>JAJJWW010013909.1:0-331216 GCA_023531295.1 Papaver armeniacum
ATTATATAAGGGCATATTGGCCATTTCGAAAAATTAAAGATAAGGGTAGCTTAGATTTACGTTTGGGTGATCTTTTTTGTCTTTTAGTGTCGCCCCTAATTCGCTTTGGGTCGCCCCTAAAAATGTGAGGCAAAGTTTCTTGTACCTAACTTAGATATATTCCTAATTTAGATATATTCGTATCTAGGGAGTGGGTGAAAGCTGTAAAATGACCATTAAGGTATCATTAGCATAAGCAAGAATCTAAAAGCACAATAGAAACGTGAAATTGATTAGTCACTGGTTTCTAAATCCTAGAACTTTTTACATCGGAATTAAACTTCAAAATACTATCAAGGAAATCTTCGTATTTTCCACCGCTACAAATTTCTCCCGCCATTTTTACCGTACCCCCAACGGTAAAAGATTAACCCACGTCATCATCACTGAAAACGCACGTGAAATCTGTTTCTTAGATCATCAAGCTTTTGAGGTACATCAATGGGGGAAACTAACTTCAGCTAGAAAGATAATTTTCATAACCAAGAATCTCCCATTTCCACAAAATACCAAAATATAACATCAGAGTTTTGATTTAATTCCATGGTTCATGACAATACCACTGAAGACTGGGGGCTTGTTCATCAGAAAAGAAATCGCAAGGTTCTTCACCACCAAAATCTTCCATCTTCACAGATGTTTGTTGCAGATGACTCTGATTCTGAATAGAATGATCTGAAGTCGCCTTAGAGGCTGAAAACTGAAAGCAAACAGCTGAAGTAGGAGATGAAGAAATTGGCATTGCTGGACTATAATAATTGTTATTGTTATTGATTTCTTCATTCAAAATTGCACTTGTATCACTACTATCAGATGATCCATCTTTAACATCCCCAAACATCAAAATACTCCTGCCATTGTTCTCATAATTAGTTCGCTCTTCATCATGATTCACATAAACCTTGCAGTTTTCACCTTCAGATATCAGCATCTCATCTTTCACTGATCCGTTACTCTCTGTATTATCTTCCTTAATCTTTGATTTCAACTCGTGTAACTGCATAAAACACAAAACCCAGATACGAAATCAATTAATTCACAAATTCAAACTCAAAATTTAAATAACTACAATTGATCGATAATCATTCCTTGGGTTTTTCGGTACTAAAACCCTGAAGCTTTTTCAGTATATTACCTCTAAAAGTATTAATTCTTTACTTTGCTGAAGTTCAAGAAATTTGAGTCTCAAGTCATCATAGTTAGCTTTAAGAAACCCATAATCCCTCTCCAATTGTTTAGTTTTCCATCTAGCCCTTCTATTTTGAAACCAAACAGCTACTTGCCTAGGTTGAAGATTTAACTCATGAGCTAGCTTAACTTTTGTTTCTGGTTCTAATTTGTTTTCCACTTCAAAATTCTTCTCTAAAGCTCTCACTTGATCTGCACTTAATCTTCTTTTCTTCTCAGCTATATTATAACCACCTGTTTCTTCTAAACAATCTTCTTCTTCTAGTCCTACCATCATTGACTGAAACCCTTTACTATAAACAGCGCTGTTGTTGTTGCAGTTCTTCTCATCTACATGGATAGAGAGACAAGAGACAAGAAGTATTCACTATTAATAGGTGTTTGGGTAAGATCTAACAAAACAAAGAACTAAAGAATAAAACCCACAAAGGGAAAAAAATATATATATAGCATTCAGAGTGTTTCTAAAACATACAAAGGGTTTTACCTGAAGGAGGTATGGAGATCAGACCACCCAAAGAATCAGAACTACTCAATCTCTTCATAACTTTTGAGAATATGAAGTGAGTTAAAACAATAACAAGATCTTGAAACAGAGAAGAGTTCTAAGAGAGGGAGGCTAACAATCTGTATTAGAAGAAACTGGTTATTAGAGACTGGTCTAACAAGAACTACTTTCTAGCTTGAGTTGTCTCCATTTCTAACTTTATCTCTAACCTAGTAAGCTTTTTAACTCAAATTTTATGTGATAGTTCATCAAGATATGAAAGTAGACAGAGAGAGGGGGAGTGAAGCCAGTTCATAACCTTCCGGAGACACACTCTATTCCTTATAAGTAAACTCTATAGTCAAGTTAAATCAGTAGAGTTAGAAATTTGACTATGGTTAAGATGACTGACACAATAGAAACCGAACCCGGATTTAGACATAACAACAACCTATGGTCACTGGCAATGTACAGCGGTCCGTTTTAAGGAGATATGCTTGCCTTATCCAAGAACAGCAAAGGTTTTTATTTTTATATATTTTAATAAAAACAGAAAAGTTTTTCTTATTTTATACTGTATATATATATTCTTTAATAAGAACAGAAAAGGTAGGGAAATGGTTATGTAATGTTTTTAATTAATTTTTATGAGCAATTTTTATCACTTGTGGTATTGTAGGAGACATGGATAGTGATAATGGTTTCAGCATGGAAGGTTTGGATTATGAAGCTCTCAACAATGTCAACACAGTCTGTGGGGGCGGTAGAGATATTCATAACCTATCTGGTAGAGGTTTGCAGGAAGGCGTGGCCAGAAATGTCGCAAAGGATGGCGCAGAAAGGGGATTTTTCAAGAACTCTGTTTATGAGAAAAGGAGTTCGAGCAAAACTTTGGGAAATATGAATTCTATGTATACCAACAATGTGAACATTAGGCATGGTCCTCAAGATTATAGCCAATTTGGGCATGTAACTCCTATGTCAAACTCTTATATTAATATATTAATGAAAATTAAGCTCTTTTTTTTAAAAAAAAAAAAAAAGGTATTGTAGGAGGCCCTTCTACGTTACATAAAATTATGGCGGAATAGTTGCACAACGGTCGGTTGATTGGTCCAGTTTGCATGTCAAATCATCGACCGAAATGGATGTTAGCCGGTTTGCACTTCTCAAACTGTCACAGAACTGTTGAGTGTTTTATTCGGTTTTCAACCGATTCGACTCGGATCGGTTGTTGTAGTTTTTTTTTAGGTTTTCAATGCAAAATACCAAAACCTAATCAACTTCATATCCAAAAGCATTTGGACTAAATTTAACATTTACTTCATAACATATGTATAGATCCTCAAGATTATAAATTCTGGAACCAAATTTAAATACAAGATACAAACTCAGAATCCTCAATTCTACTCTAGGCTCAAATACTCAATTGACATTACACGACACTAATCAAAAGGAGAAAATAATACATTGCGAAAGATCTGTGGAAAAGAAAAAGTATAGTTTAGCTTAGTTTAATCAATTACAAAACATAATAATCAATTTCCTAATAGATTTCTGTAAAATCAGTATCAATCGACTCACCCTTCGAAGCTTAATCAATCAGAATCAAGAAGTAATCTATCTGCCACAATTGAAGCACTCTGATAAAGTTGTACTTAGAAATTGTTGTTATTGAAAACCTTAAAAGCAAAAACTTTACGGATCTTGAAACATGGTGCGGGTGGCATAAATAGAACCAAAGGAAGTAACAAGGCGGTACCTTGGTAAGATAAGAAGCTTGTGTGGTAAAAAGAAGTTATTATTGGTGGTGGTATTTTGTGGTAAATAGAGGTGGCGGATGGACAGATAGTGATGGTGAGTGTTGGTGGTGTTGAAAGTCGAGAAGAAGTGAAGAGTGAAACTTTGTTAGGGTTATGAACTAGAATTAGTTATATATGTGGTATAAATGAAGGGATAGGATTAAAAAATATCATCGAGCATTATTATCGTTTTATTCGACTTGGCTACGTCGGTTTTGAGGCTTCAATTGTTATCGTGCCGGGATCAAACGGTTGTGGCTTTTCAAAAATGTGACTAGTCGTTAGATGAACGTCTTGTCTCAATCCAAAAATGATCGGTTCTGCCCATGTTTGTCGGTCTGGCCTAGTTTTTATGCAACCCTAAACATGGTGATCTTAATCTTGTGTTCCACTCGTTGTAACTATGGATTATTTTTTTCGCCTAGTAGTAAAAGTTATGCTAGACGTACCGAGGAGAAATCTCGAGTCTCATAGACTTATAGCCCCCAACCCCCATAGGGGCCACTTTTGTGGATGACGTTTAGTATTTCCATAGTAGACTAGTAGTAAACTTTTGTTCTGAACCAATTCATATTTGGCTTATTTGACTGATCAAATGTTTTTCTTTTTCTTTTTCTTGTTTTGACGATAAGAAAATTATGTTTCATTAATACCACTCCATGATTAAAATATGATTAAGTTCATCAAAACAACATTGTAACATAATAAAAATATGGTAAGTAATATGTTGCCAAGTTTTTCACAAGAGATAGAAAAATATACTAAAAGATGACAAATATAAGTATGATAAAACTGATTAAATAAGAGATTGAGTGATCATCTGGACATAGTCTGGCCATTTGATATAATATTTTATGTAAAAAGGGAACTCCCTTGAAGCATAACTCTTTCGCCTAATCTTGATTGTGAAATCCGGATCATAGTACAGCAGCTCGATCTCAGAATATTAAACCACCAAATAACTAAAATAGAATAGGCAATAATGCTAGAAAGAAGTGTTAGAAACACACAACGAGAAACAACATAAAAATGAATCAAACTACCAGACGATATGAAGAAAACATAAAAGGAAAAACAACTAAAACCTTTAAACAATGAATGAACACCACTTCTGCCTACATCTACTGCGAGCTATTAAAAAAAACAAAAAACGTTGTCAAAAAAATATTTTCCCACCGGAAATCGTCTATTTAAAGCAGAGGAAATAAGAGGGAACTTAGATTATTATTGCTTCATCATCTATTGATGAAAAAAAAATTGATAGGTTATTTTTACTACATGTTTAACCTTCTACCGTGCAAAATTATGATTTTTTGTCATGTTCATTCAAAGTTAATCGTCCTGCTATTTTTTGTGGAAAGTAATCAACTAAACCTATAACGAGAATTGTTATTCTTTTTACAATATTAGTAGTTAATAGGGAAATATAGTCAGGTGAAACCGGAAATTTCATCAATTTTTCAATTATCATTACGGATGAAAACTGAAGCGTTCACCAATTTTGTATTTTAATTTATCATCATTCTTAGCGGTGGTTTTCCTTTTGTTTTGATTACACGGTGATAAATCAATTTTTGCATTATATTCTCTTCTTGTTGCTGGTAACATTAACGATGACAAATCAATTTATCACCATCGGTACTGTTCTTGTTGTTGCTAGTGACTTTATGGTGATATGTCCTTTTTCAACAATCTATATTCTTTGGTTACTAAAGATGTTAATGGTGATCGATTTCTCAAAATGTATGATACTTGCTACTAAGGATTTGAAAGGTGAAAAATCAGTTTTCACCAATGATATCACTAGCAACAAGAAGTAAAGTAAGATTGTAATTTTCACATGGAAAATCAACTTTCACAAAAAATCCAATCACCGGTGAAAAGTATGTTTTTCAACAATTTAAACAATCTAAGTAATCTATACAGACAAAAAAACATAATTAAAATTCTAGTTTCTGTATTTTTAGGGGAAAAACACACAATGTAAAAAGTAAATCAAAACAAAAGAAAAGATAGTAACTCAAAATAATCTAATAGAAACTCAGTGAAAGTTATTGATTAGAAAAACTCAATTTGAGAACAACGCGTTTCAATGGGAAGTAATCACGAAAAATATAAGTTACAATGATACGGGTGATAATCATGATGGTTGTGACTAAATACAACCCAGATTTCGACTAAATGCAACCTCTCTCTGTAATTACAGAGATTAATAACTAATTTTAACGTAGGTGGCCAAAACTTACCTCCCTCGTCATCATTATCGTTTTACTAGTTTTAAGAAATCATCATCATATCGACTTATCTATGTAACTTAAGAAATCAGAAGCCTTGATATTAGTTTCTGATCTAACAAATCATATTTATCATCAGTATTTCGTTTTACTTCTTAAAATCATATCGACATTAGATATTCCAAATGATCGGCATCGATCAAAATTTCCATCACCAATGTTACTCCTAAACGCCTGTTCTTAACTCATTTAGAAATTAACAATCTAAAATTTATTAGATACTCCAAATGATTGGTATTGATTAAAATTTCGACCACCAATGCTACTCTAAACGCCTATTCTTAACTCATTTAAAATTTAACAATTTAAAATTTTGCGGATCATAGATTGCAGGTCATAAAAATACTAAGAGATTGAATTTCTCCAACCCATGTATTGATTTCATGGCAGTGTTAAGAAAATTAAGGACTAAACTTACAACCTAGTAAAAAAGATAACCTTAAAATGGATTTATATAAAAAGAAAAAAGAAAAACATAATATTTTCATGGTGATAATTGAATAATTTTGAAACTAAAAGTAGAACTGCACATCAGGTAGATAATGAACTTCTTCATTAATAAAGCAGGATATATTACCCACTTCATAGGTGGTTTACGATTTCTTCTTTTTCTAGATTGGTAGTATTTAAACTATAACAAAGGTTGTATTTAGTCATTTCCTTATGAATTTGCAATTTTGCTAAGTGACTCGTTGTATACCATCCTGGGTAACTCCTGGTCTTACGCGTCCATCTAACATGTAATAACATGTCATAGCGAGATACTTTCTTCTCTATAATTCTATATAATCTGAATTTTGATTATTTATTACTTTTTCCGATAATTTAATTACACTTCTAAGCTAATTCACTAAAATACTTTGGTTAAATAAAAAAACAGTGTATATTACAGAACTATTTCTCTTTCTTTGATTTCATAATTTTTCTTAAGAACCGAAAATTGGGGGATATTTTATTGTAGCAGCCGGCACTGAAAAGCCATGCCAACTGCAACTGTCGGCATTGAGAAATAATGCCGACTGTTATAGTAAGGTATTCCTCAATTAGCTTTCATATCCCCTGATTGTTAACACTAAGAACTTTTTGGATATTACTCTAATAACAAGCCTCATACATTCATCATTTAACACTTCCATCATTTGATAATTTTCGAATTTCCAGACTAGTAATAATTAAACCAAAGTTTTGTTATCCACACTTGAAGAAATGAAAAGGTATTCTTCTGCACCTTATGATATCTTCTGTTAATTTTTGATCTTTTGTTGCATCATGAAGAACAATACCGATATTTTAAAATAATTTAATAAATTTGGCTCATGACCATAAGATTTTCTAATCGAACACCCACAGTGCTAACGCAAAGACAATAAATCAGTGGATAATACCATATGTATCTTATATAATTACATTATCTTTACTCTATCGGAGAATAAAAAATAAGAGGAGAAACTGGATAATGAGTTCCGGCATATTCAACATAAATACATCATCAAAATAGAATATGTCCTAAATTGATTTATACGTTTTTCATAAGAGCATAACATGAAAGAAACTCTCCAGTTTTGTTTTTCCAACTTCAACTAACTTTTTAAAAAAGCAATAAGATATAATAATAACAATATCAAACATAATTGTACGTTCAAAATTTATTCTTCTAGAGTTTTTAAGAATTTTTCTTCCTTAATTTTAAAAAATTAACTTAAAATAAGGTTAAAATGAAAATGTTCCGGCACTTTCAGATATTTTACCAGGCACATTTTATAAAAAAGGAAAAAAAAAGTAGAAACTATCAAATAGTCACAATATTAGAATATGTGTGTATGATCAATCGTGTTGACTTGGTCCAATTGTGGTAAGGTCCTTTTTAAAAAATATTGTTTTAGTTTGGTCCAAAAATTATTATTTGGTCCTCGGGTAAACATTACTCACGCTGAATGATGTCATCATCTTTTCAACAATGTCAGAAATACCTCTTTCTGACATTGTTTCCTCTCTTCATAAAAGTAAATAGGAAACTTAAAAGTTAAATATCTTTTGAACCATAAGCAAAAAAAAATAACAAATTTTATATACTCGGGAAGTTCTCGACGAGATATGTCCAACGAGTATCATTTTGACTGGATTCGAAGCTTTTAATTTTCACGTTATCTTTTAGCTAAAAATTAAATTTAAAATAAGATACATACGAGTTCATTCTACAAAATGAACTACTTGAATGAAGTACCATACTAGCTAGTTCATTCTACACAGTGAATTGCTTAAACGAACTATCATATGAGTTAATTCTACAACATAAACTTCTAGGATGAACTAATGCAGGAGTTCGTTCTAAAAAATGAACTACCATAATGAACTACTATTACAAGTTCATTCCACCATATGAAATACCATATTAGGAGTTCACTCTACAACAATATGAACTACCATAATAAACACCTATTCTGAGTTTTTTCGACAATATGAACTACCATAGTTAAATATCATTACGAGTTTATTGAATAAAATGAAATATCATATGAACTACCATTACAAATTGAACACCTACCGATCACGAGTTCATTGTACAATACGAACTACCATTACGACTTCATACTTCAAAATGAACTACTATTACGAGTTTATTCTACAAAATAAATTGCCAGGATTAACTATCATATACGAGTTCATTTTACAAAACGAACCGCTAGAACTATAACGAATCACCATACTTTATAATAGTACTCATTCTTGGTTATGAACTACCATTATACCGAAAAAAATAAATTAAAGTATTGAAACATAGTACAATGAGTGTTCGTTGTGTAGATCTCTTCGAATAGATAAAATTAATTGATTTTCGACTTATATTATACTAGAGAGAAAATATGGAATAAGTAGTAAAACTATATATCATGTGAAAAAGTAACAACGCGTTCAGTTCAGGGAATTCAATGGCCAGGAATTCAATTTCGAGGGAATCCATCCAATTTCATGAACCGAATATGGTTTTGGAATCCATAATCAGATTATGACATAATCTAATTCCCCTCAAAACTCCATTTTCAATTCCATAGTCCGAGAGGGAAAAGGAATTGCTTTCTAACGGAATCGAGATTAATCAACATAAAATGTCAAAGTTATGCTGGCTATAAAACTGTTGATTTGAAGAATAAACAATGGTCATTGTATAGTTTGAAGAGACTGATGGTGTTAGTTGGTGGTGGCTCTGATGGTGGTTGGTGCTTGTTGGTGGTGGTGGGGTGATACTGGTGTTGACAATGATGATAGGTGACGGTGGTGACGATGATGCTGGTGGCGATGGTGGTGGTTTGAAAAGATGAGGGTACCCAAATACACCACAAACTTTTATTTTGATCACAACCTATACAAGACCCACCGTGTATAAACCTCTTGGAGCAACAATCACTCAAGGAATATTTCAACACAGTGTCCACTTGAAATAGGGTTAGTCCGAACTGGCCTAACACGTGAATAATTATATCAGACAAGTGGAGAAATCCAATACACTTTGTGTGATCGTCTATGGATATGAAATCGAGACAATACAACGACAAAGTGTTCACTTGATAATAGTACGGTATAACTGAAACCTTATAAGATAAATATCAAGTGCCTAGTTAACATACAAGTGAAATTAATTTAATTATAATATAAAAACAATTATAATGCGGAAATAAAGTAAAGCACACACCAGAATTTTGCTAACGAGGAAAACTACAATCTTGTAGAAAAACCCTGGGACCTAGTCCAGATTTGAATACTCAATGAATTAAGACGCTATAAAAAGTAAACCCGCAACTTCGTGTAGACAATACTAAGTAAACTAAAATCCTAGTTACTCAGCTTCAGCAGTATTCTTGTCTTGACAATATCTAGCATAACCGAAGTTCTTAATAAATATTTAATACCAGATATCCTAGCAGAACAGGAGTTCTCTTTAGGACTAAATTAGTATATATATCTTCTTAATGAATCACAACAACTTCTTCTTCAAATCTTCAAAGTCTTCAATCTTTGATTTAATCTTCAAAGTAACAATTTGCAAAAACAAACTTGATTCCTTATTGATTTGTCGCACAGAGCGGAGTCTGTTAACAATGGCAAATCAATGAATCTATCTTACAGATCTAGAAATACTTGATCCGTAGAAATGTTAAATCTTTGATCTAGTTTGAGTGAGACTTATATCAGAAGAGAAGGTTCTCAAGAATAAACAAACTAGGTGCAATCAAAGTTCAACCAATGTTAGTCAATCAAATCAATCGAAAACACAAGATAAACCGTAATTATCTAGTTTCCCACCAACGGTACTAATAGAGCTTCTCATCCCAAAGAAGACTTTAAACTGAGCGTCCGTAATATATTTCTCCTAATTAGGTTACTCTCCTCTCCGAATAGGCGGATTCACCAGTAACAACACAACCGAGGAAGTTTGCTGTCACGAAGGATTAGTTTGCTAGAAATGAAAACTTCAATTATTTATAGACAAGGAAGCTTGGACACCAAGGAATTTCCAAAACCGAAAATATTCTCAAGATAGGCAATATATTCCAAATTCGGTTTCCATAATTCCTGGAAATGCTCTGTCCAAAATATTGACCGAAAATCTCTTTGGAAAATCTCCAACTAGTAAATGCACATTACTAATTCTCATTTTCCCAAAATAAAATTAAAAACCTTAAATAAAAGATTTTTAACTTATTTATGTTTCGATCCTGGGATTTTCTTCCTTTAGCTATTAAGGAATAACTTTGAACAATTAAAGATAAGCGTTACTGCACATGTTCAAAGTATGTCGACATCCTTACTCTGTAAGTCTTCTTTCATACTTACAATCTTAAAACTTATTTGCCACACTTCCAAACAAGTTTAGAATTGGTTCATCTGAATTTCAAGAACTATGTGATTGATCAAGAACACTCAATCACCAATCATGGGTTTAACGGTTCTACCAAAACAAGTTTCGGTTATACCTCCATGTGAGTACTGTGCATAGTCACACTAGCTTCCCAAAATTCGGTTGACTAGGTACTAGGATCGGTTCCCCACATATATATGGTATCTAACTTGAATGTGTTGCACATGTCCATATTATCGGTTCCCATTTGCCTAAAAACGTGTTGCACATGTCCATAGGATCGGTTCCCCTTTCTGCTAAAACATGCTGCACATCATACAAGGATCGATTCCCCTTTGTGATGTGTTGCACCTCTTACTAGGATCGGTTACCCTTTACCCAGAGTCGGTCTTACACAAAATCACAAACTCGATCATACCATCTCAGGTGATTACTTAAGATCGGTTTCACTAATAAAAGTCATACCAATACAAAAGTCAGGCCTTTGTGAATAGTTTTACCAAGAACACAAACAAGTCATGAGCGGTTATACTAATCACACATATTGGTTGTTCACAAGATATGCAATGAATAACAATACCAATAACGCCTGGCGATTTCCTTTTCGATTCACAAAAAAAGTTCATGAATTTACTTCCTTAAAACACATGTAAAACATTGTTTTCTAGGATGAAATCCTCACCTCATACCCATACATAATCACAATAGCATTTAAGCGATTAATTATGTCGATGTCTTATCTACAAAGTTTAATGGTTAAGCAATAAACCTTGTATTGTATTCCTTAATACTATGTCTAACTAGAGTGTTCATGCTTCGCAGTTATGTATTCAATCTAAAAGATTTGAAAGACACATGATAGAAATGGAACAAGTCAAGTAGTAGTTACTAACCTCAAGCTGAAGGATAATGTCTTTGTTGTCTTCAATCCATCTTCTGATCTTTGTGAGTAACTGAAGCACAATAATTCTATCATTTCTAGTCTAACCTATCGAAGTTGACTGTAGTTTACATATTAAGCGACTCGAGTTTTGGAACTAAATATGACAACCAATCTTGACATACCAACGCTTGGTGGGTTCAACCGAGCAGTGCTCTAACATGGTTGTTGCTGGTGGCGACTGTGGATTTTTTTTCTCTCTCTATGCAACAATCATCACTTCACAACGATGGTGGATTTTGGAATTTCAATTTCACATCAAATTAGTTTGTGTATCGATTATAAAATGCAGGGCATTAAAGTGATTTGATAAATTTGGATTGCTATGTAATCCAATTAGCTCAACCAAACGATGTTTTTGTATCAAATAATCCATTACTTGGAGTTTAATTCTAGGAAAAAAGGTTACCCTATAATTGTATTACTTGGATTTTAAAACCTTGAACCAAACTTGTTGTAAGAGAAAATAAGAGAAAGCAAAATATTTTTGAATATAAATAAAAAACAAACTAAACTCTTCCTTTTGTTCGTGAACCAAACTGTCTTAGACCACCTAAAATAAGACCAAATTGTCTTTGACCATCTAAAATAGGACAACTAAAATTTCCCCAAAGAATCCTCATAATTTCAATATAGCTCTCCTGACGAACCTGGCTAGTAGAGTGACGACAGAAAAAGAACAACTTCGGGTAAAACTGCTTGAAGCGAAATATTTTCAAAATGCTAATCCTTTCGAACCTACGAGGAATCATGAGCTTTCATGGATTTGGATAAGCATACAAAAGGTCCTAAATATTATAAATGGAATTTTATTCGGCAAGTAAAAAATGGATCTAATACGAAGATTTGGGAAGACACCTGGATTCCTAATACAGAAAGAATAAATATACCAAGAGATAGAGAATAACCTTTACCGCAAAAAGTTCAAGAGCTGATAAATAATGAAGGATACTGGGACACTGGTAAACTAGATGAAATTTTTTCTTCGGAAATAAAAGAGAAAAGCCTAGCCATTACTCCAAATGAAGAAGAGAGTGATAGGATTAGATGGAAACATCTTTAATCCAGGTGCTAACTAACCTAGTGTTTGTCTTGTCTAAAGGGAAAGGTCTAAGTTATTGTCTGAATAATTAGAGCCTGATGAGAGAAATAAAGTTAATTCTGATATTTATTTTGATCTTATCGAAATAAGCGCAATCGGTCCAACAAGGGAATTGAGTATGTTAGTCGAATTGTTGGATTATAGGGAAAATTGCTTCGGGCAATTGTTTCCTTGATAACATATTGAAACTAAATTACTTTGTAGTTTCAGATTTAATATTGGTTATCCAAAGTGGTATATGAACCTTCATACTTAACTCTTATAGGTTGTTTTCAAGTCTTTTAGATTTGTAAGATCCTTTCAAATTTTGTCCTTTATTTGATTGAACCTTGGTCGTTTTATGACAAAAAGGGGGAGAAATATATGGAGTAAACAAGTGATTTTCAATCTCTATGAAATGACAATTGTGTTTAAACATTATATCTAACGAAAGAGTAAAGCATTGACTAAGGGGGAGAAACATATCGTATTGATGTGTAGTAATTCTTGCTACAAAAGGGGAACAACAAAGATGTTCAGATTGAATATTTACCTAGCTCACCTTTAGGGGGAGTAAAAGCTTTTGTAATTCATATGTCAACATCGGCATTTATTGATTGAATATATGCAGGTTACTGTGCTATTGAAACTTGGAATCAAACGAATGTAAAATGAATTATTTTGTAATTTGTTTATCCATATGTAATAAGAGTTTTGTCACTAAATTGACAAATGGGGAGATTGTTAGAGCATAGTTCGGTTGAACTCACCAAGCGTTGGTATGTAAAGTTTGGTTGTCATATTTTAGTATCAAAATTCATCTAGAGTCGCTTGATTAAATACTACAATCAACTTAATTTAGGTTAGACTAGAAAGTCTAGGATTGTTGAGACATACAAGTATTACTCCGAAGACCTGAAGAATGTGAAGAAGTAAAGAACTACAACGAGGACATCATCCTTCCACTTGAGGTTAGTAATCTGTTTCATTCCTAACGCATCTTTCAAGTCGTGGTATATTGAAAACATGACTGCGAAGCTGTATATATTGTATGATACTCTAGTGATGTGACATGATCATAGTATTCAAGGAATTAGACTACGGAGTATAACGCTTATCTTTTGAACTTCGTAGATATGACATCGACATAATCTTGTATATAGTGTTATGATTATGTGTATGGGTTATGGTGAAAATGTCATCCAAGGAAACAATGTTTTACATTTGTTAAATGAAGTACATTCATAAACTTGTTTTGTTAATCGAAAGGAAAATCAGTAGTGAAAAAGCGGGGGTCTAACAACCACACCCAATATTTCGCTTAGCAATCTATATGGACAAGCTCCAATATACTTTCTAGAGAATCAACTAGACAGTCAGACTCAATCTAGAGAAAGGTATATCAAAGAGTTTATATCTCAATCTCTCGATTTGATCTTTACTCAAGCAAATAGAAATATGCGAGTCTTTATCAAAGAGAGATAACTTGGATGGTACCAAAGACCAATATCCAAGTGTCAATCAATTTAAATCAACAACCAAAAGGTCGGATATTCTAATTGATTGAACAACGCACAACCTGTCATATTTCAATTATATAAACAAATATAATGCGGAATAGAAATAACACAGACACCAGAATTTTGTTAACGAGGAAACCGCAAATGCAGAAAAACCCAGGGACCTAGTCCAGATTGAACACACACTGTATTAAGCCGCTACAGACACTAGCCTACTCCAAATTAACTTCGGTCTGGACTGTAGTTGAACCCCAATCAATCTCACACTGATCCAATGTACAGTTATGCTCCTACGCCTCTAATCCCAGCAGGATGCTAAGCACTTGATTCCCTTAGCTGATCTCACCCACAACTAAGAGTTGCTACGACCCAAAGTCGAAGACTTTAATAAATAAATCTGTATCACACAGAAAAGTCTACAGAATAGATAAATCCGTCTCCCAAGAGTTTTGTTCCGTCTTTTGATAAATCAAGGTGAACATGAACCAATCAATAACCCGGACTTATATTCCCGAAGAACAACCTAGTATTATTAATCACCTCACAATAATCTTAATCGACGCAGCGAAAAAAGATATTGCGGAATCACAAACGATGAAACGAAGTATTTGTGATTTCTTTTCTATCTTGCCTATCGGAGATAGAAATCTCAAGCCAATTATTTAAATTGTACTCATACGATAGAAATAACAAGACCAGATCACACAACTACAAGAAAAGTAGTATCGATCTGGCTTCACAATCCCAATGAAGTCTTTAAGTCGTTAACCTGGTTTTAGAAGAAGAAAACCAAAGGTTAAAGGAGAATCGACTCTAGCTTAGCAAACTAGTATCACACGTAAAGTGTGGGGATTAGGTTTCCCAGTTGCTAGAGTTCTCCCTTATATAGTCTTTCAAATCAGGGTTTGCGATCAATGTTATCTTGGTAACAAAGCATTCAATATTCACCGTTAGATGATAACCTGATTAGATTCAAGCTAATATTTCTCAACCGTTGGATCGAAAACTTAGCTTGTTACACACAAATGAAATGTTTAATTTTGGGTTTATGAACTGTACCCAAACATTAACATTTGTTGGTTCAACAATTGTCAACCAAATTGTTAGCCATATGATCACTCTCATATAAACCACATTCTTCTTCACCATAACTAGTTCAAATGACTCAAATGAACTAGTTATTGAGTTGTTCAATTGCTTAGATCTTATGTAACTACACAAGACACAGTCGAAGCAAAAACGGTTTGATTCACTCGAATCGGTTCATGAACTTTATAGCCACGGTTTGCAAAAGCATTCTTTAGTTTATATGAACATTAGTTCAAGAACAACCGGTTTTAGATATAACCTACTCAAGTTCGCGGACTTAAGCTCATGGAAGGAGTACACAAACTCCAGCAAAAATTCTTGGGTGAGAACTTCCGCCAGTTCGCGGTCTTGGCTTGCGCCACTTCCATTTCTCTTGATCAACAAAGTTCGCAAACTTTGGTTCAAGGAATAAGGACTTATACATATATGTGTTTCCACACAATGCTTATATCCTACCAATGGTTATGTAATCTAAACTCTCATTTCAATCATTGAAACATTCTCAGAGAACGTTATATAGCCGTTATTCACAGACCATTTTTCGTCAGAGTAATTTCCAAAGTGATTGAAACATAACATGACTTTCATCACTAGGTAAATATGAATTCGGTTAAAGCGAAAGCTTACCAACATATATTTCGAGAAATAGATAGGCGAGTTAAACTCGTCTCGAAATAGCAAATGTGTATAATGAAAGTCTAAACGTCTAAACGACTTTTGTCTCAAGAGTAGGAGATAGAGTAAATAGACTTTTGAGTGACAGATAAGTTCAAGTCTCCACATACCTTTTAGTCGATGAAGTTCCACCGGTTCCTTGAGTAGTCCTACGTCTTGTATGATGATTGCCATGGAGTTCTTGAGCTCAACTACACTTTCTATCCTAGTCCGAGACCTTTAGCAACATAGGCTAGAAATCAAGACTTATAGTTTTGATCACTAACATTGACAAACATGCTTGAGATAGCAATGTATGCGAGTTCGACCGAGCAATGCTCTAACAATCTTCCCCTTTGTCAATTTTAGTGGCAAAACTATTAATACATATGGAATACAAAAAATAAATAAATTAACTTTTGTAGCTCATATTCCACATGTCTAATCTTCAACATTACTCGAAATCTTCGTCACTTCCAAGTACTCCAATGATCCCAAAGGTTGTAAGTTTAGTATCATCGTTGTTGAAAATCCGTAGCTATAACAATAAGAAAACAAGAGTTCTCAATCATTGTTATACAATGTCATAGTATCATTACACAACGTCAAAGTTCAATTGTATCACAACTTCAACAACAATACTATGGTGATATGTATCACTCCCCCTTAGTCAATACTCCATCTCACATGGAAACCACTCCCCCTTACATAATGATCCGAAAACCATATGTATTTGTAGTGAGAACTACATATTAATTCTACCCCTTTTTGTCAATAAAATTGACAAAGGTACAAGAACGGGATCCTAATGAAATTTCCGAAAGAGACATTTCATGACCAAAATAAAGAAACACACATCATCTTATTTAGATGCAATCATAAAGCCGAAGCTAAATGCATTCATCAAGGAGTTTAAAGATACAAGATAACCCCTATAATATTCCACAGCCGCACTCCCCACAAAGATATGGCAATTAAGCGCAAGTTCAAAAAGAACTCTCCCCCATAACATGTCATTCCCGAAAGAACAAAAAGAGCGACCTTAATTTCAAAGGAAAAGAAGGATTTCTTTGGACATAACAAATCACATACAAGTATGAATTTGAATCCAAAATACTCAATTAAATTAACCACAAGAGAACCCATGATTAATTTAATCGAAATACACAATCAAACTAATCACAAAGAGTAATCAATTTAATTGGCCATACTCACATAAGAGAATCTATGGAGCAATGACTAAGTTAATCATGAAAATAACCAACCCAATCAAAAGTGCTCAAACATAAGAAAACTTATGGAGTCATAACTAAATAACCAAACAAGATGATTAATTTAGTCCAATATGCTCGACATAAAGTACCTTATGGAACAACAACAAAGCTAACCATGAAAATAATCAACTTTGATTGTTTTAGTGCTCAACATAAGACACATTACGGAGCCTCACAGTAATACACAAAAAGTATGGATCGGGGAAGATCAATTACTGCGAAATACACAAGGATTCATTCTATTTTCCATCACAATTTGCACCATGACATACAATAGACATAATCCTTGAAAAACAAAAGATTTTAACCTATCTTCCATCAATAATTGACAATATAGGCTTAACTTTTGTATTTGTCAAAAGTCCATTCATTCCTTTATCAATATAAGATTAATATCGACTTACGAAAGACTTTACTTTTGACAAGATATGGGACAATCATAGTTCACGGACGCAAACACACATATCCCATAAACAATTACAATATATAAAACCATAAAGATTAATACTGCAAAAATCATCTTCCAAACAAGGTTAGAATTTAAACCAATAACTCTAAAAACATGAAGATGAGAACGTTGGACATAGCTATGTGTAATCACAATAATGGCTATTCCAAACTCTAGTTATTCTTCTAACAAAAACAGAAAAATAGAAGATTTACTAGATGTTAAGACCTTTGAAGAATTCTTCATCGTCCCCGAACTCCTTGTCGTCAACAACCATTGGGACATAAGGTTCATTAAGGTAGGAGTTTATATCAATAAACCTTCTTGGATGATGATGTCGAACCAGGGCCTTCTGAATCTCATGAGTCTTAAACAAAAAAGCCTTTATTTGTTGAATCTCCTTTCGCATCTCTTTTAACACTTCAAGAACATCAGAAAACTTCTGAGAGTTTGAAGGAACGACTCTTGGCTTCCTCACATTCCTTGTTTTTCTTTTCAATGTCAGAGCTAACGGAGATTTTTCGTTTTCCTTCATGATTGATGGCTTGACAATCATATTAACATCCTTTCCATCAGAAGACAGAGCACTTGGAGCATCCATAGGCGTATGGGTTTGTGAGAGGAAATCACAGACTTAACAAGTAGTTTTGGGATAAAAAGGAGTTTTAAAGCAGGAAAAGGAATGTAGGGTTTCGAAACCTTTATCATGTTTGTACACGACTACTCTCAACCTTATGAAGAGTAGAATTATCGATAGTACCCTTTCTTTTTGTTTGACAGACACAAAATCAAAACTAAGAAAAAGAAAAGAGAAAAAAAAACTTTTCCTAAAGCCTGTGAGGTACAATATCATTGTCTCTTTGATCAGGCACATGAGACAAGATTTTCATCAAACAACACAATTAAATTGCGTTGCGGTGAACAACAATTTGTCCACCATTTTCCTCATGAGAGGAATCCTCAGACTTCTGTCTATCAAACCGACTCGACCATACTTTATTCTCTAATGGTCTTGGTTTGTCCTTGGAAACTAACTTCTTAGATGAAGATAAAATCCTACATACCTCAGCGGTCTTCTGAGCAAGTTTAAGCTTCCTTGTTAAATGATTTGCTCTTCGTTGAAGTTTGTTGACGTGCCTTAGTTGGTGCTTGTACTTGTAACACCTTGAAAGTTCATGACCCCTTTGAGAAAAATACGAACACGTCAATCTAGGATAAAAATTAGGCTTTTGAGATGTGCACGTAGCTAGGCACATAGTGGAACCTGAAACATTATAAACAGGGTTTCCAAAGAATGGATCAACTTTATCTTCCAGAATAGTTGGATTATCTTCTGAAAGAATATCAAGATTGATGTATGTATTGCTACAATTATCAAAATCAATACTTTCACCAAGAAGTGCAACACTTGATTATTCGTCTTCATTAGAATCATAGTTGTCAGACATTTCATCAAGAGTTGCAGCAAGACCTTTGTGTTCCCAGTGTATTTTCTACGATTTGGGCACTCGTTTGCAAAATGACCAAATCCTTTACACTTAAAGCACCGAGGCATATCCTCGTCATCAGTTTCATCAATATCCCTATTTTTAGGAGGAACACGATTATGAGGTTTGACTGATGCCTTAGGCTTATCTCTGGAGAACCGTTCAGCAGAAGATCCCTAAACTGTCTTGTGATCATCGAGACTGATTTGTCAAGATCTTCATCTGATGAATCTGTCTCAGAGTGATCATCTTCAGAAATATACACTTTTTTACTTTTATCAAGTAATTTAGTGTCCTTTAGTGCTTTGAATGCAACATCCTTAGTCTTGGATGAATGTTCATCATCAAATATCTTAAACTTCCCAACCAGCGTATTTCTGGAGAGATTATCAAGGTTATTTCCCTCAACGATGGCATGCTTCTTAGAATCGTATCTGGATGGCAGCGATCTGAGAATTTTCATCACAATGTCCTTTTTAGGAATAGTCTTACCCAATAAAAAAGATGCATTAACAATATCATACACTTTGTGATTAAACTCATCAAATGTTTCTTCATCTGCCATACGAAGGTTTTCCCAATCAGAATTAAGGTTTTGAAGCCTAGTTTCCTTTGCACTGGTATTACCTTCTGTTTATGGGTGAAAATCGTTTCTGCCGATTTCGGTAAATTCGGTAGGTGAGTGAGAAACTGGTTCAAACCCTAAACAAATGTGCTGCACGTGAGCACTTTATAGATTCGAGAGATCAATCTGTACAAGTCCGGCCTAAACCAAGAAATGGCCGTTCCCAGGACTTGCTTCGGTCACAAAGTGGAGGAGAAGGGTTGATTTGGGGAGGGAAGCAAAGAAAGGTGTTGAGACCAGAATAATTCTGGGAGAGTAGTGTCTCGACTTGTATCAGAAAGTGGAAGCTTCGGAAGCTTGCAAGAGATGAAAGCTTTTGGGAGAGCTTGCAAAGTTGCCTTTTACGAGAGTGTAGTATTTTTCTCCTGACCGAGACTTGTTGTCCGGTGGAAATAGGTAAGACCTATTTATACAAGTCGAGATTGAAACGTACTCTGGCCTCATGAAGGAAGAGAGTAAAGGGTGAAATAATGGGAGGAGGTGGTAACCGCATGGTGTTTATGGGTGAAAACGTTTTCACCATTATTTCCTCATTTATTTGACCGCTTTATTCCTTTTCACGCTTTCTTAATGTGAGCGTAGTGTACGCCCGTAAGTTGTGACCGCCAAACCAAAACCCCGGGAAAGCATCCCCAGTTTGTGTTGATATCTCGAGTGTTGGTTGCACCTTGAGTGCAAGTGGCGCCTGCTAGTGGCGCGTGTGGCATGTGCCATTGGCATGTGCGGAATGCCCTTGTTGCGGGTTATACTTGAGCGCAAGTGGTAATGCCAGCTGCTAGTGGCGTGCGTGGCATGTGCGGAATGCCTTGGTGGTAGGTTGTACGTTGAGTGTAAGTGGCAATGCCAGAGATGCTAGTGGCGTGTGTGGCATGTGCCAATGGCATGTGCGGAATGCCTTGGTGGTAGGTTGCACGGTTTGCAAGTTAGGCTACCAGCGTGTATGTTTGGCATGTGCCAATGGCATGTGCGGAATGCCTTGGTGGTAGGTTGCACGGTTTGCAAGTTAGGCTACCAGCGTGTGTGTTTGACATGTGCCAATGGCATGTGCGGAATGCCTTGGTGGTAGGTTGCACGGTTTGCAAGTTAGGCTACCAGCGTGTGTGTTTGACATGTGCCAATGGCATGTGCGGAATGCCTTGGTGGTAGGTTGCACGGTTTGCAAGTTAGGCTACCAGCGTGTGTGTTTGGCATGTGCCAATGACATGTGCGGAATGCCTTGGTGGTAGGTTGCACCGTTTGCAAGTTAGGCTACCAGCGAGCATGTTGGCATGTGCCAATGGCATGCGTGGCCGTTAGGGCCGTGGCTTTGGTAGGAAAAGCTACCAGCGAGCATGTTGGCATGTGCCAATGGCATGCGTGGCCATTAAAGCCGTGGCTTTGGTAGGAAAAGCTACCGGCGAGCATGTTGGCATGTGCCAATGGCATGCGTGGCCATTAGGGCCGTGGCTTTGGTAGGAAAAGCTACCAGCGAGCATGTTGGCATGTGCCAATGGCATGCGTGTCCATTAGGGGTGTGGCCTTGGTAGGAAAAGCTACCAGCGAGCATGTTGGCATGTGCCAATGGCATGCGTGGCCATTAGGGCCGTGGCTTTGGTAGGAAAAGCTACCAGCGAGCATGTTGGCATGTGCCAATGGCATGCGTGGCCATTAGGGCCGTGGCTTTGGTAGGAAAAGCTACCGGCGAGCATGTTGGCATGTGCCAATGGCATGCGTGGCCATTAGGGGCGTGGCCTTGGTAGGAAAAGCTACCAGCGAGCATGTTGGCATGTGCCAATGGCATGCGTGGCCATTAGGGCCGTGGCTTTGGTATGAAAAGCTACCAGCGAGCATGTTGGCATGTGCCAATGGCATGCGTGGCCATTAGGGCCGTGGCTTTGGTAGGAAAAGCTACCAGCGAGCATGTTGGCATGTGCCAATGGCATGCGTGGCCATTAGGGGCGTGGCCTTGGTAGGAAAAGCTACCAGCGAGCATGTTGGCATGTGCCAATGGCATGCGTGGCCATTAGGGCCGTGGCTTTGGTAGGAAAAGCTACCAGCGAGCATGTTGGCATGTGCCAATGGCATGCGTGGACATTAGGGCCGTGGCTTTGGTAGGAAAAGCTACCGGCGAGCATGTTGGCATGTGCCAATGGCATGCGTGGCCATTAGGGGCGTGGCCTTGGTAGGAAAAGCTACCAGCGAGCATGTTGGCATGTGCCAATGGCATGCGTGGCCGACTTGGCCTAGGTTGCATGGTTTGCAAGCCTAGGGCGCTATATTTAGCATGTGCCAATGGCATAGCGGCTTGGAAATATGGCTTGTGGTGCGTGTTGGCATGTGCCAATGGCACGTACGGCCATGTTGCCCTAGTTGCACGTTTTGCAAGCCTAGGGCGCTATATTTGGCTTGCGCCAATGGCATAGCGGCTTGGAAATATGGCTTGTGGTACGTGTTGGCATGTGCCAATGGCACGTACGGCCATGTTGACCTAGTTGCACGTTTTGCAAGCCTAGGGCGCTATATTTGGCATGTGCCAATGGCGTAGCGGCTTAGTTTGTCATGGTTGCCAATGAGTGCGATATGTAGTTTGGTTTTGGCGTTGTTGCCATGGTGCGCAGTGTGCGGCTTGGTTTTGGCGTCGTTGCCATGGTGCGCAGTGTGCGGCTTGGTTTGGCATTGTTGCCATGGTGCGCAATGTGCGGCTTGGTTTGGCATTGTTGCCATGGTGCGCAGTGTGCGGCTTGGTTTGGCATTGTTGCCATGGTGCGCAGCGTGCGGCTTGGGTTTGGCGTCGTTGCCATGGTGCGCAGTGTGCGGCTTGGTTTGGCATCGTTGCCATGGTGCGCTGTGTGCGGCTTGGTTTGGCATTGTTGCCATGGTGCGCAGTGTGCGGCTTGGTTTGGCATTGTTGCCATGGTGCGCAGTGTGCGGCTTGGTTTTGGAATTAGGGTTTTGTGTCGAAAACCCTAATCTGGTATTTTGAAAAAATACCCCTATTAATTATTTACACCTGAGTTAAATGCTCTTAGTTAATGTGTTGCGGGTAACACTAGGTCATGGGGTTTTACGATTTTACCCTTTGTTTAAAAACCACCATCAACATTAAGTCCCCCGCTTAGCTCGGAACATGGGCTTTGTTGCGAGGTAAGCATAAGATGGTGACAAACTATCAACAAAGAAACCGTAAAGAGAATTGAGGAGGCTTGTCGACCTTTTATAAATAGGATTTGGAATCCTTGCCTCGGTAGTTTTGCACAAATCGGGAGGGTGGCACAATTGGTGGGGCCGGTGCGGCTTGGGCGACGTTGGGAAATTGGCGTGAGTTGGGAACCGAGTGTGCTAGGCTGGTGGGACCGGCGCAAGGTGTGGAAGCTGTGCGTGCTTGCAGGCGTGACTTGGGCGGCCATTGGGAAATTGGCATGAGTTGGGAAGCTGATTGTGCTAGCTGGTGGGACCGGCGCAAGGTAGGGAAGCTGTGCGTGCTTGCTGACGTGACTTGATGGGATCGGTGTGAACAAGGAGGGAGTAGGTGTTTCTACAGATAGCAAAGTTTCCTTATTTTGACTTTCTTTCACGCGCGGCTTCGATTAGGGTTTCGTTCATGCCAAAAAAATCTGGAAGCGTTATGTCCCTCATTGCTTCCTTTCCTTTTTAAAGGTTCTGTATTCAAACCCAACGCAACTGCATCATCTCCCTCGTTTGAGAAAGGTTCTTCTTGTTGAATTTCTCTCTTTGTCATGTCACGCAGATTCGAATCATCTTCTAACCAGTCAGGTTCTCCAGATGAAGGCGCGAGGTCTGACTCTTGCATGAGCATCCCAACAAAGGTTATTCGGGTTAAGAAAATCATACCGGTATGTTTTCTTCTTCTTTGGCGGACTGTCGTACACTTTACCGCCGCTTGTTGTATAAATGGAAAATTTCCCTTTTGTGCAGAGATATCCTGTTGGAGCATGCGTCAGTGTTATCGACGAGGAAGACCTAGTCGTTCCCCTTCCTTCGAATTCGTCCTTGTTGACTGCTGCAGACTTGGAGGACGCTGATTTAGGGATCTATCTTACGAAATGGGATACAGCGAGAAGTCCCCGGTCATACTTCGGTTTGATATGATGGAATGTATGAACACGTGAATGTAACCTTCTGGCGTGCTTTTGGAGTTTTAGGTGCACATGTACGGATTCATGTTGAGAAATTCCCGTGGCTCGTAAAACCTCGATAGTGATGATGTTGAAATCAGTAATAACCTGGTTGAGGGGAGTGAAAGCATCTTACGCTGGTAGTCTCCATGCATGACCTACTTTCATTATATCGCCTTGAATCCCCTCTCCACGAGATTTGATATAAGCCTATCGTACTCTTCTGGATGTGACACTGGGATGCTCAGAAATTACATGATGACATATTCTGGATAGTGCAGGCTCGGGATCCTCCGCGGCCTCGTAAAGTGTTGAAGGCGTCTTCTATACAGAGAGGTGATGATGTTCTTGCGCTGCACCCTTGAAGAGTAGAGGACCTTGTTGTGGGTACGGATTTTTGGTGGACTGTTCTTCGTAGCTTTGACAGTGAAGGGATCCCATGTATATCTTCCGTCCTCAAGTATGGTTTACGTGTTTCCATCCTTGTAGTAATTGTTACTGCGGTGAAGCTCTGGCTGGGGAGTGTGGAGGCACGACCCTTTGCAGGAAGGAGTGGCGTTGAAGCGAACGTTGATGCGAAGCCGCTGCTGGAGAACGTTGATGTGTAGCTACTTCTGGAGAGAACGTTGATGTGTAGCTACTTCTGGAGAGAACGTTGATGCGGAGCTACTTCTGGAGAGAACGTTGATGCGGAGCTACTTCTGGAGAGAACGTTGAAACAACGTCTTGCAACTCTCAGAGCCTTGACGGTTACCATTTTGAAGTCGGAGACCGCGTCACGTTCTGTCAAACTCGACATCCCTCAAGAGAACAGAGGTTAGGAGTCCCCAGTTCCATCTATCGATCGTGCTTCCTATGAGAGGTTGGGGTTTGGGAACGGCTTCCCTGGATGGAAACGCCTGTTTTCCTGATGTAGTGCAGTTGAGGGGTGCAAATATGTCTTGACGCTACGCCTTGGAGAAACATAGAATCTCACACAACTATTTCATCATAGACTGTACGACTTTGTGGGCGAAGTTCCCATTGTGCGGGTCTTGACGAGGGAAGGGTCTCCGTGAACTCAGGAGAGTTGTTGATTTCCCTTGCTTTCAATTTTGGAGAAGTCTTTGCTGATCTTCACGTGTGACGAAATTGGATTGCTTATCCCCTTCTACTGGTCGCTCAAGAGCAACGCGAGCCTCTTCATCTATAAACGCGCATCCCTTTGAAGTATCTTTTGTCTTTTCATCAAATCAACGGTGCTACAAGGAGGTCGGCTTCTTCGGATCTTCCAGTATCTTGCCCTGATGGTGGAGTAGCGTCTCTGGTGACGGTTGGAGCTGCCATGCTTGAAGAACCGTTGGGGTGACGGAAGTGGATCTGGTTCTGGTAATCGTAAGTGTATCGTGCAGAGATGACACGGTTTTGATCACGAAGTGCTGGAGCCATGGCGTTGTTTCGAAGGGCGAGGATGGTCCGGGAAGGGCGCAAGATGTTTACTGGAAGGATGCGAACTGTTAGCACAGAGAGTGTGGTCTGCTTGGTGGCATGCGCGTGCGGCATGTGTGCACGGCAAGCGCGTCCGGCAAGCGCCACGGGAAAACGCCTCGGCAAGCGGCATGCATGCGCGTACGGCAGCGTCGCTGTAAGCGCGCATCCGGGAAACGCGTCAGTAGGCGCTAGATCGTCTTGGATTGGGGCGGCTTGGATTTCGGTATGGTGTGGAACATTGGCTTGGCACGGTCTTTGGCTTGGCGTGGCTTGGACTTGTTCTGCGGGCCCGATTGCCTCTTCCCATACGTAGCTCAAACAGAAATCCTTTCCTTATTCAAATTCAAAAAGTGTTATGCTTATGAAATGGGTTGGCTCCCCTTTTTACCTCGTATTTTTGTTATCACGTCATGGTGTTAGCGGTAGTGACAAAGTGGGCAAGCATATCCCAGCTATGTACTCCAGCGTTTCTCTTTCAATTTGTTTTATTGTTTTCTTGTGCTGGTGTAAACCGTAGCCATAGGTATGCCTTTCATAAACTTGTGGAAATACTTCATCATAAATAATTCTTCAAATGTCACTGTAGTAACGTCTGCTAATAGTGACAAAGTAATTGTTATTGTGCAAAGTAGGTATGTACGGGTAGGTGAATTTTTTTTTTTTTTTTTGAAAGGCAAACAAAGCGCCTGGTTTATGGTTTTTGTCTTCCTGGATTTCTTGGGTTGATAGATAAATGTTAGCTTTTGAGGATATTGGATTATTTATGGGATGAATGGTTTTGATAAAATGACTCGATTATGTTTTGGGAAAGGAATATTGCTTTTATGAAAGTGTGTGCTAGCAATAGGCACAATACTCGGTAGTATGACGGTTTTACTAAGAGCCTAAAAACAGATCGTATGTCTTATGCGATCTAAATTTACTCACTTCATAGGTTTTTGTGAACACGCCTCTCTCCATGTAAAAGGCGGTTTCTTTGGTAGCATCATCGACAAGTCCCCAATCGTTGATAGCATCTTGGCGAGTCCCCGGTTTTCTCGTGTAGTTTTTGCAACCGGTAACCGGTCGTCGGTAGTTGAGTCGGATCGAGTGGTAGCATCTTCGGCAAGTCCCCAGGTTTCTTGTGTAGTTTTTATAACTAGTAACAAGGGTCGTACGGTAGTTACGTTGGATTGAGTCGCCTTTCCCTACCATCTTGACATCGGGTCGAAGAACGAGATCGTGATCGACATTGTAGCCGATAGATCAATCCTCCCTTGTGGTCGCCAATTGTTTATGGGTAAAAATCGTTTACGCCGATTTCGGTAAATTCGGTTGGTGAGTGAGAAACTTGGTTCAAACCCTAAACAAATGTCTTTGCACGTGAGCACTTTATAGATTCGAGAGATCAATCATACAAGTCCGGCCTAAACCAACAAATGGCCGTTCCAGACTTGTTTCGGTCACAAAGTGGAGGAGAAGGGTTGATTTGGGGAGGGAAGCAAAGAAAGGTGTTGAGACCGAGGAATAGTGCGGGAGAGTAGTGTCTCGACTTGTATCGAGAAAGTGGAAGCTTCGGAAGCTTTCAAGAGATGAAAGCTTTTTGGGAGAGCTTGCAAAGTTGCCTTTTCTGAGAGTGTAGTATTTTTCTCCTGACCGAGACTTGTTGTCTGGTGGAAATAGGTAAGACCTATTTATACAAGTCGAGATTGAAACGTACTATGGCCTCATGAAGGAAGAGAGTAAAGGGTGAAATAATGGGAGGAGGTGGTAACCGCATGGTGTTTATGGGTGAAAACGTTTTCACCATTATTTCCTCATTTATTTGACCGCTTTATTCCTTTTCACGCTTTCTTAATGTGAGCGTAGTGTACGCCGCAAGTCTGTGACCGCCAAACCAAAACCCCGGAAAGCATCCCCCATTTGTGTTGATATCTCGAGTGTTGGTTGCACCTTGAGTGCAAGTGGCGCTGCTAGTGGCGCGTGTGGCATGTGCCATTGGCATGTGCGGAATGCCCTTGTTGCGGGTTGTACTTCGAGCGCAAGTGGCAATGCCAGAGCTGCTAGTGGCATGCGTGGCATGTGCCAATGGCATGTGCGGAATGCCTTGGTGGTAGGTTGTACGTTGAGTGTAAGTGGCAATGCCAGAGCTGCTAGTGGCGTGTGTGGCATGTGCCAATGGCATGTGCGGAATGCCTTGGTGGTAGGTTGCACGGTTTGCAAGTTAGGCTACCAGCGTGTGTGGTTGGCATGTGCCAATGGCATGTGCGGAATGCCTTGGTGGTAGGTTGCACGGTTTGCAAGTTAGGCTACCAGCGTGTGTGTTTGACATGTGCCAATGGCATGTGCGGAATGCCTTGGTGGTAGGTTGCACGGTTTGCAAGTTAGGCTATGATAGGTGTAGAATACACCTAATTTACTATCTAGTAGTTACGCTTTCTTTGCTATTTTTCTTGTAAATTATGTATTTTACGCTTATTTTGAGTTTTGTAGCTACTTTGGAGTCACACGGAGGAAAAGAAGAAGAAATCACCATATTTTAGCAAAAGGGTAAAATTGTCATTTCACCAAGGAGAGAATACTATATGGAGCCCAGCCAAGGTTAAGGGGAGGTCAAAGAGGTGTCCCTTATCCAAAAGAAGGGAGTGAGAATAGCACAATTGGGGTGTACTTATGGTGGGTGTTTGAATCCACCCACACCCTAAACTCTGACCCATACCCAAGCCCACATATCTGAATCCACCCACACCCCAAACCCATATACCCACACCCGTATCCGGATCCATGCCCGAGTCCATTCCCAGTTTATAACCCTAACTTTGAGAATCGTCTCTCATTCAATTCCAATCATTTTCATTTATTCATTCTCACCTGGAAATTGAGAAGAAGGCAGACAACGGCTGCTGTCGGATCGAGAAGAACACGAGAGATTAAGGAAATGATGGGTCTCGGGGATCGATTGAAATAGAGGGTTTCTTTATTCTTGTTGAAATCAAGCCGAAAGAGTAAACAGAGAGGATGAATCAAAGATGGGCTTATAGCTAATTTAAGGGTTTTCAAGCTCTTTGTAGATCGATCGAGAGGATGATTTAAGAGATGAAGATCAATCGAGAGAGAACCGGGTATTCCGCTAAGATGGGTCTGTGGATTATTCGAGTTTATTTGTGAATTGAAGGTGAATATGTCGAGCAAGGAATTAGGGTTTACTATCGATTGATGCTGACATAGATTGAGACGGTGATGATTAAGGGTTGTGAAGAACGAGATGTTGTTTGTGTTGATCTCAGAGATGGAGTCTGGGTTTGATTCAAGGATTTGGTAAGGTCGAGGAATGAATAGGGTTCGATTGATGAAAGGTACAAATGGTGGTGTATGCTTGCCATGGAACATTACGAGGGTTTGAACCGAAGCGAAGAGTGTTTGACCGCAATGGAGTGGTGCTTTGGCAATGGAATGGTCATTGTGTTAGCATTTGTTATTCTGAGGACCGAGTGGGTTGATAACTCGGTGCGGGGCCAACAGGGCAGGCGAGATTGGTGACAAGATGAGGTGCAAGAATTGAGCAAAGATGTTGTTACAGGGTTGAATTATGAGCAATTGGGTGAATGAATGTGTTTGAAATAAACTAGATGAATGCCTAGGATACAGGGGACTATGGTGCTCTTACTATTGGTGATTGTGGAATTGAAGTGGTGAGATGGAACAGGCACAGAGCTGATGGGTTTGAGCAAGAACTGAGGTTGAAGCTGTGGGCTGTAGGAGGTGAAGTTGTGAGACTTCAGGGTGTTGGCTATGGTTGCAGGTGGGTTAGTGCCAAGTATCAGTGACCAATGGAGCTGTAATTTGTTTGCTTGGGTCTGTGAAGCACAGTGGAGGTGCTGATTGAATCGCAAGAGCTACAACAGATGAATCTCAGTGAGGTTATGGTGGAATGTAAGTAGGTGCTTGTGTTGTGCTGTAATGGCAAATGGTGAAGGTGGATTGAAATTTGGTTTGTGAGCCAGTGAAGCAATGGCTCAATTTGCAGTAAGCAGGTTATGGAGTTACTCATGAGCTGAGGCAATGAAGCTGGATGGCAGTGAATGAAAGATTGCAGGGTGCCAGAGATGGTGAGATTGTTGGGTTGGCTCAGCTGCTTTGCTGCTGTGTACAATGAAGCTGAATTGCAGTCCAGAGGGATAAGGGAGCTGGCACTGTGAAAGTAATAAGAAGACCAGGTCATGGTGAAAATGAAGGCTAAGAAGTTGCAGGTAGAGATGTTGTGGACTGTTGGAGCAGGATTTGCAGGGAATGATGCACAATGATAGCAAGATGCACAGCCAAGATGGTGGCTAAGAAGATGGTGATGCACAAGGATTGTGCGGCCACAGTTAGACACTCCGCAATGGCTCATGTCAAGCCTAGTCAGACCAGTCAGACCTGACTCTCTGCTCTGACTCAATGTTCTGACTCGGTCTGACAACTCACATACTTGACCGAGTCCTAACCCGCTGACTAACAGTTGACCCTATTTGACCGTTAGTCCTAACGGAGGACTGACGGAATATTCCGTCGAATATTCCCTTGACGGAGAAAATTTCAGGTGGCCGTGGCGACTATTCCGCCGGATTCCGCCACAATCCCGATTTTCGGCGAGCCAAAAATTCCAGAATTTTCTATGGACTTCTCTCATGGGTGTGAAGACTTGGGCTAGGAATTGGATGGAGAATTGGACTCAAATTTGGAAAGAGAAGGTGGAAGAGTTGAGAAAAGCTTGGATTTGGAAATTGAATTGCAAAAGAAAAAGGATTCTATTCCTTGGAAGATTTGGAGAATATTGAAGCCTATAAATAGAGAAGTTTTCTACAACTTCTACACACCTCTCTACACACACATCACTTGTGTTTTTGCTTGCTTTTCTAAGATTCTTCTTTTTAACTATTTGTGTGAACTCGAAAATTCTTCTTTTAATAATTATTATTTGTGTGAATTTCAAAAGCATGAGTAGCTAAATTTCTTATTGATTGAGGATGAATTCCTAGTTCTTAACATGATTTGAGTTTTTGTTTTCAATTCTATCTTGAGATTTTTCACATGATTATCGATTGTTTTTACTAATAGGAATGTTTATTCATTCATGATTAATTGATAGATTGTTTAGAGTGCACGCTAAATTGATTTGTTAATTGATCTATATCTAGTATAAGTTAGGGAATACGTAATCGTTCTCGACACTTTACACAAGTAGAAAACACGAGACCTTGCGGAGGGATTCCGTGGAGCAATTGTGTGTAGAAACAACGCTAGAAAGTGGACCAAGCGAACCGAGTTTAACTACTAGTACGAAACCTAAATTCATAAATCTTAATGCATTCTGGGAATTACATCTTGTAAGCGAACCTCAAGGTGGTTCTTTTGAATAGAATCGATAACTAAGCGGACTGTTACTCGGTTAAATTAGGGATTTTGGGGCTAGCTAAGCGGACCTGCTATCCTACGGTTGGTGATAATCTGTGACTAATAACAAGTAGAAAAGAACATAACTTTAATCATTGTTTCGTAACGAAGAAGGATTCCTTGATCTTGTTTCTCTTATTGCTTTCATCTTTCAACTTTCGATTTTAATTGCTTTGTTTATTTTCTTTTGCTTTTTACACCCCCCTTTCGTGACAACTTTTACAACTAAGATCTCTTGCTCCTCGTGGGAACGAACTTGACTTCCATTATATTATTTTTAATTGAGTGGAAACATTGATTAATTTGATTGCACCTACGACACGCATCAAATTTTGGCGCCGTTCTTAGGGGAGCAACGGGCGATTTTTAGTTGTTTTTATTTTTCTTTTTGCTTTATTCTTGCTTTGTTAGATTCTTTACCGTATCTAACTTAGTTTTTGAGAATCTTGTTTCAGGTGTTATACCTTTGGTGAATGCTAAAAGGGGGTAGACCGAGTCCAATACGTCTTCGATCCGGCACTCAACTAAAGGATTTCATTCGAGCGATTAACACTCCACTTCCTCCTTCATCAAGTGATTCGGACAAAGAGGAAGAAACGATGGCTGATCGTACACTAAAGGACCTAGCTTCTCACAAGCTTGATACACAACAATGGTGTATCCAAACTAACTCAACCTTCGAGATCAAGCCGGGGTTGATTAGAGAGTTACCAAAGTTCCATGGCATGGTGAATGAGGACCCAAACAAACATCTTATGGACTTCTATGCCATAGTTATGGCCATGCTTCCACCGGAGACTAATGCGGATGGAGCATTGTTGAAAGCTTTCCCGTTTTCTTTGGCGGGCAATGCTAAGGAATGGTTATATTATTTGCCTTCGGAAGTATCACAACATGGAATGGGATGAAGAAACTTTTCCTCGAGAGATATTTTCCCGCATCCAAAGCTACTCAAATTCGCAAGGAGATTTGTGGATTGAAACAACAAGTGGGAGAATCATTGTATGAATGTTGGGAGCGATACAAGAGGTTGGTGGCAAGCTGTCCACACCATCAATTTAGTGACGTTATGATACTCCAATACTTCTATGAAGCTCTTCACCCAAGTGATAGGTCTCTTCTTGACGCCGCGGGTGGTGGTGCACTAATGAACAAGACTTTGACCGAAGCTAGAGAGTTGATTGAAAGTATGGCGGCAAACTCGCAACAATTCTACACAAGGGATGAACCTATGGTTAGGCGAGTGCATGAAGTTAGTGATTCTTCATCACATCTTGATCAAAGGATGAGTAACATGGAGATAATGATGCAAAGGATTGCCGCGGTACTTATTCCGGATGGTGAGACCGAACAAGTGAATGCTTTATATCCAAATCAAAGGCCAAGGTACGATCCATACTCCAATACCTATAATCCCGGTTGGAAGGATCATCCCAACTTTAGTTATGCAAACACGCAAGCGGCGGCTCCTAATCCATATGCGCAACAAGGAGGTTTTCAACAATCACGTTTCCAACCTCAACAACAAGGTGGTTCTCAACAATTCCAACCACAACAAGTCAAGGAACGTGATTCTTCAATTGATGATAAGCTTAATGTCATGATGCAAGGTATTACGTCATTGTTTCAACAAAATCAACAAAAGACCGATTCGGCTATCAAGGATTTACAAACTCAAATGGGACAATTGGCGACCGATGTGAACCTATTAAAATCTCAATCATCCACAAAACTTCCTTCACAACCATTTGTGAATCCAAGAGAGAATGTTAATGCGGTTACTCTAAGAAGTGGAAGACAAGTGGAGGGTCCAAGTCATCATGAAGAAGTTATTGAAGAGGTAGTCAATTACAAGGAGGAAACCGCACCAAAGGAGAATTCCACACCAAACGATCAATCCAAGGAACCGGTTTCTACTTTCACTACTCCACCTCCTTTTCCTAGTCGTTTTGCTAAATCCAAGAAAGAAGCTCAAGACAAGGCACTTATGGACATCTTCAAGAAGATTGAAATCAACATCCCATTCATTGAGGCTATCAAGACAATTCCAAGGTATGCCAAGTTCATGAAGGAATTATGCATCAAGAAGGATAGGTTGCTTGATAATGAAATTACTAAAGTTGGCGAGAGTGCGTCGGCTATGCTATTGAAGAAGATGCCTACAAAGTGCACGGATCCCGGTGGTTTCACGGTGCCAATTACTATTGGTAAACAAAGGTTTGAACATGCTTTACTTGATTTGGGAGCTTCCATTAGTGTGATGTCGGCTGAAATATATGACTCCTTGAATCTTGGACCTTTGAAAGAGACAAGAGTTATTATCCAATTGGCAAACAAGTCTAACATATATCCTAAGGGGCTTGTAGAAGACGTGCTAGTGCAAGTAAATGAGCTTATTTTTCCGGTGGATTTCTTTGTGGTGGATATGGATAACAATGAGAACCGTTCATCTACTTCTTTACTTCTTGGGAGGCCATTCATGAAGACCGCAAAGACGAAGATTGATGTTGATAAGGGTACGCTCACTATGGAATTCGACAAGGAGATAATACACTTTAACATATTTGAAGCCATGCGCTACCCAAGTGATGTGCATTCCGTTTACTCCATTGATGTGGTTGATTCATTAGCACAACAAATGGTGGAATTCAACCAAGAGGATGAACTTGATGTGGTGTTGCAAAAGAGCATTGAATTGGACATCCATGGCTTGTCTAACTTGGATGTTGAAATCTCCAAGGAATTGGTGGAGATGTGTGGTGCTTTGGCGACATTGCAAGAAGCTAAAAAGGGTAATGTTTCTTATATTTCTTTACCCGTGAATGATGAAATACTTGTACCATCTATTGTGAAGGCGCCCAAACTAGAATTGAAGCCTCTTCCGGACCATTTGAAGTATGCTTTCTTGGGAGATGGAGATGAGCTTCCGGTGATTATTTCTAAGAACCTCACACCGGTACAAGAAGACCGTTTGCTTAGAGTCTTGAAAGAGCACAAAACGGCTATTGGGTGGACAATTGCGGACATCAAAGGCATTAGTCCATCCATGTGCATGCATAGGATTCTAATGGAAGAGAACATGAAGCCGGTACGTGATGCTCAACGTCGGCTCAATCCTCCCATGATGGAGGTTGTGAAGAAAGAGATACTCAAATTGCTAAGTGTGGGGGTAATCTACCCAATTTCCGATAGCAAGTGGGTTAGTCCGGTTCAAGTGGTACCAAAGAAATCCGGAGTCACGGTTGTTCGAAATCAAGACGATGAACTTGTTCCTACAAGAGTTCAAACCGGTTGGAGAGTGTGCATTGACTATAGAAAGCTTAATTCCGCAACCCGCAAGGATCACTTTCCTTTACCTTTCATTGATCAAATGTTGGAGCGATTAGCGGGGCATTCTTATTATTGCTTCTTGGATGGTTATTCGGGATACAATCAAATTGTTATTGCACCGGAGGACCAAGAGAAGACCACTTTCACTTGTCCGTTTGGAACGTTTGCATATAGACGGATGCCATTCGGCCTTTGCAATGCGCCGGCTACTTTTCAAAGATGCATGGTGAGTATATTCTCGGATTATGTGGAGCGCATCATCGAGGTATTTATGGATGACTTTAGTGTTTATGGCAATTCTTTTGATGGTTGTTTGAATAACCTTGAACTAGTTCTTAAACGATGCATAGACACAAACCTTGTCCTTAATTGGGAGAAATGTCACTTTATGGTAAACCACGGCATAGTACTTGGTCACATTGTGTCCTCTCGAGGGCTCGAAGTGGACAAGTCGAAGATAGATTTAATAAGAAACTTACAATATCCCACTTCGGTGAGGGAAATCCGTTCTTTTCTTGGCCATGCAGGTTTCTATAGGCGGTTTATCAAGGATTTCTCCAAAATCTCCATGCCGATGTGCAAGTTATTACAAAAGGAGGTACCTTTCGACTTCAACAAGGAATGCAAGGATGCTTTTGACAAATTAAAGGAAATGTTGACAAGTGCGCCAATTATCAAATCACCGGATTGGAATCTTCCATTTGAATTAATGTGTGATGCTAGTGATTATGCGGTTGGAGCCGTTTTGGGTCAAAGGGTGGACAAGTTGTCCCATGTTATCTATTATGCATCTAGGACCCTTAATGATGCACAAATCAATTATTCTACCACGGAAAAGGAGTTATTGGCTATAGTTTTTGCTTTGGAAAAATTTCGATCATATTTGGTGGGTACAAAGGTTATTGTGTATTCCGATCATGCCGCACTAAGACACTTAATAAAGAAGAAAGAAGCTAAGCCAAGATTAATCCGGTGGATCCTATTGTTACAAGAGTTCGACATAGAAATTCGTGATAAGAGGGGTGTGGAGAATACCGTTGCGGATCATCTTAGTAGACTTGTTATGTCTCAAGAGGAACTTCCATTACATGACCGCTAGGACGAACAACTTTTCTCCATGGAAGAATCAACACCTTGGTATGCGGATATAGTGAATTACTTGGTGACAAGGAAAGTACCTAGTACAATGTCCAACTTCCAAAAGATGAAACTTAAGAAGGTAGCTAAGCAATATGTGTGGGATGAACCATACTTATGGAAATATGGCGTTGATCAAATAATGCGAAGGTGCGTGCCTAATTCCGAATTTCAATCCATTCTCTCCTTTTGCCACACTTTTGCGTGTGGTGGCCACTTTGGTTCTAAACGCACCGCTCTCAAAGTTCTCGAGAGTGGATTTTATTGGCCCACCTTGTTTGAAGATTCATATGTTTTTTGTAAATCGTGTGATAGATGTCAACGAACGGGCAATCTAGGTGCTCGAAATCAAATGCCACTCACACCAATTCTCGCCGTTGAGATTTTTGATGTGTGGGGTATTGATTTTATGGGCCCTTTTGTTAATTCGAATGGGAATTTTTATATACTTCTTGCCGTTGATTATGTTTCGAAATGGGTGGAAGCTAGAGCCACCAAAACTAATGACTCTCAAGTTGTTTGTGATTTTGTAAGGGAAAACATATTCAATAGGCATGGTACACCAAGAGTGGTGATAAGCGATGGAGGCTCACATTTCAAGAAGGCTTTCCACGCTCTCCTCAAGAAGTACAACATAACACACAAAATTGGTACGCCTTATCATCCACAAACTAGTGGACAAGCGGAAATTTCAAATCGTGAGATCAAGTCCATTCTTGAGAAAACGGTGAATACCACGAGGAAAGATTGGAGCTTTAAGCTCAATGATGCACTTTGGGCGTATAGAACGGCGTATAAGACACCGATTGGTATGTCTCCATATAGGATGGTTTATGGCAAGGCTTGTCATCTTCCGGTTGAACTTGAACACAAGGCTTATTGGGCGATAAAGAAATTCAACATGGAGTATGATGAAGCGGGGAAACAAAGGAAGTTACAATTACATGAGTTAGAGGAGATACGTAATGATGCTTACGAGAGTGCCCGGATTTACAAGGAAAAGACTAAGCTTTTTCATGACAAGATGATTTCGCGGAAAAGTTTTGTTGTGGGGCAAAAAGTTCTTTTATTTAATACTCGTTTACGTTTATTTTAGGAAAGCTTAAGTCCCGTTGGGTGGGACCATTTGTTGTTACTAATGTTTATGCTCATGGTGCGGTTGATATTGTTAGCGAAAAAACGGGACAACATTTGAAAGTCAACGGCCATAGGTTAAAGCCATATTATGAAAACTTTCCAACGGAGCATGTGGACGTAATTGGACTTGAGATGTACTCCCTACGGAGGAGTAATGTGCCGCAAGAGCTAAGTCGGGCCGTCGACTTTAAAACAAGCGCTTAATGGGAGGCAACCCATCGGTTTTGTATTTCTTATCCTTTTGCTTTTTGTTATTTCTTTTTCTTGTTTCTTATCATGTTAAAATTTCCCACCTTGACTTTACTAGGAGGATTCAATTACATTGAGGAAAATGTAAGGTTTAAGTGTGGGGGAGTGGTTAAGCATGTTTTTAAAACAAAAATTACAAAAAAATTAAAAAAGTTTTGAAAAAAAAAAAAAAGTTTTACTTAAAAATTCCAACTTTTAAAGATTTTAGAGTCACTAGCATACTTCTAGGTATGTTTACATAGAGATTTTGACCGACATAATTGAACTTGGAAATGTTAGAGAACTACATTCGGATTTCTTGCTTGTTAGAGTGTTAAATAATGGATTTAATCATGCCGGTGATGCGAATTTGGTGCAGGGAGAAATGCATTATTAGAGTTGCTGATCAATTATTAGTGGAGACTACCCGTATTCATATCATGTGAGGCACCGACCAGAAATTTTCCATCTACTAAAGAGCTTTCTTTTGAGTGTGTGTCACCGTAAGTAAATTCCGGGTAGAATGGTGAGCTACCCAACCTCCCACCAATAGAAGCACTACTCTTTGATCTCTTGAGTGCTAATTTTGTCAATCATAAGGGTGACGTCTATAGATGAAAGCCTCCTTCTTATAGTTCGATTTGCAGTTAGCACCATTCTCTCTCGCGACAACAACGGATCCATAGAAACACTCTCATCATCAACAAGGAGCGAAATCAAAATCTACAAGGAAAGTTGGAAAAGTTTAAGGTTTACAAGCAACGGAATGACAAAAAGAGCAAATTTCAAATACAAGTAAAAGCAACATACAAAAGAGCGGATTTTTACATATAAGTTGGGGACTTACAATACAATGAGGTAATTTTATATTCAAGTATGAAGACTTATTCATGAAAGCGAAGAAAAGTAAAAGGTGAGAATTTTTGAAAGTTTATGATTTCAAGACGATACAAGTTGTGAAGAATCAAGTGGTAAAATACTTCTCCCACGGCCATGGTTTATTTTTTGTATTTTATTTCTCTTGTTTAAAAAAAAATAAAAAAAAAAAAAAAAAAAAAGAGAAAAACAAGAGAAATATTTGTTCTTATTTTTAGTTAATGAGCCGTGGGGAAGGAAAATATATAAGGAAGTTTCAAGCGACAAGGATTTTTAAGGTAAAAGAGTTAAAAATTGTCAAGGATTTATGAAATTCGAGGGTTTATCATCAATAGTTGAAACCGAAGACGAAGAAGATAAAGACGAGGAGCGGAAGACGTTTCTATTGGATGCCGTGAGAGTGGTGTTATCATAATTGGCGATCGGATGTGAAGGTGAGTAAGTAATCTCATCCTCGATAATAATGGTTGATTTCCTTTCTTAGAGATCGTCAGAAAAATGGTTTTTCAAAATATTAAAAGATGTGGGTTTTTAAAAATAGTTCGGAAGTTGTCCTTCCCACCATTTAACGTGTTGCAGGAATTCTCTCTTCATTCCTACCTGCACACATGTGAGAACCATAAAAAAAAGCCGTCTTTTTGAGTGCAATTATCATAAAATCTTTTTTGGTGAGGCAGAAGTCGAGGCGAAATGCTTATTGATCGTTTCTCAAACACGCGTTCTCTCATTATGGGGTGGTTATTTCTCACTCAACATTTAAGAATGAGAATATGTTCTTTAGTATTTCTAACTTCTTATTACTAGCATGCAGAAACTCTATGTCCTCATAACTCTTTGGATGCTTAGGATGCTTGAACGCTTTGAAGTTGTGAGTTTTTAGTTTGATTTGCTCGAGGACTAGCAAAGTCTAAGTGTGGGGGAATTTGATAGGTGTAGAATACACCTAATTTACTATCTAGTAGTTACGCTTTCTTTGCTATTTTTCTTGTAAATTATGTATTTTACGCTTATTTTGAGTTTTGTAGCTACTTTGGAGTCACACGGAGGAAAAGAAGAAGAAATCACCATATTTTAGCAAAAGGGTAAAATTGTCATTTCACCAAGGAGAGAATACTATATGGAGCCCAGCCAAGGTTAAGGGGAGGTCAAAGAGGTGTCCCTTATCCAAAAGAAGGGAGTGAGAATAGCACAATTGGGGTGTACTTATGGTGGGTGTTTGAATCCACCCACACCCTAAACTCTGACCCATACCCAAGCCCACATATCTGAATCCACCCACACCCCAAACCCATATACCCACACCGTATCCGGATCCATGCCCGAGTCCATTCCCAGTTTATAACCCTAACTTTGAGAATCGTCTCTCATTCAATTCCAATCATTTTCATTTATTCATTCTCACCTGGAAATTGAGAAGAAGGCAGACAACGGCTGCTGTCGGATCGAGAAGAACACAGAGATTAAGGAAATGATGGGTCTCAGGGGATCGATTGAAATAGAGGGTTTGCTGTTGCTGTTGAAATCAAGCCGAAGAGTAAACAGAGAGGATGAATCAAAGATGGGCTTATAGCTAATTTAAGGGTTTCTGAAGCTGCTGTAGATCGATCGAGAGGATGATTTAAGAGATGAAGATCAATCCGAGAGAAGCGGGTATTCTAGCTAAGATGGGTCTGTGGATTATTCGAGTTTAGCTGTGAATTGAAGGCTGAATATGTCGAGCAAGGAATTAGGGTTTACTATCGATTGATGCTGACATAGATTGAGACGGTGATGATTAAGGGTTGTGAAGAACGAGATGTTGTTTGTGTTGATCTCGAGAGATGGAGTCCGGGTTTGATTCAAGGATTTGGTAAGGCGAGGAATGAATAGGGTTCGATTGATGAAAGGTACAAATGGTGGTGTATGCTTGCCATGGAACATTACAGGGTTTGAACTGAGCAGAAGAGTGTTTGACTGCAATGGAGCTGGTGCTGGCAATGGAATGGTCATTGTGTTAGCTGTTGTTACAGGGACTGAGTGGGTTGATAACTCAGTGCAGGGCCAATGAGGCAGTGAGATTGGTGACAAGATGAGGTGCAAGAATTGAGCAAAGATGTTGTTCTGGGGTTGAATTATGAGCAATTGGGTGAATGAATGTGCTTGAAATAAACTAGATGAATGCCTAGGATACGGGGGACTATGGTGCTCTTACTATTGGTGATTGTGGAATTGAAGTGGTGAGATGGAACAGAGGCACAGAGGCGATGGGTTTGAGCAAGAAGCGAGGTTGAAGGCTTTGTGGGCTGTAGGAGGTGAAGTTGTGAGACTTCGGGGTGTTGGCTATGGTTGCAGGTGGGTTAGTGCCAAGTATCGGTGACCAATGGAGGCTGTAATTTGTTTGCTTGGGTGCATGAAGCACGGTGGAGGTCTTGATTGAATCGCAAGAGCTACAACAGATGAATCTCAGTGAGGTTATGGTGGAATGTAAGTAGGTGCTTGTGTTGTGCTGTAATGGCAAATGGTGAAGGTGGATTGAAATTTGGTTTGTGAGCCAGTGAAGCAATGGCTCAATTTGTAGTAAGCAGGTTATGGAGTTACTCATGAGCTGAAGCAATGAAGCTGGATGGCAGTGAATGAAAGATTGCAGGGTGCCAGAGATGGTGAGATTGTTGGGTTGGCTCAGCTGCTTTGCTGCTGTGTACAATGAAGCTGAATTGCAGTCCAGAGGGATAAGGGAGCTGGCACTGTGAAAGTAATAAGAAGACCAGGTCATGGTGAAAATGAAGGCTAAGAAGTTGCAGGTAGAGATGTTGTGGGTTTGTTGGAGCGGGATTTGCAGGGAATGATGCACAATGATAGCAAGATGCACAGCCAAGATGGCTGGCTAAGAAGATGGTGATGCACAAGGATTGTGCAGCACAGATTAGACCTGCAATGGCTCATGTCAAGCCTAGTCAGACCAGTCAGACCTGACTCTCTGCTCTGACTCAATGTTCTGACTCGGTCTGACAACTCACATACTTGACCGAGTCCTAACCCGCTGACTAACAGTTGACTGACGGTTGACCCTATTTGACCGTTAGTCCTAACGGAGGACGACGGAATATTCCGTCGAATATTCCCTTGACGGAGAAAATTTCGGTGGCCGTGGCGGACTATTCGGCCGGATTAGGCCACAATCCCGATTTTCGGCGAGCCAAAAATTCCGAGAATTTTCTATGGACTTCTCTCATGGGTGTGAAGACTTGGGCTAGGAATTGGATGGAGAATTGGACTCAAATTTGGAAAGAGAAGGTGGAAGAGTTGAGAAAAGCTTGGATTTGGAAATTGAATTGCAAAAGAAAAAGGATTCTATTCCTTGGAAGATTTGGAGAATATTGAAGCCTATAAATAGAGAAGTTTTCTACAACTTCTACACACCTCTCTACACACACATCACTTGTGTTTTTGCTTGCTTTTCTAAGATTCTTCTTTTTAACTATTTGTGTGAACTCGAAAATTCTTCTTTTAATAATTATTATTTGTGTGAATTTCAAAAGCATGAGTAGCTAAATTTCTTATTGATTGAGGATGAATTCCTAGTTCTTAACATGATTTGAGTTTTTGTTTTCAATTCTATCTTGAGATTTTTCACATGATTATCGATTGTTTTTACTAATAGGAATGTTTATTCATTCATGATTAATTGATAGATTGTTTGGAGTGCACGCTAAATTGATTTGTTAATTGATCTATATCTAGTATAAGTTAGGGAATACGTAATCGTTCTCGACACTTTACACAAGTAGAAAACACGAGACCTTGCGGAGGGATTAGTGGAGCAATTGTGTGTAGAAACAACGCTAGAAAGTGGACCAAGCGAACCGAGTTTAACTACTAGTACTAAACCTAAATTCATAAATCTTAATGCATTCTGGGAATTACATCTTGTAAGCGAACCTCAAGGTGGATCTTTTGAATAGAATCGATAACTAAGCGGACTGTTACTCGGTGAAATTAGGGATTTTGGGGCTAGCTAAGCGGACTGCTATCCTACGGTTGGTGATAATCTGTGACTAATAACAAGTAGAAAAGAACATAACTTTAATCATTGTTTCGTAACGAAGAAGGATTCCTTGATCTTGTTTCTCTTATTGCTTTCATCTTTCAACTTTCGATTTTAATTGCTTTGTTTATTTTCTTTTGCTTTTTACACCCCCTTTCGTGACAACTTTTACAACTAAGATCTCTTGCTCCTCGTGGGAACGAACTTGACTTCCATTATATTATTTTTAATTGAGTGGAAACATTGATTAATTTGATTGCACCTACGACACGCATCGGGCTACCGGCGTGTGTGTTTGACATGTGCCAATGGCATGTGCGGAATGCCTTGGTGGTAGGTTGCACGGTTTGCAAGTTAGGCTACCGGCGTGTGTGTTTGGCATGTGCCAATGGCATGTGCGGAATGCCTTGGTGGTAGGTTGCACGGTTTGCAAGTTAGGCTACCAGCGTGTGTGTTTGGCATGTGCCAATGGCATGTTCCAATGTCATGTGCGGAATGCCTAGGTGGTAGGTTGCACGGTTTGCAAGTTAGGCTACCAGCGAGCATGTTGGCATGTGCCAATGGCATGCGTGGCCGTTAGGGCCGTGGCTTTGGTAGGAAAAGCTACCAGCGAGCATGTTGGCATGTGCCAATGGCATGCGTGGCCATTAGGGCCGTGGCTTTGGTAGGAAAAGCTACCCGCGAGCATGTTGGCATGTGCCAATGGCATGCGTGGCCATTAGGTGCGTGGCTTTGGTAGGAAAAGCTACCAGCGAGCATGTTGGCATGTGCCAATGGCATGCGTGGCCATTAGGGCGTGGCCTTGGTAGGAAAAGCTACCAGCGAGCATGTTGGCATGTGCCAATGGCATGCGTGGCCATTAGGGCCGTGGCTTTGGTAGGAAAAGCTACCAGCGAGCATGTTGGCATGTGCCAATGGCATGCGTGGCCATTAGGGCCATGGCTTTGGTAGGAAAAGCTACCAGCGAGCATGTTGGCATGTGCCAATGGCATGCGTGGCCATTAGGGGCGTGGCCTTGGTAGGAAAAGCTACCAGCGAGCATGTTGGCATGTGCCAATGGCATGCGTGGCCATTAGGGCCGTGGCTTTGGTAGGAAAAGCTACCAGCGAGCATGTTGGCATGTGCCAATGGCATGCGTGGCCATTAGGGCCGTGGCTTTGGTAGGAAAAGCTACCCGGCGAGCATGTTGGCATGTGCCAATGGCATGCGTGGCCATTAGGGGCGTGGCCTTGGTAGGAAAAGCTACCAGCGAGCATGTTGGCATGTAACAATGGCATGCGTGGCCGACTTGGCCTAGGTTGCATGGTTTGCAAGCCTAGGGCGCTATATTTGGCATGTGCCAATGGCATAGCGGCTTGGAAATATGGCTTGTGGTGCGTGTTGGCATGTGCCAATGGCACGTACGGCCATGTTGACCTAGTTGCACGTTTTGCAAGCCTATGGCGCTATATTTGGCATGCGCCAATGGCATAGCGGCTTGGAAATATGGCTTGTGGTACGTGTTGGCATGTGCCAATGGCACGTACGGCCATGTTGACCTAGTTGCACGTTTTGCAAGCCTAGGGCGCTATATTTGGCATGTGCCAATGGCGTAGCGGCTTAGTTTGGCATGGTTGCCAATGAGTGCGATATGTAGTTTGGTTTTGGCGTCGCTGCCATGGTGCGCAGTGTGCGGATTGGTTTTGGCGTCGTTTCCATGGTGCGCAGTGTGCGGCTTGGTTCGGCATTGTTGCCATGGTGCGCAATGTGCGGCTTGGTTTGGCATTGTTGCCATGGTGCGTGTGATGTGCGGCTTGGTTTGGCATTGTTGCCATGGTGCGCGGTGTGCGGCTTGGTTTTGGCGTCGTTGCCATGGTGCGCGGTGTGCGGCTTGGTTTGGCATCGTTGCCATGGTGCGCGAGTGTGCGGCTTGGTTTGGTGGCATTGTTGCCATGGTGCGCGGTGTGCGGCATGGTTTGGCATTGTTGCCATGGTGCGCGGTGTGCGGCTTGGTTTTGGAATTAGGGTTACGTGGTCGAAAACCCTAATCGGTATTTTGAAAAAAATACCCCTATTAATTATTTACACTGAGTTAAATGCTCTTAGTTAATGTGTTGCGGGTAACACTAGGTCATGGGGTTTTACGATTTTACCCTTTGTTTAAAAACCACCATCAACAAGTAGTTCGATCAACTGACTGTAGTAGTTATGTGGAAATGAACTGCAGCAGTTCGATCAAGCTGGGCTAAGTATTCTTGAGAGCGGGACGGCAAACATCTCGATCAACTAGACTGTAGTAAATATGCGAAAAAGGACTACAGCAGTTCGATCCACTGGACCGTAGCAGTTATGTGAAAAAAGACTGCAGCAATTCGATCTACTAGACTGCAGTTGTTGCTGAGAAACTGGACTTCATCAGTTCAATCAACTGGACTGTAGTAGTTGTATTTGCACTCACGAACTTTGCATATGAGCAATTTTTGGATAAAAATCGACACAAAAATGTTCACAAACGTTCAGTGCGTCCTTTTTTGATGTCGCCGCTCCATTCCCAGAAAATAATTGTTCTTTAAATGTTGAAATTCCGCCCTCATGTTATTGGAAATTGACATGCGATCGCGCCGGGGCGAAAATCACTCAGTTTGGATGCGCGAAGAAGAAGTTATCGAAGAAACAAAATTGATCGGTTAGCACCTTTCTCCAAACATGTTGATGACGTGATTGTACCCAAAAAATATTATTCTCCAATTGTAAAATTTTACCTTCATGTCGTAGAATACTGAAATGCGATCGCAACGAGCCAAAAATCATCCAATTCGGACGTGAGACGAAGAAGATATCAACGAAACAAATTTCTAGACCAAGCCCAAGTGGGCGTATAAATCAAATCAAGATAACGGCATGGGGCTGAAAAATCCAGGGCTATAGAATTAAGTTGTGCACGTTTGCATTGGATCGGGGCTACGCTATTAAGTTACGTCGTGCTACACAAGAATCGGATGCATGATATTAAGTTGCGTCGTGCTACACCGAATTAGATGAATGATATTAAGTTGCACCGCGCTACACCGAATCAGATTTACGATATTAAGTTGCATCGTGCAACACCGAATCCGGCCTACGATATTAAGCTGCGGCGCGATACACCGAAACAAAATGGACTGTCGCCGGCTTATGGCCGCCTCGTCGAGCCGCCGGGAACGGTTGCCGGCGTTTGCTGCTGACGACGATGATGACGTCATGACGGAAAATAATAACGGCGTCATCTACCGGTAACGGAATGTACTTGGTATATTCTAATTCCGTTTACGGTAACGGAATATTCCTTGTATATGCTGACGCCGTTTGTACCTTGATAACGAAATCTATTGTTGTATTTTTGGCGGCGTGGCATCTTGATTGGCCTAAAAGCGATGACGTGGCAAATCTTGGCTCGGACCTTTTCTTTGTCTTGGCAATCGCCATCTTTGGACACGATTGTTGACGTGGCAACTTTGCCTACGTGGTACTGCTGACTAGACATGACCGCTGACGTGGCAGGTGCTGACGTGGCAACTTTGCTGACGTGGCACTATCGACTAGACCTGATCGCTGACGTGGCAAGTGTAGACGTGGCAACTTTGCTGACGTGGCTTGACTGGACCTGATCGCTAACGTGGCGGGTGCTGAATTTTGATGTAACTCAGAACATCGAAGTTTGATGTACCAAAGAGCATCAACGGTCGGTATACGTGGAACATCGGAGTTTGATGAAACTTGAAGTAGCGAAACTTTTCCTAAGTGTTGAATTTTGATGTGTCGCAAGACATCGAAGTTTGATGTACCACTAAGCATCAACGGTTTATATACGTGGCTCATCGGTGTTTGATGTAACATGAAGCATCGAAATTTTCTGACGTGGGTGAAGGAGACCATGAAGTGTGTGATGGAAATTTAAGGTAGGTGAACGAAACCCTGAAGTGGGTGAACGGATCGGCTGCCGGTGTTGGCCGCCGGGTAGGCCGCCGGCCCCTTGCGTTTGAACTTTTCGCAACTGTTTTTTTTTTTTATGAGAACTTTTCGCAACGGTTTTTCTAAACTGTGGTTTTTAGTCTTGAATTTTCTGTCACGGTTTGCTGGACTCTTGCCATTGCTTTTGAACTTTTGTAACAGTTTTCTGTTTTCTTCTTTTCCTTTGGATTTTTAGCAACGGTTCTAGGGACTGTTGTTGTTTCTCACGGACCTTTCACCATGGTTTTGCTGTACTTTTGTGGCCCTTTCTGGAACTTTCTGAGATGCTTTTCTGGAGGTTTTCCCTGGGGTATTCAAGCACCTTGAGATGTAGGCAACTTGACAATCTTGCGATCATGACAGCAGTGATTTTGAAGTTTTACAAACTCGAACATGTAGACACTACGTTATTTGGGAAACAATTTTTTCCAACTTTGGACTTGAATATGTTGCGGATCGAACATCCTGGCAATAATCTTAGCGATCTTTCCAATGAGTCAGCCTTGGTGTCCTCTGACTATGAAGCTGGCTGCTGGCGATTTGCGACCAACTTGATCGCGAGAATCGTGATTAATGGATTGCGGAATGCGATCACCGGATCGATGATTAAAATCAAAACTGAACCAGCCATGTTGCATATCAATATCCAACAACAGTTTTGATGATGTTTTTACGCCATCTTTCACCGTGAACCAAACGTCCTGACAATAGTTTTAACAACCCTTGTAGTGGTATAGATTGGGTGCTTTCCGAAGGTAATAGTTTCCGAAAAAGTTCGAACTGCGAACCGGGCTGCAGTGATTGCGATCAAGCTGGACTATGAGTAATTTTGATCGAAATTGACCGCAGCGAGTTTCGATTAACTGGGCTGCAGGAGTAACTGTTGAAGGCATCCAAACTGGAAATTTCTGGATTTTTTTTAAAGAGGTTTTTTCCTCGTTTCACAACAATCTTAAAGATCTTTGGCGCAAATTGCAACGAACTTTTGACCCTATCATTTTGCGGATCGAACATCCAACAACAGTTTTGATGGTGTTTCACTACATCTTTTGCCACGGACCGGGCGTCCCGGCAACACTTTCATCAGATTTTATAGTGATGCGATTTTCAGCGGTATCAGAAGGTAATAGCTTCAGCAAATATGAAACAACGAATCTTGATTACAACAGTTGCGATCAACTGGTTTTGCAATATGTGCGGTTATATGGTCTGCAGCAGTGCGATCAATTTGGACTGCGATTATTATGATCAAAGCGTAGTTGCAACAGTGATTTTTCAAGACGTTCAAACTGCTTCTCCACTGACACGATCTTGAAGCATTTTGTACAACTTTTCTCAATGGGAAAACACGATTCTTTTCCTCGTATTCCCCTTAGTCGGCGCCAATGTTTGTACCCAAAATTACTTTTGGGCACGAAACACGATGAACATATAATTTGGTGAGAATTTAGGGATAGGAGACGAATTGGAACACGGACCAATAGACGCAGGTTTTACGTGGTTCGGCATGGTTTGCCTACATCCACGGGTGAATCCCCTTGGGGAGTGATTTTTTTTTATTGATAATTGTATTACAATGTATGTTTTTTTCTCCTCTTGGCTACCCCATAAATGATTTCTGCTCCTCCCTATTTATACAGTTCAATGTCTAATTTCAATATAAACTTAAATGGCATTAATTCTCATTCATGCCTCCATCATGATTTCTGCATGAAACTGCTGGAATCAATACTGCATGCCTCCATGATGATTTCTGCATGAAACTACTGGAATCAATACGGCATACCTCCATGATGATTTCGCATGAAGCTGCTGGAATCAATACTGCATGCCTCCATGATGATTTCTGCATGAAACTGCACATTTATGCCTCCATCTTCAATTCTGCATGAAACTGCACATTTATGCCTCCATCTTCAATTCTGCATGAAACTGTTCATTCATGCTTCCATGATAAATTCTGCATGCTAGAAAACTGGACTGGTGGTTGACAGGAATAATGGCTGACAGTATGGATGGATCTTGTTGTGACTGGATTATTTGCATGGGTAGAGACTGGTGACAGTCTGATAGGGTACTTACCGGGATTGGTTGGCGACATCGGCCGACAACAAGAGTGGAAACTGTATGGCAGCACTATAGGCAACACGGTCTTGATATTGACTAATCGTTGACTTTGACCATTGACCGAGCGTTAACTTTGACCATTGACCGTGACAGTTGACCAGGCGTTGACTTTGACCGTTGACCGGTTGTTGACTTTATAAAATACTGGGCAGGCTGGTGGGTTTTTTCGGTTGACTGGTTAGCGGGCTTGGATGACAGCTGAACAGTGGTTTGGGCAATGTTCTGGCCCAATATGTGGTATTTTTACTTATGATACAAACAATTCCCATTACTGATCTTGTGATGATTTGCTTAATTTACCAATCCTAAAAATAGATTTGTTTATATTTCATTTTTATTTTTAGTTAGCTAGGCCCTACAACATGATTAATATTATTATTTTCATTTTCCATCACCAACAAGAATAATATTATCAAGAAATGATCCCACATTGTTATAGAAACCTATCATAAGGACTCCAAGGATTTAGTTTTCAGAGCTCTTATGGATTCAACTATCCTAAATATGGATGAGAGGACACCTAATTTATTATTAAAAATGTCATTCGATAACCAAAATAATTACCAAATTTAAATTTAATTAAATCAAAAACTAAACCTAAACCCTAAAAAAAAAAAAACCATCTTTTTCTTCTCCTCCATCACCTCTTCTTCTTCATCTTCCATTTTTTTTTCTTCAACGGCGATTAATCGTCGATTCTCCAGTAATAACTTTAATTCGTCTTCAAATCTTCTTTAATCTTCAATTAAACCTGCACAACACCACTTGAATCTCTTGTGATCAATCACACACAAAACGGAGTATGTAAATAACGGATTATCACAAGATGTCTTTAGATCTACAAACAGTTCTAAAGATTCCGTCGGCACTTCGATCTAGTTTGAGTGAATCTTATATCAGAAGAGAAGATTCTCAAGAATAAACAAACTAGGTGCAATCAAAGTTCAACAACCGTTAGTCAATCAAATCAATCGAAAACTACTAAACTGCAATTATCTAGTATCCCACCACGGTAGTCGTAGAGCTTCTTGATCCCACAGAAGTCTTTAAACAAGAGGTCGTAAGGCATTTCGCCTAATTAGGGTACTTTCCTCTCCGGATAGACAGCTCCACCAGAAACAACAAAAAGATGAAGTTTGCCTGGCTCTTAGGATAGTTTGCTATAAATGCAATCTTAGGTATTTATAGACCAAGGATGTTTGGACACCTGGAATTTCCAAAACCAAAGTATTATCAAGATATGCAATAAATGCCCAAATCGGTTTTCATAATTCCTTGAAATGCTTTGTCCAATATTTTCCTAAATCTCTCGATAGAAAATCTTCAATTAGTAAATGCACATTAATTGATGGTAATTTATTCTCTAGAGATATGCATTTAATTGATGGTAATTAAAGTATATTAAACTAACAACCTTAATTAAAAGATTCTTAATTTATTTCGAACCGGGATCTCCTTTAGTAATTAATGAATAACTTTGAACAATAAAAGATAAGAGTTAGTGTTCGTGTTCAAAGTATGTTTACATCTTTTCTTTGTAAATCATCTTTTACATTTACAATCTTGGAATCGATTATACCACTCTTCCAAACAAGTTTAGATTCGGTTCATTTGTATTCCAAGACAACTATGTGATTGATCAAATATCAAATCACAATCATGGGTTCAATCAGTTCTACCAATCACTAGGATCGGTTATACCTTAATATGGATTACTTGTGATCGGACACACAAGTTACCAGAACCGGTTACGTCGTTACCAGGATCGGTTACGTCAATTACCATGACCGGTTACCATATACTCATGGTATTGCTTGTGATCGGTTACACAAGTCACTAGGATTGGTTACACCAATTACCAGGATCGGTTACACCAATTACTAGGACCGGTTACACCAATTACAAGGATCGATTACACAACTCTTTTGTGATCGGTCACACCAATTACTAGGATCGGTCACACCAATTACAAAAATCGATCATACCATCTTAGGTGATTACTTAGGATTGGTTACACTAATTAATCAAAACTAGTCATACCAAATCATAAGTCAACTATTGTGATTAGTTATACCAAGATACATAACAAGTTATGATTAGTTCTACTAACTCACACATATTGGTAATCCAAAGATATGCAATGAATAGCAATACCAATAATCCTAGCGATTTCCCTTTCAATTCATAAAACAAGTTCATGAATGTACTTACTTTAAACAAATGTAAACATTGTTTCCTAGGATCAAATCTTCACCTTTACCCATACAAATGATCACAATAGCATTCATACGATTATATTGATGTCATATCTACAAATCAAAAGATAAGCGTTATACTTCGTAGTCTAATTCCTTAATACTATGATCATATGATCATGTCTCACTACTAGAGTAAAATATTCATTCACAGCTTCGCAGTTATGCTTTCAATATAGCACGACTTGAATAATACGTTAGGAATGAAACAATTCAAGTCAATATTATTAACCTCAAGAGGAAGGATGATGTCGTCGTTATAGCTCGTTACTTCTTCACGTTCTTCAGGTCTTCGAGAAATACTTGTATGTCTCATATTCCTAGACTTTCTAGTCTAACCTATACGAAGTTGTCTCTAGTGTATAATCAAGCGACTCTTAGATGAGTTTTGATTCACTAAAATATGACAACCAAACTTGACATACCAACACAAGCTCCACTATTTATAGTGACCAAGGCTTGAGTGGAAGACAAGGTATTTCCAAATACGAAAATTCCCAAAGATATGGAAAGAGTATTATTTCTTAATTTAACAAATGTATCTGTATTCCAATCCATAAACTGAAATTACTCTTAGTTGACAACTAATATTAGCTATCACACATTCATACACTTTAATAATATAATAACTAGATATATATATATATATATATATATATATAATCAAAAAACAAGTTGTTTCATTGATAGCTAATACACCTTCTCTTACATTTCTCATCAGTCATCACTTAATAACAGCTATACAAAAAAAAATTTAGCTACAAGCCTGTAATTAATTAAGAAAGCTCATACAAAAACCAAAAATCCAACATCAAAACTTGGATCTAAAAGGCAACTGAATCTTAATTAAAATTAGCTGTTGCAACTTGATGTACTATAAAAATTTCCATCACGTGAAGAGATCCCTCGATAAATACTACTGATACTTCTACCCATCACAGTAGCTTCCAATTGAAAATTTCTTTCTTTACTATAATTTGTGTTTGATATCTTCAGCAAACCCCCAATCCCAAATTCTCTCCAAAAACCCTAAGATCAACACAAAACTTCCCCACCACTAAGGAAACCGCAAAATTCACAAAATTAATAACAACCCAAGTTTCATAATGGATCTAAAATCTAGGGTTTCATTTAATTTGATAAAAAAACATAATCATAAACCTACTCACATAATCAAAATCATTCAAATAAAATAACCATGGAGGGAGGAAGAGGATGAAACAACAACCTTTATTCCTGATATTAACAGTTAAGGGAATAGACCAAACAAACTTATATCGACGATCCTGATGTTGATACAGTTGTTGTTGTCCCAACGGTCGTGGGCGGTGGTAGATTCATAAGGATCTGTTATTTCAAAAAAAAAAACACAAAGAGTCAACCAACAAATTTTAATTTTTCAAATCAAATCGTGATTACATGATCGCTTACAAGAATATCAATAGAAATAAAGATATTAGTCACAAGTAAATCGCGAAGAGAATGAGCCATAAACCACAAAGATATCCAATTTCTTTATATGTAATATGAAAAGATGATGGTATTATCCGAAATTAAATCCGACCATTTAATCTAAAATTTTCCGTCAAAAAGATATGCTCCTTCAAAAAAGGAGTAATTTGCCCATAGTCTTGTAGATCTAAACGAACCCAGATGCCCTAAATCCCGTTGATTGAATATGAATTCAAAGCAAAACCGTGTTGAATAGTTCATCTTCGTGAATCGAGAATAGCAAGCCACGAACCAACGATCAAGGTTTTGATAAATCGCCCTCAAAGAAAATAGAAAATTACCCCAAATGGCGAAAAAAATCGCTCCAAATAGCGAAAAAATATGTCAAACGACATCAAAAAACAATAGAAAACTACTTTTGCTCAATAAATTACCTACTGAAACTTAAAAATAAAAGAAATCTTGCTCAGATATGGTCCAAAAAGGACCAAATCTGAGTAAGTAATTAATGGAGGCTAGGGTTTCTTTATGAGAGAGAAGAGGGAAAGGAGAGGAGAGAGAAAGGCACGGGGTATACTAATTTTATATTATTTAAATGATTCTTTACAAATAATTTAGAGAGAAACATAAAAAAAAATGAAGAGAAAGAGAGAGGACAAATGAAGCGCAAAGTTTATGCACAACCCTTTTGTTATGCTAAGGGTATATATATAATTTTGTATACGAGAATGATCCTTAACCGTTGATTGAAAATGCTTGATATACGGTTAGACATCGAGATGGTGAGATTTAACGGTTTTGTGGATGGTGGGTGTATATTTGTAAACAAATTATCTATTGGATGTATTTTATTGAAATTTCTTAAAAACTTTTGACTTTTTATCCAAATCTAACAATAATTGGCATTAATGTTTATTCTTTTTATATTATGATGAGTTATGGAAACAATAGGTCTTCAAGCTCATATCGATATCACATGGAATTCTTCAATTGATTGTAAGATGAAGCAATGGCAATAGTTGAAGAATTCTATAATGAAGAAAGAATAGATTTGAGAACCGGTTGATCCTTTATATGCCTAATGGCTAATAAAGAAGAGGTTAGTGGACCTCAACACTTTAGGCGTGCCAGTTAAGTTAGTAGCACAAATAAGATTATGTCCAAAGTTCTTGCTAGTAAGGTAAAACTGATTTTTCCCGAATTGATTTTTGAACATCAAAAAGCGCTCATCAAGGGTAAAAAAATTCCATGTATGATTTTAGTGGCAGTAGAACTCATAATTGCTAGGCTGACAGCTAAGTTTCCAACGGTGTTATGCAAATTAGACATTAAAAAATTATTTGACAATGTTGGTATTGTCTAGATAACATGTTGGAGGGCATTGGATTTGGTTGAAATAGAAAAATTGGATCTCATGGTTGTATCAAAAGCTAACTCCTCAATTCTTATTAATGGTAGTGTTATTATAATATTCAAACATCATAAAGGGGTGAAACAAGGTGATCCCTTATAAGCATTTTTTTTTTTGGTGGTACAGATTCTAACTAAGTTGCTGATTAAGGCGGATGAGCTTAACATGATAACTGTTTTTCATACTTAATAGTGCAATTCAAGGACACACCTACGATTTTGTTGATGATATTTATTTGGATGCTCTTGATGAGGTGGCATGAACTGATGATTTCTCATCCAATAGAATCTTGATTTGACCTAGTAACCCCAACTTATTATTATATCAAGGAACTAGCAAATCAATCATCCGAGAAATATTGGTTTTTATCACCATATCAACCATCTACAGTGTCTCCACTAACTAATTCTGGTCCACTTAGAATTTTTAAAGCAATTTCTGGATCAAAAGTGAAGCTAGATAAGAGTACATTAATAAGTATCAACATTGATTATAAACTATAAGGAATAACAAGGATTCTACATTACAAAGTGGAAAAACTTTCCTTCAAATGCTTAAGCATGGTGGTACCTTCAAACAAGCAAGCATCTTAATTGACAAATTTAAGAAAAATTTAGTTATCTAGAGGAGAAAGTTTTTAACTAAAGGAGGGGATCGTGTTCATAAATAGTTCATTGGTAAAGTATGTCACGTATTATACTTAGGTCCGGCTATCCAAAGAATTTTAGTTGTTCCACTCGTGTCTAGTCCACTTCTTAGTCCGCTGAGAGGTTGATCGAGTGTCCACCCGCCAAATTACCAATTAGATTGGATAAAAATTCGCCAATTTGCGTGTTTCACTCATACCTACCAAAAATAGGCTTATAATAAAATCACTGAATTATAAGCCCGTTAGATTTTTGTCAAAGACGTCATTCTTTCACGTAACCGTTTTTGTCTTCCTACAAGCTTGAGACTATCAAACACAATCTAATTCGCTAATAAATCAGTCTTGATTAGGGGTGAACATGGTCCGAATCGGTATGATTTCATCTCAATCCAATATATAGGGATTTCAATTTTGGTTTCATGAAGAGAAAATTAAGAAAAAAGACTCAAGGTCCTATTATCATTATCATGAATTCTAATATTAACTCTCTCTTTTTTTTTTGATAAAAGGAAATTCATTAAAAGCTAAGCAAGAAAAGAAACATCGTTCAACTTACAAACATTCTTAAGATAAACAAACTTCAAACCTTTGTCCCACTTCCTAGTATCTATGTCCTGCTTTACAAACCTATTAAGTTTCTTAGCTATTATATCCGCTATATAATTACAATCCCTTTTAACATAAAAAAAAAAAGAAGAAGAAGCAAAAGAATTGTTGATGTCCAGGGCTTTGTCAGTGAAAGCTTTACATCTCCAATTTGTTGCAAAAAATCTTCTCCTCATGCCATTAATAACGTTGAGATTGTCATTAGAGAAGATGATATCTTCTAATCCATAGTATCTGGCCCATCTTGTGGCTTCTCTGAACCTCCTTGTACCTCCTGCTTCATCTGAATCTGAGCACCTCCATGTAGCCTCTGCTTCATCTGAATCTGAGCACCTCCCTGTACCTCCTGCAAAGTTTCAAATATACCCAGAATTATCAAACAACACCAAAGCATAAGCAAAACCTGTAGACTGTTTATTGAAAGCAACATCAAACATAATGTATTTAGAATTACTAATTGAAACACTTTTCCCTGATTTACAACCTGGGTGAGGAAGATCACAAGCTCTTTTATTACCAGAAGCTTGGTTTAAAGGAATACTCAAATTAGTAACTTGAAAAAAGTTCAAATCTTTTTTAATAGTATTAATCAGATCAATAGGATTAGGTTTGATACCATCAAAAGCTACTCTATACCTATACTTCCATATAAACCAAAGAATATAAGCACAAACATCTCTATTTGACTTGTCTTTAAGCCACTCAACACACCATTTTTTAAAACCAATGTCTCGTCTACTGTAAAATATATGGGAAATAAGACAGACCTCTCCAGATGGCTTCAGAAAAATTGCATTCAAGGAAAAGATGATCAATAGTTTCACTGGTAACTGTATTACACATAACACATTGAGTATCTAAAAGGATATGTCTACCTAATCTCTCCCTGACTGGCAGACAATCACTTAGAGATTTCCACATAAACAAATGAACTCTAGGTATAACTTTAAGTTTCCAGATACCTAACCATTCCACTTTTACATCCAAGTGTTTCCTGTTACATAAATAGTTGTAAGCAGATTTTACTGTGACTTCTCCATCCTGAGTACCAATCCATTCAGGCTTGTCAATGTTTTTAGTATCAGGTTCAATCATTTTAATTTTCTTGATATGTTCATCATCAAACAGAGTATTTAGCAAATCATTATTCCAATCTCCATTAAAGTTAATCAGCTCAGAGACCTTATTGCAACCATTATTAATGACATCAATCTTAGGTTTTGGTATTTCACCATCTATAAGCCATTTATCTGTCCAAACATTAATGTTTTCCCCATTTCCTATGTCCCATCTATGATTTTATTTTATAATGTCTAACCCTTTACATATGCTAATCCAAACCCAAGACTTATTACTCTTTTTCTTGTATCTTAATGGTTCAGTTTTAGGGAAATACTTACTTTTCAGGATTTTGCACCAAAGTTTATCAGGATTATTAATTAACCTCCAAGCTAACCTAGTCAGAAGGGCTAAGTTAAATTTATGAGGATTTCTAATGCCTAGGCCACCACTAGCTTTACTAGTACACATAGCATCCCAAGCCTTCGTATATAAACCTCTATTGTTTCTAGTTTTTTTCCACCAAAAATCTGTCTGCAGAGCATCTAGCCTATCAAGGGTTTTCTTAGGCAAAGAGAAGCACATCATCTGGAACATTGGCATGGCACTAGTGACAGATTTTATAAGAATAGTTCTACCTGCTTGTGACAGAAATTTTGCTTTCCAACCTTGGATTCTATTGTAAACTCTATCTAGCATAATTTTATAGTTAAAAGATTTAGTTCTATTGAAAAATAAGGGAGTGCCTAGGTATGTATCTGTTTTGGTGATTCTACTAACCTTAAGGATTATAGCTAAGATCTTGTAGTGCAGATTTTTGATGATTTATGAGCTTGGCCAGAGGAATTACTAAAATTTTTAAGAATATCTAAAAGGTTGTGCGCCTAAGAAATACTAACAACACATAAAATAAAAGAATCATCGGAAAAAAATAAGTGAGAAACCGAAGGGCTTTGTCTTGTAACTTTAATACCACTGATTTTACCTATTTTTTCAGCATAACATAGAAGTGAAGATAAAGCTTCCATGCAAATTATAAATAAGGCTGGAGATAGAAGGCCTCCCTGCCTGATTCCCCTAGTGGGAAAGAAAGTCTCCCTTGGATTACCGTTAACTAAGACATCATAAGATACAGAAGAGATGCAAGCATAGATGAGGTCACAGAAATCATTCGAAAATCCTAGATATTCTAAAATTTTAATAATATAGTTCCATTCTAGCCTATCGAAGGTTTTAGAAAGATCAAGCTTCAACGCCATATAACCATTCTTCCTTTTACTAATTTTCATTGTATGCAATATCTCATGCGCCACTATAATGTTACCAGTTATTTGTCTTTTGGGTATAAAAACAGACTGATTCTGAGAAATAAGTTTATCTAGATGCGGTTTAACCCTGTTTGCTAGGATTTTTGCTACTATCTTGTATAAAGCATTACATAAGCTAATGGGCCTAAAGTCACTGGGATTTTTTGGTGTTTTATTTTTCGGAATTAAAGATATAAAAGTGTGGTTTATTTCTTGTTTAAATTTTCTTTCTCTAAAAGTCTGTTGCACCCGGTCTATTATATCTGTTTTAAGTTCATTCCAATGAGTCTGGTAGAAACCGGGGGGGAAGCCATTAGGCCCATGCGCACCCCAAGAGTTCATATTGAAAAGCGCCACTTGACCGGTTGTCGGCCGACACAAATATAAATTACACTTTCTTACTACTCAAAATATATAATGAAGCAAGGGCAAGAAAGGATCGTTCCCACAGAGAGGTCTAGGTTGTCAAATTGTTTCGGTATCTTAATAGTAACACGGGGGATTTTGTGGTTGTGTAAATAAAAATAAACAAAAAGCAAACAAAGCACGCAAATCAAGGAGGTGAAATATTGGGTAAAGGTTTCATCTTCATTAGCAAACAAGTTTTTGAATATATGAATAGAATTCCTATTTAATCTCGCTATCATCAAAAGCCATAGAATACCTTATTGCAAGAATACTCCGTAATTTCCTAAGTCATCGACACACACATTAGAGCTGCGTATGTGAATTCTACCTAAAGAATAACCTAACGCCTTGCGCTAATTAAGTTAAATTCCTAGGAGCATTAAGTTTCAGAAATAGGCTAATCAATGCAATTGAAATACATTGCGCAAACAATTCGAACAAAGGTCAATTTCTACATTTGACTACGAGGATGTATCACTACAACCTAGAATCATATCATGCTACTCGTATTCAAGGTTATCGCTCGATGAAAACCCTAAAATAGCTATAGATATGGATGTGAGTTCAATCAATTCTAGACTTAACTAAACAAACATTCAATCATATTGCAATACATCAATCATGCAATTATTATAACCCGTAGAAATCAAACGATAATATGCGAGAAAACTAATTCATAAAAATCATAACTTGGTTGCAAAATCCAACTACATCTTCAACCAATAATAAAAACTTAGTTACTCATGGCATAGGAGTTCATAGCAAGAAGAAAGAGAAAACCTATCATGTTTCTAAACCCTAGAACCAAAAGTATGAGTTCTCCCTAATGGAGATATATCTAGGTTTGAGAAAGACTTTTCTATTTATATGCTTCTCCCAAAAGGATACTCTTTCCAAAAGTAGGTCAAGTATTCTCAAAACCCAACTCCAATTCGTCCACCAAGCCCATGTGTGAAAACATATCTTTCTGGAATTTTTGGGTTCAAAACGGGTCGTCGGATTTGCTGACGTCATCGACGGAATCCGGACACCGGTCGCCGGAATCCGGCCGTCGGAAAATCGTCTCTGGCCACCTGAACCATCGGAAACTGTCACCAGCAAGTGCACACTCCCAGCAGCTCATCTCCATATTTCTGCAATTCAAAACAATCACAAAATACCATTTAAACCAATTCCTTGTTCTTGCGAAAACGCGCCCAAAAGCGTGACTCGTAGCTCATATATGCCGCGGACGAATCATGCATCCAACACATACCCCCTTCGTGATTCACTGAAATATTAAGATTCATACTCTAAGCTCCGAAATCCGACTACCGGAAGTAGCACCACCGGCTCGCCATTCTTGCTCCGTTTTCGCACTGTTTCTGCAATCTTGTTCATGGCAGTGTCACTTCCCTGTATTTCCTAACATGCAACTAAGATCATTTTGTAGCTTGAATCACCACCTGAGTTGGATTATATCTCGAGCCTTACCCATCACCAACAACCCTTATACACAGACACAGACCCCAAGTGTAATCCAGAACCCAGCAATTCCAGTCACCACCACAAACACCACAATTACCCTGTCTGTCTGACTCAACTTCATAGCTGCATTGCCATGCCTAGCTCCTCCATTCCTTCAGTTCAACTGGCAGCAACATTCTGCTTGAGCTTGATCTCCTCAAGGCCACTTCATAACCTGCACCATTTCCTTTCGCAAATTCGCTGGCCAGCACCAGCTCAATCTCCCGCTACAGCATATTCGAGCCATTCTTCGACACCATCTCCGTTAGATTCGGCTCACTATCACCGGCTCTGACCACCACTGCGACAAACCAATATCGGCTCGGCTTTAGTGACCATTACCACCCGCAATCTGTTCTTATTCACCAGATTGCGGCTGCGACATCTCCACCAGCTCAGCTGCACTCTCGACCTGTGACCTGTAGCTCCCTCTTGCCAGACCCCATCTTCTGCCAAATTCTATACCAGCTACCACCTGACTTATCTGCTTACAGGCTTTACCTGCAATGCTCTTACTCGCAATTCCCTTCAGCACAGACCAACACAATCTCAGATTTACCGCAACAAATTGATTCCTCCGCCATCTCGCAATTACCAAAGACAACCATTGTGCGTCACAGACCCAAGCCAACACCAGTTATAACCAACTCGAGCTCAAACTCCAACCTGCCAATACAATAACACCTCTATCAGCTCAGGCCACCAGCTCAATGAGCTCTTATCCCTTCTTGTTCACCACCAACCACCAGCTGCACCTGCATCTCCGCCAACTCAAGTTCTGCTCTCTCATTTTATGCATTGCACAATCACCTCTTCACTGCTTCATAACAACTCCATATCATCACTTCTTCCCATCAGTTATAGCTCCTCTTCTTACCTGACTTCCTCCATTGCAGCTGCAACACTTCCCTGCTCAATATATCATCTGCCAACAACCAATTCAGCTATGAATTCCACCAACAGCTGCCATTCAACTCCACTGGTAAGTCTGGCATTTTCTCAAACACTTTGCCTGCAACTTCAAGTGATGAAGAAAATATGAATATGTTGTTGCTTTAATCCTCATTCTATCTCCTTCCCTGTAAAGCATACAGAACCCATTCATTCAAATCATTTCAAAACTCAAAATCTCTTCTTTAATCGCACCTGTTCAACCATAAAGAGCATTGGCAGCACCAACACTTCTTCATTTGTTTTGGCAGCAAAATGAATTCAACCAGGTTCGTATAAAACTCCTCTGCAGTTCAATACCCATTTCAGTTTTCTCCGTTCTCCATCTTCCTGCCACCACCAGCTTTGCCGACGAAACTCTTGGCTATAACGGCAATCTGAAACTTGTTGGTTTGAGAATTTGTGTTGTTCAGGACTCGACCTAATGTTATAAAGGAGGAGGTGCCCCTTAACGAACAATAATCTGTCTTTAGCGAATCTCTCATATGGTTACCCCTTATCCTTAGCTAGGATCTCAATAGCACTTCCCTTTTAACCAAAATCTGGCTACCCCTTAACATGTGGCTGGGTTCCCATTAGTATTAGCCGATGAAATGACCGGTTTACCATTCCGAGTTCTTCTTTTGCCCATAACTTCTTCATACGAGCTCTGAATGACTCCGTTCTTTCGCCATTGTCTTCATCTTCTCGTCCTCTACACAATGAAAAGTAGAAATCTTGTATTTGAACGAGTCCCACTGGGTCTTTGGCCCTTCTTCACTTGTGACTTCACTTTTGTAGCCATTTCCACTTCTTTTTGCTCCAAATGACTCCATTGCACCTAATAAACTCAAAAGTAAACATAAGATACATAATTTACAAGAAAACTCGCAGAGAAAGCATAAATACTAGATATTAAATACGGTGTATTCTACACCTATCACCACTTTAATTTCATCCTCCTCAGGGATACTACAAAGGTTAGTGTTATCATTCTGGTTGATCTTAGTTTCTAGAATTTCACTAAAAATCTGGTCAATATTACTATCATTAGATCTGTAGATATTTCTAAAGAAGTTTGTGACAAGATTATTCAAGTTTTCCTGACCTTCTATCCCCAAACCACTACTATCCTTAAGCGCGTAAATGTAATTGATTCTTTGTCTTTCTGAAGCACTTTGATGAAAAAAATTGGTGTTATGGTCATTATCTTTTATCCATTTCTCTTTAACATGTTGCCCCCTATACATTTTCTCTATTGTATACCAAGAATTTAGATCATCATGTAAAGATTCTAGTTTTTTCTTAGACTCATAGTTGTATGGCTTCCTGTTTTCTACTTCTATTTCATTTAAGATGTTAGAAATATTTCTAAAGATATTTCCAAACTCTTTTTTGTTCCAAATTCTAAGGTCTGTTTCTAGTCATTTATATCATGGTTTTTCCTTCTACTTTCCTCTAGAGAATTTTCTAATAGAGTACTATAAGATTTATGTTCTTGCCAACATTTCATATACCTATAAGGTCTATTAGTTCCTCCTTATTTTCGTAAAGTTTCTAGCATTATAGGGGCATGATCATACATAACTCTTGTTAGATGATTTTTGTATGATCTAGGAAATAATTCTAGCCATTTATGATTTACTAAGGACCTATCTATTCTCTCTTGTATGTTATTCTTTCCCATTCTTTTATTTGTCCAAGTAAAAGGTAATCCTGTAAATTTCAAATCCACTAGTCCTAGTTTCTGAATACAGCTATACACATAAGCTAAACTACTAGAGTTAGTATCTTTTTCTCCCTCCTTTTCATCTTTGTGAAGAATAAAATTCATATCACCTATCAGGCACCAAGGACTATTTACATCACTAAAGTTAGAAATAAAATCCCACTGTTCAATTCTTAATTATTTTTTTCTAAAGCTCCATAAACAAAAGAAATGTTAAACTCATATTTTCCTTTATAACATGGAAATTAAAAACATTAACTTCAAAAGAAATAAGATTTGCAGAAACTCCCTGATTCCAAGCAATAGCAAATCCACCTGATCTACCTATTGAAGGAATAATAAACCAATCCTTCTTTCTCATTTTACTAAAGCATTTCTCAACACATTGCATCTTAACTTTAGTTTCTGATAAGAAGATCATGTATGGGTTATGTGTTTTATTTAGATGGTTTATATGATCTCGTTTCAGTTCAGACCTAATGCCGTGTAGATTCCATGATAAACTTTGAAGTCATAACCATAGGCTCTATCATCCATTACCACATAAAAAAAACAATACTTGATTGTACCACGGAAAAAATCTATTCATGCCATTTTTGAGAAACAGAATTAGATAAAAGAAACATATGCACAGAAATTGTCGAAAATAACTAATTCTACTTCTGATTCTATGAGCTTTAATGAGTATGAAGACAAACATTGAGATAAACATATGCCAGTAGATTAATTTTTGTTGGAAATTTGAATTGAATTCAAGCTTATTATGCAGATTTTTAAAACTTTTGTTAGAAAAATACCTCATTAGGTGGAGCTTGATCATTAGGGATAGAATTGGCAGCAACTGCTTCAGTGATGGCCATCATTCAGTCAGTACTAGTTATGTTCTCAGCTTCAGCTTCAATTATACTCCAGAAAAGCTTATCTTCTTCACTTTCACAAGAAATATTTTATATTTCTTGATTACTCAGCTCACTTTGTTTGGACCGTTTCATTAAAGCTTGACCCACCCTTTCTTCCTCTATCATTGTCTATTCAAGTCTTCTTCCTTCATCTTTACCACCTTCTCCTGAGTCATTAATAACAATGCTCCTTCTTCCTCCCAATCCAGCATACTGGCTCAACATTCTAAACCAACCTTCTTGTTTTTTTTTTCTGTTTGATTTCTTTTAGATCAACACTGCTTTCACCTGCCACTATATGTTTACCTTCAAACCTTCTTTTTTCCTCTTTTGACAGGTTGTCAATGGGCCAGCATTTGTTCTTCTGTCTCCTATAACTCCAACATCTCTGTTCTTAGATGCTTCTCCTCTTGTTTCTATAATAACAACATTACTTACAGTTTCTGAAGAGCTTTCCTTCATATTGCCAGCATCCTTTGGTTGGTTAAAGTTTTCTGCTATCATTTCCATCTCATTTGCTGAATCAATTTCAGCTCTTCTTCTTTTTGTACATCTGGTTTGAAAATCAACTTTATCAATTTCACTTTCATAAATTCTTAGACTTGCAGCTGGATTTGCCGGATTCTTAACCCTCTCATTACCTTCAGCATCCTGATCATTAGTTTCTTGATTTTCACCTTCTTCCAAATAGACATAAAATTTTGGCATAATCTTCTTGTACTCTTCCCTTCTTGATCTGCATATTTCATCTGTGTGCTTTCCATCGACATGCCAGCATTTCCTGCATGTCCCATGTGGAATAACCATGAAGAATTTTTTTAGCTTAATAGTTTCTTTATCTTCTCCATCCAGAATAATTATCTTGACTTGGTGCACCAAATCTTTAGTTAAATCAGCTATAACATGGGCTTGGTATTCTCCTTTTTCATTGACAAGACCAATTAGTGTAAGAATGTGGATAGGGAAAAATGGTTTGCTGGTTTTTTAGGGAAGTGAAGAGTCGAGCGTGCGGACAAGACTCCTCGATCGAGCAAACTGTTGAACCTCACACAGATGCACTGCAAAGGGAGTGCTTAGATTCGAGAGATCAATCTGTAGGACTCCGGCCTAAACCAAGTCAATGTCCGTTCCAGAGTCAATTCGGTCATAGAGGAGGATGGGTTGATCTGTAGGAGGGAAGCTGAGAATTGTGTGGGATCAACGATGATCAAGGATTGTGGATGTGTTGAAGGTTTCTGCAAATTGATGAACTGCTGAAGTTAAGTTCTGTGAATAAGTTTTAATCGATTTGTTGACGAATGATGATAATGATATTTGTACTTATTTGTATTGCAAGAATGATGAACACACTGATCCCTATAAGTGTGATGGTTTCTTGAGTGAAAGAGCGGGAAAGTGGAAGATCGTGGTGAAACCAGTTCCAGGTCGTGCGGAGACTTGGTTAACCATCCACCCACTACTTTGCTAACTCCTTCAACCGTTGCACGACTTACTCACATTCTCATCGTGGATGAATCCACGTAGGCCGCCAAACCAAAACCCTAATTAATATCCCACGTGTGACATGATTGATGTCTCACGAATCGCGGAGTCTGCAAGACAGACGTGTATTTTATTAGTCGGTTATTGTTGTTGACTATTTAGACAATGAATTTAAGTTTTGTTGAATTGTGCATGATTGGCGATTGCTCAGCGATTCATGGATTTGAACGAGTTAGTTCTTATGTTGATATTGCTCGTGTGAAATTATTGTAAATTCGAGCATCTGAGCAAGTATTGCTCGATTCAACGAAGAGTATTGATATTTGGGCAATTGAGCAAGTATTGCTCAGTTCAACGAATTACTTAATATTGATAGTTGGATCAATATTCGAGCAATTGAGCAAGTATTACTCGATTCGACGAATTACTGATAAATCACTGAATATTGATAGTGGATCAATATTCGAGCAATTGAGCAAGTATTGCTCAATTCGACGAATTACTGATAAATCACTGAATTTTGATAGTGGATCAATATTCGAGCAATTGAGCAAGTATTGCTCAATTCGACGAATTATTTATTTATTGGTGATGTGACCCAATAAAATATTAATTAAAATATTGGTAGATTACCGAATATTATATAGTTAATCCGCGTGTTGTTTGTTGGATCAACATAATTTCATTTAGTGTTTGAACTTGCTCCGAATGATGATTTGTTGAGCGTTTGTTCGAAACCCTAATTTATGATCAATTGCTCATTAATTGACGAATTGATGAAAATAGGTCATGAGCGAAGGAGAGACCGACCACATGGGACCAAGAACGTCTATGTGATGCCTAATTGCTTGAGTGAGCGTACACCAGGGTCCTAAGTTGACCGATTAGTGAAGGAATGACGATTAAATGCTGGTTTCATCATTTATTGAAATAGTGCTCGATTGAGCATTAGGTGATAAAACCTAATTATGGAAAAGTGAGGGACCGACCAAGATGGCATGAGACCGGCCCTTGGTGGTCGTGGGACTGCTGATGGGCGTTTGCACAAACTCTGAGTCGATTGTGAAGAGTTTGGACCCAATATGCGCAATTGCGCAAATTAGGTCAAAAGTGTGAAAACGTGTGGGACCGGCTCATTGCAAGCTTTAGAGCCGCCCTTGGTTGGCCAAGGGAGCATGCCCGTGTCTCAGTCATAAGAGTTTCGGCATTTTCTGATGTGCGTTTGGGCAATATCTTGGATTTTCAGAAGAGTTCGATCTTTGACTGGAATTCTCGATTTTGATCGAATGAGCAAGTATGCCCGTTTGATCAATATTCAGTGGATATTAAAATAATAATATTTTAATATATTTTTCGTGAGTAACCTAGTCGGTCATGTGACCATGTTGACTTTTGGCCTTTTTCACGGTTTGAGCAATATTTGAGAAAATATGGAGAAACCATGATTTTTGCTGAAACTGGGAAGTTTCACGAGATGAGAGAAATAACAATTTATGAAAGATTACGGATTGTAAGGTGTGGGACCAACCATGGCTAGGGCATGCCGGCCGGCTAAGTTGCCCGGTCCCGCAACACCTTTTTCTATTTTATATTATTATTTTTCATGAAACCACGAAAATATGGAGAAACCATGAGTTTTGCTCAAACAAGGAAAGTTGTTAGAATGGAGGAGTCTTCATGAGTTCATCAAAATAACAAAATAAGAAAAAATAATGGAGGAAGCATGGGACCGAATGGCCGATGGGCCCGGCCCATGGGCGCTTCTCCGTTATTATTTTCTCTCTCCTATTTCGTGTAGGATTCCTCATTTGTCCAAATTTTGGATGCTCGTTCGCGCATTTGGGTGCTCGTTCGTGCATCATTGTCGAGTACACTTACACCATTTTATGGGGCTTACTCAGTGGTAGTCCAGATGCCCGATTGTTGAGTATTTATTACTAATTTATGAAATTCAGTGGAGAATGATTCATGAAACTGAGTAATAAAAGTGGTAGTTGCTTATTATCAATCCATAGGATCAGCCGTGGATTCGACCATGAATTCGGAATAATAAAACGAGCATTACCATTCCATGGGATCGTAGATTCGACCACAAAATCGGAGTAATAAGATTATTACCATTCCATGAGATCAGCCATGGATTGGATCATGAAATAAGAGTAATGAGATTATCCATTACCATTCCATGAGATCAGCTGTGGATTCGATCATGAAATCGGAGTAATGAGATAAAATATATTATCTTCTAGGAATTCAGTGGTGAATGCCACGGTAGAATTAATCTATTGCAGAAGGGATATTAGCCAGTTAAAGCGTCATACCCGTTCTGAAAGGTGCATAATCAGAAAACAGCAAGTGTTGCCGAAGTCCTGAAGGCGTTTATTGCTCTCAATCTTACGGAGAACCGTCTGGATCTATACACGGTCTCTCTACATAGTCAGGGTACAGTGAGTTTCACTGACGTCCTGAAGGCGTTATTGCTCTCAATCTTACGGAGAACCGCCCAATCGTTCTTCTATGTATAGGGGGGTCTCTCTCATGTAGTCAAGGAATAGTGAATATCACCGACGTCCTGAAGGCGTTAATGCTCTCAATCTTACGGAGAACCACCCAATTATGTTATTCTACATAGAGGGCATGATGAAATGAGAGGTATCGAATGCTCAGCTAGTGGAGTCCTTTCGAAAACAAATTCACCATGGATCGTAAAATATGAATCATCACATGCCTGAAAGCCGTGTCAGAAACATGCAGTATCATGATTTTACAATTTTGTCCTTTGTTGAAAATCCACCATCTACAAATAACTTTGCCAACTTTTTCTGCTACTTTACCAGCTACAAATCCTCTCTCCACCAAATCTCCTCTTAGCTCAAAACTGATCCAGAAATCTTGAGCTGTAAAATCAATATCTTCAATTCTTGAGTTACTGCTCCACATGCGCATAGTAAGGAGTTTACCATGTACTCTGTTAGGAATAGAGTATATAGCTACTGCAAAGTCACTAGCATTTGTGAACCTGATAATGAAATTTTTTGGATCAACTGTTTTTTGTATAATAAGACGACCAGTTGGTTGCCAAGCATTATTAAGAGCAAAGAACATTTCACCAATCTTCAAACCTCTTAGGTCATCACCCTTCTTGATTTCTTTAAACAGTTTAACTATATATCTAGTTAATCGACCTTTATCAATCAGGTTGGCAGTATTTCTAAGAAACTCTACATAGTACCTGAAGGAGCTTGATAGAGGTTGGGTTTGATCTTCTAGAATTTCATGAAGATGAGCTAAGTAATTCTCTGTTAGGATGTCTGACATTTTCCCAAAGAGAAAGTGAGTAAAAAAGAACTGGTTTTTATGAGTTTTGCACAATGAGGATTTCTTACAGAGTTTAACTTTCTGGCTTTCTTTTTCTGATAGTAGTTTGAGATAGAATGAAGAAAGAACTAGTATCAATTTTATAGGTATTCTCTTTGCATGTCAATAGTGAAAGAACATTACTGAGTTTCAATGCCAAGTGTGAGTAATTCTGGGGATTTGGCAGTAAAAGATTATTTTTTAATTTGCTGCATGAAGATTTATTAAAACAACAGGCTATATGAGCTGCCACTTGTGAGAATTTCAGATTTTTTTCCTTATAAGAAGGAGATCTAAGATGGATGTTAATGATTTTGTCTGCAGTTGAATGTATGCAAGAACTGATATAATGTGCCACATGTTGAAAAGAGTCGATATTACCTAGAGAATGAGGAAGTTTGTCACTGACATTAGATGTAAGCTTGATGCAATCTTCTATTTTGTACGTCATCACCAACTCCAAACACCCAGAATAATGTATGATGACCGTCTTTAAAAAATCCTTGGAGGATAAGCAAAGGTTGTTGTCATCACATGGACCTATGGATTCCTTTCTTGTTCTAGTGGTAATATCACCGCCTTGGAGAAGTGTGGGCTTCGTGAACTGTAGCTCCTCCAAAATTCTCGATACGGAGTCACTGACCTGAGATGGCCTCCACCGAGCAATTGCTCCAACAATTCTTTCCCTGCAGAACAAGGAAGAAAAAACACAGCAGATGAAGAATAGATAACCTAATTTGTTCATGATTAAGGTAAAGAAATAAAATTAAACGAGAAAATCAGCGGAGAAGAAAACATAAACCCAGATGACAGAAACCCTAAATAAAACTAGTGGGAATGGAATTAGAGAAAAACCAATTAGGGATTCAACAAACAAAGATAAATGGGAAAAGAGAATCGAAACATGAAGAATCAAAGAGATTTAAAATTTTAGAAAATGGACTAAGATATGTGATAAAATTAATAGACAGTAAGAAGATAGGTAAAAGATGCAGAAAAGATCGAGAAATAAAGAATTTTAAGAGAAGAGGAGATTGAATCAGAAAAAATTTGAAAGGCAATCGGCGATTTGAGCACTGGTTTAACTCCCAAGATCTGTTTACTGGTGAAGGAAAGCAATCCTAATGAATCATGTGGCTTTGTCTCCTACCAATTATACATGTACTTCACACACCGACAAATTCTTCACCGTAAACTCGATGTTCAAGCCTCAAGATGGCTCTGTTTCACAGGGACCAAAAGCCTTAATGACACTGGCAAACTAATATCAGAACAAGAAATAATTTGGATTCTTAATGAGTTGTAATTTTCGTAAAGGTATATTCTTCTCCCTTCTATGCTATTTTAATTTTCACCAAATCAATATAATATGGATTGTAGAAGATGATCGAATTATAGTATCTTTTACTAACATTTCCTTCACTCACCATCAAATAAAAAAATTCATCTCCCATCATTTTCATTTACTTATAACATTTCTGATTTCATCTGATACTTCCTCCGTTCTACCAAAGCTGAACATATGTAATGAGGAAGGTTCCATTTATACTTTTATTCTCACATTATCTCACACGTTGGACGTCATTTATGTGAATAAAAACCAAACGCTAACAGATTTGAAGCTAATATTTTGAGGATATGTTCATCTTATAAATCTATACATGCCTACAAAAAATGAGCGCAATCCAAAATGTTAAACTTTATAATTTACCGGTGTAACCGGTCTTAATTTCAATGGTTAATTTTTGTTTTTTAAATTTTCAACGGCTCGTTTTCAAAGTAGTTGATAGTGGTGTTATACGTCTCAGAATATGCTGGTTTTTGATAGAAATATAAAGCTTTATAAGATGAACATATCCTTAAAATATTAGCTTCAAATCTATTACCTTTCAGTTTTTGTTCACAAAAATGAAATCCAATGTGTGGAATAGTGTGAGAATAAAAATGTGAGAGGATCCTTCCTCGTATATAATAATTTATTTTGTAATGCTTCGGTACAATAATGTCATGAAATTTATATATATTAATACCAACTGAGCTTAGCTAATATCAACGCTAGTGGACAAAGAAAACGTATCGAAAATGCATAACTATGAGCTTAATGAATATGGATGTCTAACGGATTTTTAACTCCACATCCGCATTTGCATCCATTCCATGTCAACGTTAGTGAACAAAGCATGCATATTAGTGAACAAAGCAAGCATATGGAAAATGAATAACTATGAGCTTAGTGAATATGGATGTGTAACCGATTTTTAACTCCGCATCAGCATTTGCATCCATTCCATTGGTGTGCGGACTTGATACCCACCCAGAAAAAACAACAGCTGGGCCGGTTTAGAATCAAAAAACAACAGCTGGGCCGGTTTAGAATCTACAGATTCTATCCCAGTTCAGATGGTCCATGTATTTAATGTGTTTGTTGAGTCTCTTGATACTTCCCGGTTGACAGAATCTTCCATCTCTTTCATTTTTACAGTTTTGTCTGTGTACAGAATTGCAAAACCCTAAAACCTTCGTTTACTTTCTCCGCAAATCGAGATGGTATTGGGATTATTGGTAGGGTTAGGAAGATCAATGAGAAGAAAGAGAACATCATCTCTTTCTATTCTCTCTTCTAAACGCGCTCCTAAAGATTATTACAAAGGAAAAAATTGTAAACCTACTGGTTTTCATACTCGCAAAGGTACATTCACCATCTCTACTCTATTATAGTGTTGATTGATCCGTCTGTCTTTTTGTTCAGTAATTTACAAATGCGTATTTGCAAATTTCTTCAGGTGGATATGTTGTTGTTGACGAGAAATTGCCAAATTATGTTGTTCCTGATCTAACTGACTTCAAGGTACTGTCAATTATCTCCAAGATATTGCTTGCATATGTTTCGATAATGAAAATACGTTCCATTGATCTTAGTTCATGTACAGACGGGCTGGAATATCAAGAATGTTACTTGAATCTAAGAAATTGGGATAAGGAAATTGTATCTTGGTTCTTATTTCGAATGTCTTGCACAATTGGTGTAGGTCATCTTTAGCTATGTATTGTAGTATGTGTTTTCTAATCATACATGGCTTTCTGCAGTTGAAGCCATATGTTTCCCAATGCGCGGTAGAGGTGAAAACTACGGAGGCTACCAATGCAGCCAAGTGAAGATGTGGCAAACTGAGCAAGTATTCTAATTGTTTGTTCTTCTCAGGGCCTTAATTGGATTTTATTTTTGTCTAAAAAAAAATGGAACGTAAAAATGAAGTTTGTATTGATAATTTGGAATATGTGTTCACTTTTGTTGACTCAATTAATATACTTCACTTCCCCAAGACTAGCCAACTAGAGCACTAGATTTCGCTTGCATGTATAAGAAAAAGATAAGCCCTTCTATTTCACCATGCTTGATTTTGTTGCAAGACCTTACTTTGAGTCTCCATTTTGCCTTGATGCATTTAAGTAGTTCTAGGAGAAACACAATAAGTAGTAAGACAACTAATTTATCCAATTGTAAAAAATTCCTATTGTCAAAATTATATTTAACCAATAGAAGGAGCACATATTTAGCACAAGACATCAGAAAATTTAGTTGCTTGCTAGTATTTCAAAGTCTCAACTGCTTTTGGCATGAGCCTCTAGTGTCTTTTTAGATAAATGGCTGTGTGCAGAGACTTAAAAGAGTTGTGGCTTCTAGATATTTCTTTTATGGTAGTTAATTTCTAGGACTCGGTTAAAAGATTACTTGGGACTAGGAAACTTATCTCTTATATTTATTCAGTCGAATCTTTTACTGTTCATAGCTGGCTGTACATGTATACTGATTCATACGTATGCCTTGAATCTCTGCAGCCAAATGTTTCATAATGCACAAGAAAAGCAAAAACTGTGGAGACTACTTATGCAGATTAATTGTGCGAAAAGTGACCAACCATTGTATCCCTCTTCATTGTCCCATTGGTATTTTGACTGAATTTTTTCAATTTGATTTTGCTTGGAAAAAATTGATTTGTAAATGATTTGACTTTATAGTAACACCTTCAGTATTTTAGTTTATGTTTCTGTTGACCTTGTGCATTTTTTTAGTAGTACTCTGAAAATATTGAACCTAGTTCTGCTTAAAAATTTGTTATTCTGTGTGGGCTTAGTAGCATTGCAGCGTGCTTATTTGCATCCTGTAATGCCTGCACTATATGGTTATGGCTACTGGCTATGCAGTTTGTATTACCTGATATTATGACATGCATTTGTATGTGGCTTTTGGGATACGGTCTATTTATTTTGTTGACCAAAGTGATATATCATGAGTTTCTGCTTATGTTTATACCACTAACTATTATTTATCCTTTGATATTGAGTACTCTTCTTTATGATATGTCTTTTGAATTCATGTCAAACTAATATTTTGCATGTAATGTGCATAGGTATTAGGTGTGTGAGTAAGGGTTTGTTTGAAATTGGTTCGAGATGTAACCTTTTAGCAGGAGGAGTTGTAGTTCAAAGTCTTGGTATACAAAGTAGCCATAGGTATTAGTCGGTTAAGATAGTGAAAAAGCAAAGTCCAACCCCCCATCTTTACCTTTTTACTGTTAATTATACAACATGTTATACTATCCAGTTCCATAATCTAGTGTATGAGATTTGCATGATCAGATGGGTAATTAATTTTGTATCTACTTGTTTGATATACAAGAGTTGATCTTGATGTTCTGCCTCAGTTTTGTTTTAATGGTCGGTTTTAGTGTGCTTTGATATGTTGTCGTCGCAGTCTTCTCACTCATTGTCCGTTGGTTTTGTTGGGTATCTAGATGCAAACCTGGGTGCTTGTGTCACTGCAGATAAGCATATCCCAGTTAAATGAACTTGCGAATTGCCTGCATAGTTTACTCTTTACCTTGCTTTTCGTTTGTGAGCCTTCGGGTTTTGTATTCTTGTATTCAATGTGACAAGGGTACTGATCGTTGATATGCAGTTGGTACATGAGTGCAGGTTGATTGGAGTCAGTTATGTATCCTTTTCTTTTGCTTAGAACATGATTGTTGTCTTTTCTTCTGCGTGGTTCACACATTTTATTCTCGTAAGATGATCACCTTGCCCTTGGTCATTTTAAAGGTTGTTGTTTTTAACCGTCACCACACTAGCCTTGGCACATGGTCAGTATCATACTGTAACAAAAACCTCTCGGTATGACATTTACTAGTAAATTGATATATGTATACCAACTAAATCTCTGGGTGCAAAGTGGAAACTGATCAGGTATTCACTCACTCTCTTGCTGTTAGTGCCTTTGCGATATTTAAGTCTTGATAGTTCGATGAAAAAATTGACTTCATGTGTGGATTTGTATTAGATGTGTGTTAAGTTTAGATGAAGTGCCACGTTATTTAGAACTGCACATTCACTCAGCTTTTGATGAAATTCCTGAGTTTAACATTGCAAGCCATGGGGAAAGATGGTCTTAGAGAGTATAATATTTTTAATTAGAATTTAGAATCGTTACGAACGAAGAAAAACGTGAAATGGGTGGTTAATAAACATGACACGAGGACTGCTAAATTGAGCCGTTACTGGCTCGTTCAAGAGATACGCTACATTATGGTTGTTCAGGCATTCTAGTAATGATGTTCGATGTATCTATTTCTGAAAATTATGCCATAGGTATCTTACTGTTGGGGCTGTCTGATGATCTTTCATTTGAACTCGCTGATGCAATTTCATGTAATCATCCTTATCTGTTAGTACTAGGTAAGTAACTGTGTTATTACATCAGGGAGCAGCACCTGCATGTCCTATATGATATCTAAACTGAAATATGTATAACTTGTTTAGGTCCCTTGTAGGCTCAGAAAAGCTCAGAAAAGCTAAGGGTGGACCAAAATTGGTGTACCAATTGTGGACCATCAAAATCTAACAATTGGATGCTGTTTTGGGTCCCATTCAGATTTTAAAAACCCCACCCATATCAAATCCTGTGGAGGAGAGGTGGAGTGGTGAACCAATTCGGTCCACCTCGATTGGTCCATCCCTAGCACTTTTGCTTTAGAATTGCAGTGGTCATATATACACTTTCCCCCACCCCCACCCCTTTTTATCAATTATTCCCTGTTATAGGGGTTCCAAAGCAGCCATTCCTTAATATGACCTGATGAAAAACTTATCTTAAAGAATATAAGACGTAACATTAACGGGTACACAATTAGGTAAGTTATGATTTTCCCTGATTAATCTTCATTGACGTGGGCTGGTATCTGCAAACCCATATCTCAAGGGGGGCTGGGCATTAAAAACCCTCACCAGTTCAATTTAGCCCTTCTAGCCAAATTGGCCAGCAGATTAATCTCTAAACCAGATCAATTATGGGTTAAAGAGTCCATCTATGTGCACCCGCATTTAACCGGGGTGCACATTCCTCCCCTCCTAATTAGCTAGAATTTCTCCCACGTTAACTATTATTCTTAATTTTATTTTCTTTAACAAACTAGGAAATATCGGGAATAATCAATCCCATAACTGCCGCACTTCTCTCTATCCATTAATTGTTTTTTTCTTTTCTTCTCTCTTATGAGCAACAAAGAAGATGGAAGGAGTTAAGTGATTTCCAGATGGAAAACATACTCTTGTTGGTGCTAATGGAGAAATAAGTGATTTCCAGAATGGAAGGAGTTAAGTGATCATGAGTTATCTTGATGAATTTATCTTGTATGACATGTGGGACGATGGCAACTCTTTGAGCCCAAAAGAGATTCACAGCTATTTAACTAGGGAGATGTACAATACATAGGCGTAACAAGTTTGATCCACTTTGGAATTCACTTGTCATTGGTAAAAAATGGGAAGAATATCTTGGTACGGTCAGTATGTTAGGAGTGCATTTTGAATATGATCATAGCAACCGGCTTTGGAAATCATCTAGCTCACCAATCCTCCGTGCTGAACATAGTAATGACATGAGCTTTGAAGATGCTGTTAAGCTACTGGAGAAGTACATGCCTGTACTTCTTTACCACGATAAATCTGCCATCTACAAGCTTTGGATCTCGAATATTAGGAAGGGGTCACGATTTCATAACCTTACACTCTGAAAACTTTCTGGGGCTTGTCTAGAATCCCCGTAAAGTTCCATACCGTACTGTTCATCTATTTTGCCAGTGGACAGGTTTGTGCTATGCTCATTAGCCATGGGCTGATCAGAAGCAATGATGCAGGGGCATATTATGACCCTTTAGAGTGTTTTCCTATTTAGGACGTTTGCTAGTTTATCTCTTAAGAAAGGGCATTTTTGTCCGTTAGTCTTAGGGTTTTCTCTGTTTAGGTTTTCTTTACTAGTATAAATAGGTTATTAGCCCTTCTCTTAGAGGCAGACTTTATTATTGTTTTTATGAAAATAATCTTTAGATTATCAATGAGTAATTTGGCTTCTAGCCCTAGACTCAATTTATCAACGTCTTGTTGATTTTCTATCGTTCTATTCTTCAAGTTTTCTGTCTATTGTTAGTTTATGCCCTATGTTGCTAGTCTAACTTCATCAATTGGCGCTAGAACGAAAAACCACAAACCCTAGCTAGCTATAATGGCAGGAAGAGTTAGAGGTGGTGGTGGAAGAGGTACTCAAACTTATCAAGCAGAACTTAACGAGATTAGAGTTATAGTTGACAACATGTTGCCACGGTTGGAAAGGCTGGAGCAACAGAGACGTGCGAGAGCCCTTATGGAGATACCGGAAGGCCGACGCAAACCTTTAGATTCACCGGAAGGAGTTTCTAAAGTATATCAACATGAAGACGCAGTAGTGGATGAAAATCTTTTTTCATAGACCTGTTATTCATGAGGAAACACCATTCTCAATGATTGAGAGTGAAGACGAACTCGTTGTTCGTGAGGAAACACCGTTCTCAATATGCGAGAGTGAAGAAGATAGAGTTGTTGTGGATTGGGACTTACCACCGGTCTACGATAGTTACCCTTAAGTTGAAGACAAAGTTTTGCTTACTTCTACTTGGTATTGATATGGAAGACAACTACCCGAAGTTGATGAAGAACAAGGTATGCTTACTTCTCGCCGGGTATCGATTCTTTTATCAAGGAACACACAAGCATCTTAGGTAATCCCATAAACCTATTTCGTTATGTTTGTGAAAATCTAGCTCAGTATATGGTAGACAATCTTAATGCAAGGTCGATTCTTATAAGTACAAGGAAAAGTTTAAATGTAGAGAAAATTGTACCGGTAAAATTCGTGGGCGAATTTTCTCTAACAAAGGGAGGAATGTTATGATGGAAGAGTTACCAAACATATTCTGTTGTCGTATGGTAATACGTGGATATAATTATAAAAGCCGAATTCTACATAACTTCAAAGCGGGAATACTATGGATACAGAATTATCAAGAATGCATGTAAGAAATACAAGTAAACAAATTCATTTATCGGGCATCTTAAATCTTCTCGTTAGCACTCAGATTTGCGTGTCAAATTACACAGTGGTTTCAAAGGTGGGTATTGAAGATCGACATACGTTCTTTTACCATATACTAGGTGATTCCAAACAGAAAACACTTTTCCATGGTGTTCCTAATGTTGGGTTCTATGTTGACATGTGTCAACCTAAATCCTTGACGAGTAAGTGCTTCTTTAATCGCGATTTTGAGACACTGCACTATTGGGAAATGTTAGCTTACTGGCGCATGCACTATTGTACAACTCTAGTCGTGAAAGTGCTTATTTTGGCTTTATCTTCAAGTGATTGTGCACAATCACCGCTGGTCACTAAGTAGTCGGTATTCAACAATCCTTGCGAAAAGTCGGCTTGTGTCGAATTTTGGTTTATATTGGAAATTGCATAGGAACAAGAAGAAGGGAAGGGAAAGTGGAGATATGTTTGTCGTCATTTTCTCGTAGGCTGATTGACTTCGAGACATGAACATGGCGGTGCTGCAAAGGACGGGTTTTACATCGACACCGGAGAACTCGCAAGCCTCCCGACCTAATTCTTAGGACCGTTAAAGAATCTAATAGAGCATGAAGTTTCAACAAGTTGCAGCTGCGTACTATACAAGCTGGACTCTTTGAAGAGTGTGAATCCAACGTTCGGAACTTGGGTTTGGAGACTAGGTTGTCGATAATCGGTCAAGACATGATCAAGGAGGGAGAGATTATGTATCCTGTTACATTAGATGTTGGCGTTCCATTGTACCTAATGAGACTAGATTTCGTTGGTTCTAGAGATATAACATCAAGGTATATGAGACTTCTAGAAGACAATGATGGTGCAAAGTATGTTGTGATAATGTCAAGCAATGGTCGAGAAATTCTAATCCATATCCATTGTTACAAATATCGAAGGTCGATAATTTTCGGCAACAAACAAAGCAAAGAAATATCGGGCAACGAAGTTCTGTTATTTGGAGAAGCATCCGGCATCAAAAGACATGTACTCTTTTCTGAATTGTGAGCCTAAATCCTTCTTTAATCGTGTTTTTGAGAAACTAGTTTATCGGACAAGGTTGGGTTCGCATGACATGTTGATAAATTTGCGCGGCAAAGATCAAAGCTAAGTGCAGCCTTATGCCGTCAAAGCAAGAGCATATCTCAACAACTTTTTTGTTTGCGAAACAATGGTTCAAGGTTAGCGTTTATTATGCTAAAGAGTTTAGTCGCCTTTTGTCTCAAGGTTTTACCGGAGCCCTAACGATGGAGGTTGTTCAAGAACAATTAGATGCGAAAGAACCATTAGTGATTGGCAAAGATATCAAGCCAGTCAGGTTCTTGTTTTTCATGACAACATTAGTAAAACTAGCGGGATGTATGCAATGGCAGAAAATGCTAATCAATGGCATAAAGGATTACAAGCAAAGCCACGAAGAAATTCATTTCTTGCTTATGGTGGGATAACAAGTAGCTCGGACCGAGAGATTACTATGTGCCGCATATCAAGGAAAATCAAAAGAAGATGGAGATGACAGATCTCACACTAGCAAGGGTGAGTCAACCCAACATTCGTGGAGTATCTCATCAAGAAGGTAATAGATACGATGGCAAAATCAAGACTTACCAGGTTGGAGTTATAACTTCATTGAAGCATTCTAAAATCGGAATTAGAGGCCATGTTCTTGATTCACTCCATCGGGTGAGCGATGATCTTGACCCAAGAGACATTGTCGAAAGATTATTAACGTATCTCATCCCAACAAATGGATCAATACACAAGAAACTTGTGCTGAACTCGTTGTACTCGCAGAAAGCATCCATTATGTTTGTTACAAACAATGATGATCTACGATCTTCTGCAAAGAACGAAGGTTTGAGAATATCTTGACTAACTTGTTGTGTTGTGAATGGTGGTGGTGGATAAATTCTATATTTTTGGAGATTATAGTTACCTGGCTTAAGGTTTGGTTGGATCCCTAAGGAATTCGTTGGCGAGATATTAGTCTTAAGGTAATAGATGTGAAGGAACGAATCGTGACTAGCGAAGTCACAAGCTTAGCCGACTGTCTATTTTGAATGAAATGACCTACAAGGACAGTGAGCAGACATTGATACATGGGAGAAGTCACCACAGGGAGATCAAGTTATGGTGTTCGTTTTTCGATCGTGGAAAAGCGATGAGGATTACATATGGTTTTCTTCCACAAGTGGTCGATTTTGTGTCACTTTCTTGGGAAACTCATATCAAGAATGACAGAGAGGCTTACGTTGGTAATTTAAAGAGTATGTATCAGGAAGTAAGAGCTACCAGTTGTAAGACTAATGGGAATTATACAAGAGCAGCAGATGCTAATCGATGGCCTGAGGGTTTACAAGGAAAACCAAGGAGGAATTTGTTACTTGCTTGTCGTGATTCAACGGCTAGCCCGTATAAGAGGTTAGTTTGTGCGACTATCAAGACGCAGTGACGGAATCAATGCTTATTGACATACCTAAGTCGGGAATCGAAATGAAGATTTGGGTTTCGTGTTTGATCGTGGGAAAGTAGCGCGGGTATCCTACGACAAAGACAACATTTGCTCATTGCGTTTCAGGATTTCTAAAGCTTTGGGTTTTGTTTTCGATCGTGGGAAGGCCGAAGTGACAACAAAGATATGCAGAGTTCTTGAAGCTTCTCATCGGAGCTGAGAATTTTTCAACCTGGGGTGGTTGATGCAGGGGCATATTATGACCCTTTAGAGTGTTTTCCTATTTAGGACGTTTGCTAGTTTATCTCTTAAGAAAGGGCATTTTTGTCCGTTAGTCTTAGGGTTTTCTCTGTTTAGGTTTTCTTTACTAGTATAAATAGGTTATTAGCCCTTCTCTTAGAGGCAGACTTTATTATTGTTTTTATGAAAATAATCTTTAGATTATCAATGAGTAATTTGGCTTCTAGCCCTAGACTCAATTTATCAACGTCTTGTTGATTTTCTATCGTTCTATTCTTCAAGTTTTCTGTCTATTGTTAGTTTATGCCCTATGTTGCTAGTCTAACTTCATCAAGCAACTTCATTTTTTGCAATTAAACGCCATATCTGAGTTGCTTCTATCACCAGAGACTAAACTCTCTTTGTCACTGCCAGATTTGTTACAGCTCTGGCTCTCAATTGGAATTCAGAATGCAAACCGCTTGTTTTATGTTTTGTTCCTTATGTCTGTGGGAAACTTATAAAAAAATGACACTGACTTGCTTAATAAGAACTATGTTATAAAAGATCGACATCACTGCACAGTCTTTACAAATACGAATTGATAAAAAAGAAAATTTTGAACATTATCACTTCCACATTGTTTACCAGCTCTGGTGATGCAAGCATGTATAATGAAAAAATGAGAAACGGAAAGCCAAAATCCGTACACATTGTTTACCAGCTCGGATCAGACCTGTTCTTATTTGTTCTCTGTGCCCAAATAGGACCTTCTACCATCTTTGTAAAGTTCAGTAACTAAGCATACCTTCCATCTTTTTTGTTGCTCATAAGAGAGAAGAACAGAAAAAAAAAGTTAATGGAGTTGCCTTTTGGAGAGATGTGCGGCAGTTATGGGATTGATTAATATTTCCTAATTTGTTAAAGAAAATATAATTAAGAATAATAGAGAAATAGGTAACGTGGGAGAAATTCTAGCTAATTAGGAGGGGAGGAATGTGCACCCCGGTTAAACACGGGTGCACATAGATGGACTCTACTTCTAAAAGCAAAATACTTCCCAAACACTAATCCATTAGAATCTTCTAGAACTTCTAATCTTTCCTGGTTTTGGACTAGTATCCAAAAAGGTCTGAATCTTATAAAGGGTAACTTCGTGTGGCAAGTTAAAAATGGAGAGTCAACAAAAATTTGGGAAGACAGATAGATTCCCAATGAAAATATTATTCAACAACCGGCGGATAGAGGAGACCAAGTTCCAAAAATGGTAAAAGAGCTTATCACACCTGGAAACAGTTGGGATATAGAAAAATTAGATGAATACTTCAGTCCTGCGATTAAAGAAAAAATCCTTGCAATCTCAACTCAAAGCGAAGAGAAAGATAAAATGAAGTGGAGGAACCATTTATTCAGGAGCTTTCTCAGTGAAAAATATCTATAATTTTCTTAACAACCAAGATCAAGAAGTTGACACTATGGTTGATTTTCCTTGGAAGAAATTATGGAGAATTAAAACAATTCCAAGAATTAAATTATTCCTTTGGAAATTAGTGCAGAAGGCTCTACCAACTTCAAGTAGACTTGTATCTCATATGGACAATATTTCTGCGGATTGCCAGATGTGTAACGCTCAAATTCAAGAAAACGAGCAACATTTATTTAGGTTTTGCCCCTTTGCGAGAGCCATCTGGTTTGGGGTTTCGTTAAGCCTTATTAACAACCCACCTTTCCCTGACTCAATATGCAATTGGGTCAAAAACTGGATAGAAGACCCGAACTATGCTCAAATCTTAGACAAAATTGCTACAGTTCTCTGGTTTATGTGGAAATACAGATGTTCAGTTGTCTCCGAAGGAAAGGATCCTAACCCGACAATGCTGATGGAGATGATAAACAAATATCTACACTCAGCAGCTTCAACATCAATCACGAAAAAAACTTCAGCTAGAAATGGAGTAGTATCAACTCCAAATTGGAATACATTAAACACAGATTGGATAATTTTTATAGATGCGGCTTTTAAGAAAGAAGATCTTTCAATGGGTGTTGCCTTTATCTTATATTCAGTGGACCAAGAGGAATTCATGCATATCGAAGCAGGCTCAGATAAAGCAATGACAGTTGTTCATGCAGAAGCAAAGGCAATGCTTAAAGCTACATCTTGGTTAAGAAATAATATTTTATCCAGTGTTTCAATTATCACGGATTGTAAAACTATTGCTGATTTCATCAACAAGAAGTGTAAGGAAATATCTTGGGAAGCTGAACACACAATAAAAGAAGTTGAAGCGAATCTGGATAACCTTCCTCAAGCCAAGGTAAGATATATAAACAGAAAATACAACTCAGCGGCGGATTCATTAGCTAAGGAAGCAAGAATCAAGAGCCTCCAACATTTATCTTTACATATTAGAGAAAAAATTTGTAAGTCAAGTATTTTTGAGAAAAATGATGTTGTAAACCTATTGTACTATATTACTTGATTTATAATATCTTATCTTTGACGTGTCCGATAGAACTTCGTTAAATTAATCCGTAATAAATTAATAATTCTACATCAATTAAAATAATATTTTTTTCAATCTCCCTTGGCCAATTAACTAAATTCACAATTTTATGGACCAAGTAATGTAGAAGCTGACAGCTAAAATACGTTTTTCATCATATAATGATCCAAATCTGTTTATTTTTATTTTATACTTTGGAAATATCATCTTGATATTTAGTTTTTTTTTTCCTGTTCTTTGCTTCTTTTGTTAAAAATTGGAATGTTTTCCTTTACACTGCTTATAAACGAGAATCTTTTCCCAATTACTACCTCCGTTTTAGGAAAAGTGATACTTTCACTTTTTCAATTTGGCCTAAAAATAGGCCAAATTGAAAAAGTGAAAGTATCACTTTTCCTAAAACGGAGGGAGTATTTGACTATTAGTACTTAGCTTTATAACAGGGCTTTGGTCTTGCTTTCCATCTCTCGGGTTGGTAACAGGGCTTTGGTCTTGCCTTCCATCTCTCACTCTCTTAGCATTAGAGGTTCCACTCTGCCTCACTCACCCTCATTACTGGCTAGATTGTTGCGCAACATGTGCAAGGGAGTCCACCCCGTTAGTGAGGTGTATTACCAAGGTTGCCATTTTTGTAAAGAGAGATAATCATTCGAGACACCACTTCATTTTAGTGTAAGAAATTATGGAAAAATACTCTAGTTTGTATTTGAAGTAAGATTAGAATAGATAAGATTGGACTAGATTAGCGTAAAACTCATTACTTTCCTATTAGTAATAGTACTATCTGATAAGAACATATGTTTTGATAGGGACACACTTACAGGAATAGGCAGGTAAAGTTGTTTTCTGTGGACTTTTTCTAAACTTTGTCGAGCCATTATTAATATTCTCTAAATTATATTGAAAGCAAATTCAATTGATTCTCAAATACTCCTTTGAAAATTTTAAGTGAACACCTGAGTTGTACTAAATTGTGATGTTAAATTCATTTTACACTTCTCACACCTTTAAAGGCGTTGGATTTTGAGATACCCCAGGGATCTCTTATCGACTGTAGCAATTTCTGTATATTTTTTATATTTTTTATAGAGCAATTCTTTCCTATCTTTCTTTCTTTTTATGATGGAAAGGAAGATTATACTAATTAGTTAATATAGTATAACAGGTTGGTAACTTGTTGCTCATTCAAGACATTACTCAAAATAATGGATTTTTAGACTTGTTGTTGCAAATTTGTTGACATATGTTGAATGTTCTGAATTCTCGCTACCTCTGCCATAGAGTCTGCTACTGTATTGTTTATCTGTTAATGTATTTGACGTAGGATTGGGGAAGATTATCCACGGTAGAGATAGCCTTTGTGATTGTATTTTCCGCTTGCCAAGGGACTCTTGAATTGTGTGTACATATTTCATCATCCTCCACGTATCTATAAAGAAACACGTGGAAGGCACACCATTCAGGGCATCAAGATATGATGCCACGCGCATACAGCCAAGAGACGTGGGTCATCAAGGCAGGGCCCTCATCTAACAGATCCAATGACTAAGGATCGAGGAGTACCGAGATACAATGTCACTGCGAAGCACTGAAAAGCACCCAAAGACTCACTTTATCCCATCTCAAGAAAGATCCAAGATCGACGGCTGGGGTAAGTCCAACTGACGCGGATGTGACAGGGGCATAGGACCTTTGTTTGGCGCGTGCAGACGACTCAACCACCCGCATTAAACACTCTGAGCAGCATACGTGTCGACCATCCTGTGGAAGATTCAGCCATCACTCTTCGACAATAAGCATAGAACGCTGGGGGCATCGTAGAAGATGAAGAGGTCCGCGGTATTGACACAGAACACAAGACGAAAAGGTTACAACGGTCTTCAGAAGTGGACCCCACGTTGTAACCCTATAAATACCCCTCCCCACTAAGAGTAAAGGGGGGCAGAATTAAGAGAGGAGGACAGAGGAGAGAGAATTAGGAAGAGTAAGTGATTCCCTTGATCCCGCTGCCTCAGTTCATACTTCAAAGTCATTCGACTATCCGTGTAATCAATCTATACATAGTGAAACCAACCCCGTGGATGTAGGCCTAAGTGCCGAACCACGTAAATGATTGTCTCAGTTATATTTCAGCACTTACATTCCGCACTTTATATTCTGCATTTACGTTCCACACATTATATTCGGTACTTTGCATGATAAACTTCATACTTATGCTTCGCTCTATATTTATTCTACTACACGAGCATTGTCGGTGATAATATACGACTAGACAAGGACGAGCCCGAAGGCTCTGAGTCGATGAATCGATATAATCATCCCCCTTTACGCATACAACGCATAATTTATGGTATTAAATGTATGCGAACACTGTTTGTGAACACGTGGATGCCATCGAGATTTATGTGTTCACAATCTGGTGCTAGAAACAGGGACTCTGTCCCGGTAAAAGATTTATCTTATCCCGTGAGTTAAGCACTCTGTCTGTTCCGTGCACCGCTCTCTGAAAATAACGGTGCTTGGAGCATTGTCTATTTCAGCATTCATAAAAAACGCCTGAAAATAACGTCACCCTGAGTCTATCCACGCATTATTTACTAGATCTACGTTTTTAATAAGAGTTTTCGAGCTTCGTATCTTTGAAAAACGAAACCTATGGATAGATCCCCGTCTATCTCAGTAGATCTACATCTTCGAAAGCGTTTTAAAGCTTTTATCTTTGAAAAGTAAAACCTATGGATAGATCCACGTCTATCTCAGTAGATCTACATCTTTGAAAGCGTTTTAAAGCTTTTATCTTTGAAAAGTAAAACCTATGGATAGATCCACGTCTATCTCAGTAGATCTACATCTTCGAAAATGTTTTTGAGCTTTGAACTTTGAAAAATAAGACCCACGTATAGACCCATGTTCATTTCATACATTTATTAGAGGTTCCGCACCTTAGAAACGATTTTAAAGAAGTTAGTTAAACCACATCTTCGTCCACAGACTTTTTACCATGTCTACGTTTCCTTTTCAAACTACGCATGCTTGTAGTCAAACTTATAAAATAAACCTGGGGTAATCAAGAGATCCGATACCTCTGAAGAGGGGAATAATAAATGGATAATCTCTTCTCACCTTCTGGGTCCGATTTCCGTAACTCGCTAATAGGTTCCCCGTGGACCCAACTTTCTTTGTGTACTCTCTATCTTTTGCAGAAGATATCGAAAATGGAGAAGAACAAAGATGTAGGAAAAACAAAGGTCTCATCAAAAGAGGCACCGAGGACGACACCAGTTATGACTAGGAGTAAGCAAAAGGGTGAAAAGCTCAAAGCCGTAGACAAGACGCAGGATAGAGCTGAAAGCATGAGGCCTTTAGATGCCAGCGCTATTGCAGCTAAAGCTCTAAAGGCCGCGGCTGCCAAAGCCGGAGCACCAAAAGCCGGGGCATCCAGAGTGGAAGCCTCCAAAGTGACCGCTGCCACCCGACCGCATGAACAGCGTGAAGGGGTGGCAGAGTCAGTGATGCAGCAACCCCTCTATGGGATGTCGTTCACCAATGAACAGAACATACCCCTCCAAGTCGATCGACCACTCCTAATAACAAATCAACCCACGCAGCAACCAGCGGAACATCGAAACACTCAGATGGATCCACCAGAGCCGTTGATACAAATTGTCGACGAAGACCAGACGATAGCGGCTGGGGGATAGATACAGGTAGGAACGCTAAATCAAGGATCAAATCACTCCGCTCAGATGATGGCAGAGCTTCAAGAATTGAGAAAGAACCAAAAGACATACGCAGACGCGGTAGCTCTGCTAGCTCAGGAAAACCAACAACTCAAAGAGAGAATTATCCTTAGTGCGGAGTTGGAAAATCAGCACGACGAAGCTAACTCTATGGCGCCAATGCTGAATCAAGATCGAAGAATGGTGGTTGCTAACAACCCAGAGCCATTGAACCGAAGGGACGCAAGAGGAAGATCCGACCCAGATTACAATCCCGATAACTCGGACTACTTCGAAAGCGACACCCCCAGGCCAGGATGACCATCTATTCTAGAGGAACATCAGCGTGCAATGGAGGATCTTCGAGCCGAGATGATGGCGGAGATCAAGCAGCTAAAAGCTAGGCAAGGAGGCGGCAGGTTGGAGCAAGTGATGAAGGAAGCGAACACTACTCCGCTGACACAGCACTTAGCCAAAGATCTCATTCCGCAGAAATGTCCAGTTCCGGACTTCGAGTGTTACGATGGATCTAGCGATCCCGCTGCCCATCTTCGGTATTATAATCGAATGATGGCACGATAGAATTACGACGACGCCATATTATGCAGATACTTCCCTTCAAGTTTGAAAGGATCCGCACTGTCTTGGTTCGACAACTTACCGCCAAACTCCATTGATTCTTACGACCAACTTACTGAGAAGTTCTTGTCAACTTACATGTATAATAAGGTTGTCAACACCGGGATGGATTAGCTCTTCTCGCTAGCAATCAAGTACAAGGAAACAATCAGAGAATACACTGATAGATGGCACAAGATCTGTCAAGCCATAGGAAACGTGGATCCGGTGGTTAGCATCAACTGCTACAAGTGAGGGTCGGACAGATGAGCCCCTATTTGTCGAGATCCACGGCACCATCCCGCTATCAAGGAGATCTTCGAGTAATCATAGAAAAACATGCAAGATTAGAGGAGATCCAACGAGAAAATCCCAGAGCTCAGACTCAGCGTCCCCCACGCACAAATTCTGTAGAACAATCCAGCGGGTCAAAAAGAGGCAACTCAGATGAGCGACCCAGCGAAGACAAAAGGGAACGTAAGGACGATCGATGAAGGGACGTTCGAAAATTCGAAGACCAGGTCTACACCAAGCTAAATGCCAGTTATTCGCGCATCTTTAAGGAGATCAAGGGTCGGGAGAATCTCGATTGGCCATGGTCCAAGGGAAAGCAGCCCCCAAGATCAGAAAGTACTGTGAATATCACTGTTTCAATGGCCACCTGACAGAGAAATGCAAGAACCTAAAGATAATGATCCAAAAGCTAGTTGACGCATGAGATCTTAAACAGTATGTGCAGAGGACTAGCAACGAAGATAATACTAAACGAAGCAAGCAGGTTCGGCTACCTGAAGGAAACCGCACCCTTAACACCATCTCCTGTTCTGAGGCCGCGTGGCCATATCTAACGGCCCAGATAGGTAAAAGATTGAGAAAGCAGTTTGAAGATTATTGTGAGCTGTACAAAATCGATGGGGAAGAAGTGGACGAAACCGAACAATGGATGGACGCACCCATGGTCTTCGATACTGACGACGTCGAAGAAGATATGGAGGATCACAACGACCCTCTAGTTCTCACACTGCCATTAGTAGGGTGCAATATCAAGAAAATCCTCATAGATGGGGGAAGCTCAGTCAATGTTCTGTTTAATGATACATTCAAACGAATGGAACTCAACGATGAGTAGATGTTATCTTCGTACTATACTATCTACGACTTCAACGGAGCAGCCACGAAGCCCTTAGGAGACATTGTCTTGTAAGTAGACGCAGGGCCAATGAAGGTCGACACCCGGTTCAGTGTGGTGGACGCCCCATCATCCTATAATGCCATAATTGGCCGAAGATGGGTGCACAAACTCAAGGGAGTAGCGGCTACCTATCACCAATACCTTAGATTTCCAACTCCCCAAGGGGTAATGGAAATAAAAGGAGACCAAGTCACTGCGCGAGAATGTCAAACCTTGCAGAACCAGCTCAACAACGAACAGGATGAGCAGTGAAAGTCCCGAAGATCCCGAAACAAAGAAGCCGCGAAAGAGAAGGCTATCGATGCTTATCTGGAAGAAATCTCCGGGAGAAGCCTTTCAAAGGGGAATACGGTTGGAAACGCAGAGGCCAGTATGTCAGCCACAAAAGAAGGAGAGCAGCCTACCAAATAGCAATCAAAGAATATTCCTCTCCTAGGGGAATCAAAGCCCACGTTTACACCCGTGGAAGCAGTAAAAGAAGTCAACATAGGGACTGAAGAAAATCTTAGGATAATCAAGATCGGAACTTTGATGGATAAGGAACGAGAAGCATCCTTAATTAAGTTGCTCAGGGAGTACGTAGATATCTTCGCATGGAAGCTAGGCGACATGCCAGGAATCGACCCGAAGACAATCCACCATGAGCTTCGTATAAAGCCAGGCACACCACCCTTCAGGCAAAAAGTGCGAAAAGTAGCCCTAGAATATCACAAAGCAGTCGAAATGGAGCTTTGTAAGTTACTAGAGGCCGGATTCATCAAAGAAGTCAAATACCCAACGTGGATTTCGAACATGGTTATCGTACCAAAAAAGAATGGCGGGGTTAAATATGCATCGACTTCACCAACCTCAATAAAACGTGCCCTAAGGATAGTTATATGTTTCCAAGCATCGACCAATTGGTCGAAGCAGTCAAAGGGTACGAAGAGATGTCATTCATGGATGGATACTGTGGATACAACCAGTTATTCCTAGCAGAAGAAGATCAACAACATACGGCATTCTACACCCCGCATGGCCTCTACTGTTACGTAAGAATGCCCTTCGGACTTCGAAATACGGGGCAACGTACCAAAGAATGGTTGATGCTATCTTCAAACCATGGATTGGGAATACTTTGAAGTTTACGTAGACGATATGCTCGTCAAGAGCAAGCTACGCAAGGATCACCACCAAGATTTGAAGGATATCTTCCAAGTAATGAGGGAACACAACATGAAAGTAAATCCAGAGAAATGTACTTTCGGCGTCACTTCAGGTAAATTCCTCGGATACCTGGTAACAAAGAGGGACATTGAAGTGGACCCTGCCAAGATTGAGGCCATCGTAGGAATGCCATCTCCAAAGAACCTAAAAGAAGTCCAAAAACTCAACGGTTCCCTAGCGGCACTGGGAAGATTCATATCCAGATCATCGGACAGGTGTAAGCCTTTCTTTAACATTCTCAAAAAAGGGAGCAAGTTCGAATGGACAACAGAGTGTGAAGAAGCTTTTCAAAAAATCAAGGAATACCTGGCTGAGATCCCCATCTTGCAAACACCCGATCCCGACGAGGTTTTGGCCCTGTACATAGCAGCAACGGAGGATGCAGTCAGCGCGGTGCTGGTCAAAACCAACACGAAGATAGAGCAGCCCATTTACTACGTCAGCAAAACTCTCAACACAGCAGAAAAAAATTATACGAAGATCGAGCAACTCATCTTGGCGTTAGTATAGGCAACCTTAAAGTTAAGTACCTACTTCCTGACCCACTACATCCGCGTCCCATGCAAAGCCCCACTAGAGGCCGTCCTCAAATGTGCAGGGAAAGTAGGAAAAATTGCAAAGTGGAACACCCATCTCGACCAGTTCCACATCATCCATGAACTCCAGCATTCCCAAAAGTCACAAGTCCTAGCAGATCTTCCGCTAGATAATGATGAAGAAATCTTCATTGGTGGACTCAAAACAGTAGGATTAACAGAGATCGACAAGAGCAAAGATCCCATCGACATCCTCGAACCGGCAAACCCGAGACAATGGGAAGTCTTCGTTGATGGCTCGAAGAATAGAGAAGGAGCAGGCATTGGCATCGTGATCACCACTCCCACGGGGGATAGGATCGTACATGCCTTCAGACTGGAATTCAAGGAGCATACCAACAACATAGTTGAATATGAGGCCGTTGTGCATGCTCTTCGTCTAATAATAGAAATGGGTATAACCGATGTACGCCTGACAAGTGATTCACAACTGGTCATCCGACAAATAGGGTTGGAATACAATGTTTACGATGAAACCCTATCAGCATACATGGCCTTAGTACAGACACTGGCATCTCAGATACCAAACATTAAATTCCGACACCTAAGCAGAAAGGAACTCAGGCATGCAGATGCTTTGGCCTATGTGTCATCCATGCTGAAAAACGAGGATGTCAAGGAAATCAAGATAACTAGGGTTTACGAACCCTCAGTCTCTTCCCGAGAATTCTGCGTTGCAAACCAAAGGGGCAGCGTGGGAGAAGATGTAGCAGACGACGATACAGGAGAACACATCGCCGATGACTTCCAAGAGGATGACATCATGACAAGAGCAGACGAAGATGAAGACTTCAACAAAGAAGAGGACTGGAGATTTGAGATCCATCTCTTTCTCAAAGAAGGGACGCTGCCCACAGACCTAAAACAGGCCACGAAGATACAATCAAAAGCAGGAAGGTACGATTTAAGAGAAGGGATCTTATACAAGAAATCCTTCATCGGACCTTTGCTACGCTGTCTATCTAGATCCGAAGGCCACCTGGTGCTAAAAGATATTCATCGCGGGGACGCAGGAAATCACAATGGAATGAGATCTCTAGCAGACAAAGCAAAGACCCAAGGGTATTACTGGCCGGCGATGATACGAGACGCTGCAAGAATGTCAAGAAGATGCGAAGAATGCCAACGTTTCGCCAAAAGAATCCACGCACCAGCAACGATGCTAAACTCGGTGGATAGTCCTTGGCCATTCTCAAAATGGGGCATAGACATTGTGGGTCCTCTGATCGAAGGGTCAGGGAAAAGAAGATTCTTGATAGTGGCCACGGACTATTTTAGCAAATGGGTAGAAGCTAAGGCTCTGGCAAGGATTCGCGACTCGGATGTCTTCACATTCATTTTTCAAAACATTATCTGCAGGTTCGTCATCCCAGCAGAGATTGTCTCTGACAATGGTAAGCAGCTACAGGGCAAGAACATTGATTTTCTCTTCGATACCTTCAAAATCCGAAAGAACAAGTCAATACCGATATACCCTCAAATCAACGGCCAAGCAGAAGCCACAAACAAGACCCTCGTTCTCATTCTCAAGAAACAACTAGACGAGCATAAGGGACGATGGTGTGAGCAATTACATAATATTTTATGGGCATACAGAACAACCCGAAGATCAGCCATATGGGAATCTCCATTCCTGCTCACCTATGGAGCCGAAGCCGTCATCCCCACAGAGATCATCATGCCAACTACAAAGACCGAAGCATGGGAAAAGAACCTCACAGCGGACATGATGTTGGAAAGACTCGATGACCTAGAGGAAAGGAGAGAAGCAGCGTTGCAGAAAATGGAGAATTACCAAAGAAAGTTAGCAAGGGAATACAATAAAAGGGTTAAGCTTAGAAATTTCGTAGAAGGACAGTATGTGTTGAGAACCATACCCCAATACCAACGAGAAAGGAAGTGGGGCAAGTTAGCACCAACAAGAGGAGGACCTTTTGTCATACACGATATCGCAGAAATGGAAATATTTTGCTCGAAGAAGTTTGCACCACAGAGTTGAAGGGTCAGCAAGAAATCCCCATGTGAGTTTTGCGAAAAAGAGCCTTGTTGAGCTGTTCCTTCCAGGGATCCAAGTCCGAGCCTTGTTGAGCCTTATTTTTGCTGATGGAGAACCAATCCCAGTGAAAATAGTGCATTTTCTTATCAGAAGTACTACTAATAAACTTTGTGCTGCGACTTTTCTACTGATGATCTTCACATATGGATCTGGAACTTACGCTACAGATGGTACAGGCATTTGACCATGGTCAGTACCTTGACGGAATTGCAAAGAAGCTCAAAAGACAATGGGTTACTCTGTAAAGTTGTACAGTGTCTAAAAGTTGTCTTCTGAAAATAAAAACTAGAAATTAGATTACTTTTAAGAACGGTAGTAAACATGTATTGAAGAAACGAATGATTCACTACACATTACAACCCAAAAAGATGAACCCTTTCTTTGTACATTCAGTATTAAACCCAAATAAGTTATGAGCACTACTACTAGCTAACTAGATCAAATTTTTACTTCTTTGGAGATTTAGAAGCAACAGATTTTCCTGGAAATTTAGGAGTCTCTGCCTCGGCCTTTCCGCTCTTCTTTGGTAACAAAACAGAGTTAATGTTAGGAAGAACACCACCACTAGCAATTGTAACACCAGCAAGTAATTTCCCCAATTCTTCATCATTCCTTATTGCTAAGCACAAATGTCTTGGTATGATTCGTGCTTTCTTGTTGTCTCTTGCAGCATTTCCAGCCAATTCCAATACCTAAAAAAAAAACCAATTCCAAAATACACAAAAATCAGAATCAAAATCAATTACAAACCCCAGATTCAAAATGAAGAAAACTACTAAAAATTAGGGTTTTTTTTTTTACCTCAGCAGCGAGATATTCAAGAACAGCAGCCATGTAAACGGGAGCACCAGAACCAAGACGTCGAGAATAACGACCTTTCTTCAAGAACCGAGTGATTCTTCAAACCGAGAATTGTAATCCTGCTTTAGCAGATTTTGTTACTGCTTTCTTTCTATAACCTCCTTTTCGTCCTCCCTTGCTAACAACATTTGCACTTGCAGTTCCTTCCATTGATAACCTTCTAGGGTTTTGAAAGTGAGAGAATTTCTGTGAATCGATGAGAGATAGAAGAGACTTTGTGAATCAAACTGACCTGGTTCGCTGGTTATTTATACTGAACTCCAGAAATGGATTTCTATCTAGACTTTTGGTCTTCATTTCTCTTTAGATTATAATCAACGGTTGTTAGTTCGTAAACCAGGGATCCGTGTGCTTGATTATTAACCAATAAGATTTGTTCAATATGTTTCTATTGACTTTTGGTATTTCGGTTCTTTAGATTATAATCTAACGGTTGTGAGTTTATACTTTACACAAAAGTAGCTATCCGTGTGCTTTATTGTTAACCAATGATTCTTGGTTTGAACCCACTTTTACACGAACTGAATGTCTTAGTTAATCAGACTCTGACGGTCTGACCAGAATAGGTCCCCATTAATGGGTTGAGCATCAAAAGGGAAAATTCCACGAGCTTTGCCTCCGACTCTTCCTATTTGAACAATAATGGCAAAGCATTGTAATTCTGGACGAAGTTAAGAAGCTAGTAGAACAAATGGCCTCTCTCCGGCATGTAGACAGACTTGCAAACAAAGTGGCAGACCAGTTGGCAAAGAAATGAAATAACCATTGCAATTTCTTGGTTTGACCAAGATCCCTTATTTTTAGTTCCAACAATTGCTTTTGACACTGTCAAAGCTTATGAATCTTCTAATATAAATACAAACCTTGTATCAGTTCAAGAGGAGGCTAATCTTACAGATTTGGTCACCAGCAGGACAACTCTATCTGAGCTCGCTCCTAATGAGACTGAATCAACTGATCAGCCATTTTTATTTCCAGTAATATATTCTATTTTCAAAAAAAAAGAGCAATAATAACACATTCATAAAAGAACAACTTCCTGCAACTTAGTTGTGGCATAATCAGCTGGATGTGCTAGTAGGAATTTCGAAACAACAGAGAGGTCAACATTTCTCACATTAGCATCACCCTTCCATCTCCAAACCAGTCCACCAAGTTGGGGCAGAAAGAGCTACCAACACTCTGAAGGAGCGCTTTTATTTGCTGTTTTTCATCTGATCTGTTGGCGGCACATATCTCCCGTAGGCTAGGTCCTAAATCATGGGTAACTCCTTCAGAGGGCAGGGGAAATTCCTTCAGAACTTTCTCCATGAGTTTCGAGCTCTCACTGCTCACTATTCGGGCAACCAGACCTTCTAAGATTTCACCTAGTACTTGTGTATGGTCTTTCGACGCTGGTACAGATATATCGGCGACTTCATCAAGGGCCTTGCATACAGTCGTAGCGGTTCCTTCTTCACACAAGGCATCAAAGGCAGAAAAAAATGAAGAGACTGACTTCCTTGTTGAGAACAACCAAACCTGATTTGTTGTCAAGCGCCATTTCCTACAAAATGCAATTATTTCCGGAATGGAGTAGGAACTTGGGCTTTCCATTGCCAAACTCTGTGACTGCGGTCACTACAACATAATCTTCTAGAGGACGCTGGCCATGGTCTCCTAGAACAGCAGTAACCAGTTCCATTGATATACACATACGGTTTCTCTCGAGAAAGTTATTAAACTCTGCTTGCTTCTTAAAGGCTTCAGTACCCCACGCCTCACGGAACGTCCTCCCAAGAACAAAAACACCAACAGCAGTATATATGTTGCCAAAACTGTTCTTTGCGTATGCTCCACCCTCATGCCCAGCATACATGAAAAGAGATCCAGAGTGTTTAAGTGAGACCTCCAACGACGCCAAACCTTTAGAGATCAGTTCTATCATTCTTGTTCTTACGTCTTGATCTGATTTCTCGTTTTCAAATTTAGGATAAAAACTCGCCCTGATCTTAGCACTAGAATAAGAATACTTATCCACAATAAAATCTTCTGCTAGTGAACCAGCACTTATCTTTTCAGCTAAAGCAGCTCCAGCCTTGTGGTTGTCAATTGAAGTCCCAGTTTTACCAGGACTCCCAGCTCCAACTATATCATTTGTCGATCCACTAACAGTTCCAAACTGTTTAGGCTTCCATACGGTTTTCTCACCTTGGACGGTACTCTGTTCTTTCGAAGGGACACTACCAAATTGCAGCGGTGAAGCTACATTCTGCACAGGTACTTGCTGCTGCATCGTAGGGACACTACCAAACTGTACTGTTGAAGCTACATTCTGCACTCGTGTTTTCTGTTCACCAACACTTAATCCAGTTAACTTGTTGTTTATACCTTGATCCGCAGCTGAATTCGCTGAACCTGCAACTGAAGAAGATTGTCCAGATTTAGGACTCTCTTTCCATACTTGCTGACCTCCTTTATTTCCAGTTTTTCCCTAATACAAAAACAATATTCGTAATCAAATTGCCATTAGAGAACTATGTTTCCATACTTGAAGATTATGAAAAGAAATATGCATCTCAATTCACAAATTCGATTGAAGGAGTAAATTCACAAAGTACAGATAACTATGATGAAAAGAAATATGCATCTCAATTCACAAATAAATCGACTAACTAATGTTCTAAAGCAAGATTGAGCATGAGGTAAAACTATAATCCCTAATTGATTAAAACAATAATCTAGAGATTGATTAAGCAATATACACAATTTGAATAAAACTGATGATTGAAACAAAATATAAGACTATAGATTTAGGTTTTACCTTACGATTCGGCATTGTTGACTTGAATCAGTTAACCTAGATGTACAACGAAGAACAATATAAGATGATGATTGAAATTTGTGAAAAGGATTAAGAAATTCTTTGGTTTTGGACATGAAGATGATGAAAAATTGAGTAGGTTATATAGATCACAAAGAAAGTTTCTTCATGGCGGTGAGAATCTATATGACCGCCATATAAGTTTCAGGAAATCAGAATATGGGTGCCACGACTGACTCGTTAAACCTTGAAACTCTAAATTATACCCCTCGATTTTCTGTTTCTCTCGACTCGACTTACTTACGATATAAGGAAAGAAGACTGTCCAAGTTGCAGCATAGTAACAAAAGCTTGAGAAGATGCTCTGTTTACTTCAGGTTTAGATAATGGTTGAACCTCTTCGAATCTCAATATAAGCTTCGTTGGTGTCCAAGCCACGACTGCTCCATGAAAAAAGTTGCCAGTAAGAATTAAAGACCTCAGATTGCTGGAGAAGACAAGGATCCTTGAACAAGAGTAGCAATTGAATTTACAAAAACAAACAAAAATTTCTAAAAGATTGCCATTCAGATTTTAGGGCCAAGGGGGATACTACAAGTTTTTGTTTTTCAATTTAAAAACAAAGCCCCCAAAAAATGAATTAACAATTTCCCTCACGTGGCATTGGGCGTCAATTTTTTTTTATATTTCTATGCAGAAGAAAACAAACAATACAAGACTTCGAAGATGCCCTTGGGCCGTACTTGGAAAGTGAAAACAAGTTCGAAACCAAGACAAGAAACACTTGATATACCCATCAGGATGGGACAATGGGACAACATATTGATTGCATATTATAAACAAGAACGAAGGCCACATCAATACACCAGGCCAAGAATAAGGAAGAGGCTCAAACTTACTGTACTACTAATATGCAATCTTTTTTTGTAAAAAAAGAACAATACATACGGAGACTTTGAAGGTCTTGGGCCGTACTTGGAAAGTGAAAAACAGTTCGAAAACAAGACAGGAAACAATTAACATACCAATCAAGATGGGACAACAGGGATAATGGGATATTGATGGGACACATCAGTACACTGGGCCATGAAAGAAGGAAGAGGTCAAACTTACTGTACTACTATGTGGCGCAGAAAATAAAATTGTTTGTAATTCCCAAATATTACTATTTTAGTTGGGCCTTAAATCAATGGGTCAATAAAAAATTTCAATTAACTCGTCCTAATACCTTGCCTCAGATGTAAGGAGAACAAAGATTCAAGAGGGTATGAAGGCTATATATCCTAACTGCCAACATCGATCTACATAGAAAGCTAAAGTAAGAATTCAAAAAATACGTTTCTAAGAGTTTCTTCTTCTTTTTTCCTTGAACAACCAAGACATCAAAGAAAAGATTAATTATCCGATGTTCATCTTATCAAACAGAGTATATCTAGAAGTTCAGAAAATTATAAATAGACCAAGCAGTAATACAAACTAAAATAGATTAAAATTCTAAGGGTCGCATCATTAAGCTAACAATAGACGACTAAGTCCTGATTTGCTAAGGATCACATCAGTAAGCAAGATGATCTACCCTTCTCTAGCCGCTTGAAGCTAACAATAGAAGACTAAGTTGTTCTGATTTGTTCTTCCACAGACCATTGACACTGCTATTGGAATTCTCTACCTTGCATAAGGATGGTAACGACCACCACCACTACCTCCATAACCGCCTCTATTTCCATATAGGGAGCTTCCACCGCTACCTCGGTAGCCACTCGTAAAGCCTGCATCATAGCTACTACCATAACCACCAGCACCGCCACCATACCCACCATAACCCTCACCAGCTCCTCCACCATAACCACCTCCTAGGTCATAACCTCTATTGAAGCCTCCGCCATAACGGCCTGCATATCCTAGAGAAGACTCTCTATAATCGCCTAGACCGCTACCACCATATCCATATCCACCACCGAATTCACTAGTGCCATATCCTGCATAGCCACCTGGTCTACCCCCATATAACCCGCCTGACCTATAGGACCCACCACCACCGGCACCATACCCATCATAAGCATCCCCAAATGCACCAGCACCACCATAAGTACTGGGCCTAGAATTGGAAAAACGCCTGGGTGGTGCCAATGGGGGGTTAGATTTCTTGGGTTCTGCTTTCTTGATCTCCACCTACAACAAAACAAAAACATTAACCTAGACTGCAAGATCCAAACACCCCTCTTTTACCTTGTACAAGAAATACCCCCCACACCAAAAAACCATTAGTGACCAACAAAGTAAAAGCAGATAGCTTCCAGGACTACCACCCACCATCAGCTAAAAAAAAACTAAATATCCTATCAACAGCATCAAGAAAGATTCCCCAATCTTTGGATGTAAGGTGTGAATATAACTTCTAGTTTTATCAAATTTTGTTAAAAAGGATCCAGAATTGGAAGTGCCAAAAATTTGAGACAGGTGAGAAATAAGCAAAAAACTACGCTACCAATTTGTGTAATTTTCCTAGTAGGCTCTAAACTAACCTGGGCTCCAGCAAATTCGATCTTGTTTCCTTGAGACAGAATGTTATCGACAGATTCCTCACTATCAAATGTAATAAACCCAAAACCCCGAGAACGAGTGCTTGCATGGTCCCGCATGATTTGATGTTCCTTGACCTCTCCAAACTTAGAGAAAAACCCACTAAATTCATCTGGCACATTTGAAGAAAAAATCAATATCAAAAAGGTGACGCCAATGGTAATGGAGAACCACGCTGACTCCGGGTATGTAAGAAAAAACTGAGCACATTAAAACATAGAACAACCTTCGTTTATGCTAGTAGGAATACCGCCCACGAAGATCTTTTTGGTCTTCAAATCCTTGGATCCCATGGTTCCCTTAGGTATGGTCCGCTTGATTTCAACCTACAGAAGAAGGAAAAAAAAAACAAAAGTCAAAATCCTGAATTGCTGTAAGGCAAGGCGTAACACATAAGGAAACAATTATACCGAATCATACTTGTTTTCCATTAATAACATGAGTATCTTCGATAACTCTGTCAACTACAGAGGCATCTGAATAAGTCACAAAACCGAATCCACGGGGCTGCCCACTTACTCGATCTTTCATTATCACAGAGTCTGTGATTTCTCCATATTTACCAAAATACTTGGTAAACTGAACTGCATTGAGCACAAAAAGAGAAACAACAATGTGAGAACAAAACCAACGGAAGCAGTAACAAGAAAATTGAGGGCAAAAATCTTAGAACTTACGAGGAGTAGTCTCCTTTGCTAGACCACCAATAAAAATCTTCCTGAAAACACCCACAACGTAGATTGAGAATCATGGAATAAAAAAACCCAGTTGCATAATAAGATAATCACTCTCACAAACAAAAAATACATCTTTCAATAAGTTTAACAACATCAGCAGAAAAGCCATGAATCGGTGAATTGGGTGAAAAGGCATGCAATACTCCATTAAAAAAAAAATCCAGAAACCGACAAACGATTCGATTTGCACAAGTAAGAATCAGTCATAATAGTCAAAATCAAACAGAGCAGCTAAAAGCTAAGGTATCCAATCTAGGGTTATTTGATAATGATTTCTGCAAAAACAAGGAATTAGCAAAGCAAGTTCCTCTAGTATCAAATTTTCATCAAAACTAGAACCAAGATTCACTAGTTAATGTAATACTCTTTATCTAATAATAAATTACTTGAAATTTAAAAAAAAAAAAAAAAATCACTAAAACGATCAACGATAAAATTATTTTGCCCTATAAAAGGGCGATAACAAATAATGATTATACGAATCGAGAAAAAACACATAATTAAACAACAACAGAAAGAAAAAAAAAAAAACTTACCCAGGGCTAGCACCATCTCCGGTATGATGATGATGGTTTTGGTGAGGTTTCTCCTCTCCTGTATGGTGGTTTAGGGTTTTAACATCGTTAGTTTCTCCATCAGAGGAACTCCCGTTCGCATTGGGATCCATCGTTAGGTTTACAAAGAGGATAAACGAAAAGGAGAATGAAAGGGTAGAAGAAGAAGAAGAATTTCAGACGAGATGTGGTGGTGATTGAGGTTTGAAGCAGTCTGGCAGAGATAAGAAGGGGAAGTTTTGATACCAAATTTTGACCGACCACTCCTTTTGGAAGTCGGTAACGACAGCGAATACTTTTTTTTTTACTAGGGGCAGCCACTTCTATGGGAGGAGATATGGCAGTTTGCCAGTTTCCGAGACAGCACTATGGGCACCCACTCTCAATTTGAGAGAGCGAATAACAACAGTACTCTCAAAAGATCCAAGAGAGCACAAGAACCTACACTTGGTGCGTCTATATGGTACATGTGCAATAAATCCATGAAAATTATGGTACTATGGTTGGATGAGATAGGAAAAGTCCGTTTCGCTTTCTTCGGCTTAGGTTTTTTCGAGTTTTTTTCATCTTCTTCTTCCCCTCCGTCTGATTTTCTCTAGCCATGAGCGGCTAATTAGTCGTTCATAGGCTTTAATCTAGGGAAGCACTTAAATCTATAGGTTTCTGCTTAATGGGGTCTTATTTAATTAGGGTATTGGATTAATTTTAAATTGGAAGCTTGGTAGTGGTGGTGGCAGTCGAGAACAACTCTGAAGAACAAGGTTGCGTCTGATTTTTATCTCATGTCAGGTAATGATGGTGAATATCCCTCATCGGTCCGATTCCCTGCATATCCCTCTCTCTGTTGGCTGGTGTTTGCGATTTCAAAGCTTAATTAGGGTTAAGTTTATTTTAAAATTGGAAGTTTGGTAGTGGTGGTGGCAGCCGAGATTTCACAGAAGATTCACAATTTCTACACGGTTGCATCTGATTAATCTCTCTTGGCAGGTAATGATGATTGTTATCCCTTATCAGTCTGTTTCTCTGATTAATTTTCTTTGTTAACCTAATTTCTACCCAATAGTAGTTAGATTCCCCCTGAGATTTTATATCCAATTTGATTCACCGAGTAATTTTTTAATGTCCCTCAAACCCTAAATTTCTCTATTTAATCCCCATTTTCTCAAAGATGTTTCTTTCACAAACCTTGTTATGCCCTCTTTCATCAGATATACTTACCTCATCTTCATACCCTACAACCTTTCTTTTCTTTACAATAGTAGTAGCTTTACAGCTGAGTACCAGTATGACCATGCAAGCTGTTTGGCATGGTGATGTATCAAAGTTAACAAACATGTTACAAGCCTCTTTGAACTTGAGTAATGGTAGGCAGTTTGCTCTAGAATATATCATCCCACCAAGATTCATGAATAATGAACAACTGTGGACAAGCTTCTTTGCAGAACCAGTTGAAAGAAACAGCTGGGATGTGAGAAATGCACTCCTCTTTCAGTGGAAGATTCAAGGAGGCCTCTCTGTCAAATCAATTAGCCAACTAATGTTTCTGGTAAGGTTTGAGAGGGAAGAGGAAATGCATAGAGTTCTTGCAGTGGCTACAAGAGTAGTCTATGGTGACCTGTTTTGCATCAAGAAGTGGGATAAGACTGAGATATTGGTGAACTGGATTCCTTCTGAAGAGAAATTTTTCATCAGAGTGCATAATCTAACTCAAGCTCAGGTTAACAGTGATAACTTAAGGAGATGCATTTCATGCATGGGGGAAATACTATCATTCTCTTACCCTGTGAGAAAAGCTAATGGCAGCTACTTTATAACCATTAGAGCTAGCATCAGATTCAGCCAAAGACTCAGCTTCAGTGTTATGGCTGAGAATGATATGGGATATAACAATGAAATCACCTTCCAATTTCACCATTTTCCAAACAACTATTGTGGATTCTGTAAAGTTATTGGGCATAAGCTGGACAACTGTGAGCAATTTGTGGTTTATCAGCAACAAATAGAGGAACAACAAGCTGAAGCAGATGTTGTAATTGCAGCTATGCAGAACATTGATGAGCAGCAAATGGAGCAAGAGAATTTACAGCACCCTGATCTGCAGAATATGCAGCATGACTGGATGGGATTTGATGAAGACAGTATACCCGACACTGAGGAAGAACAAGCTGCTTCTAAGATTACTTGTTCTGAGTATCTTTGACAGTTTGAAGTGGACCATGCAAGTCAAGGCAGTGCTAAGGAAATTCCATACAGTGAGGGTCATGGAAAGAAGATTGTGGGTAAACTTAATGCAGATGCACCTCCATTCCTCCATGCTGGTTGTGTTAACAGAGATGCTTACATGTGGAAAGTGATTCACAAAAGAGATAGGCCTGGGGATTCCTTGAATATTTAGGATGGTTTCTGGAGTGGCTCTAGATCTTCTCAGTTATCACAAAGCCTGGGTTCAGATTACAGCAGAAATTGACAACTAATGCAATCTTTCTTTCTTTTGGGATACTCCTCTACCCGACTTCAAAAAAAGCGAAGATAAATGAGATTGATTTGAATAACCAGCCACGGAACTTGTGCCTGAAACTCTTAGAGATATTCATGTTATTGAAGAGCAAGACAAGTCCACTGCTTCAAATTCTCATCCTCATATGTGGTTCAGTGGTGAAGGTTCTCGTGCTTCTCAAGCAACTCTGGACCCTAAGGCAAAAGGCAAAGGAATTGCCAAATTTGGCTGAGCCAATTTGACCCCTATAGAAACAGCAGAAACTTATGTGATTAAAAGTGCAGGACTAGATTAAAGCCTATGTCTCTTCTTTCTTGGTTTTTTTTGTGAAGTCTGTTATCTTGTTTGTTTTTTGCTTTCTGTTGTTTCTTATTGTTTTTTTGCTGTAATTTTTACTTGTGCTTGTCTATAATTACATGCTTTCATCATTGTGTTTGTCTGTAATTTGGTGTCCTGTAAACCTGTTATATTTCCTGTTATATTTCTTGGCCTTTTTAGTGTACTCTCAGATATTTTGGGTTTACCCGTTGTTTACCCTATGGCCTCCTTTCTTGTTTACTCTTAGTTTCTTTTGGTGTAATATTTTAATCTTCATTTTTGAATCTCCTTTACTATCCATCTTCCTGCATCATGTGCTCCTTATTCCCTTCTCTCTGTTCTTTGGTTGTTTGTGTTCATTGCTTTATGCCCTCTTAAATTCTGTTTTTAACTCCAATTTCTCCTATTCCCTTAGTCTCTCCTTGTTTGTTTCTTGTGGTCTCTATCTTGACATTATGAAACTTTTGTCCTAGAATGTCCAGGGCATAGGTACCCCAATCACAAAGGACCATTTTTCCTACCTTTGCCAAACCTACAATCCTGGCATTGTGTTCTTAGCCGAGACAAAAGCGCCCATGTCTCGTATGGACTTCTTTTTTTTAAAAATCCCCCTTTCATGACTGGTTTATTATTCCATCTGTGGGATTAGCGAAAGGGTTAGCAATAGCTTGGCACAACAATATAGAAATGAAACTAATATCTGCACAATTTAACGTGTGCCATTTTGAAGCAATTATAGATGACAAAAAATCTTTCATTACTTTTGTTTATGGGGCAGTGGACTCTGAAGGAAAAAGTGAACAATGGATTTACATTTCGAACTTGGCCCAACAAGTGAATAAATTGGTCCCTGATTGGTGACCTAAACATTATTCTTGATCCAGATGAAAAGCAAGGGGGAAATAAGGCTAGCACCAGCAACAAATAAAATATTCTCCAAATAACAGACTCAATGGGCTTAAAATATGCGGGCTTCTTCACATGGTCATACAACAGAAAAGGAGATGCAAACATTTGTGAAAGAATCGACAGAGCGTTGACTTCTTTTCTTTGGACACATGTATTCCCGGATACCAAGGTAACTCACCTACCTAGAGTTGGTTCTGATCATATGCCCATTGTATGATACCAAGTTAGAAAAATTAAAACTTCAAAAACCATTTAGATGTATCAGATCCTGTCTTTCTCACTCTGCCTTACACGAAGTAGTCAAAGCATCTTGGGAATCACATTCCACCTACTCCACAAATGAAAACTTTTCCCTAAAACTCCAACTTCTGTCATATGATCTTAACCGGTGGAACTCGAATATCTTTGGCAATATACACAAAAATATCAGGAATTTAAACAATAAAATTGAGAATATTCATAGAACCGGAAATATAGCCAAAGATATAGATAAGCTTAAGCATCTCCAAGAAGAACTAGGAAAATGGTACCAGATTAAAAATGACTACTACCATCAGCTGTCGAGAGATAAATATTTCAAAGAATATGACGAAATACAGAATATTTTCATGTCACTGCCTCTAATAGGAGAATTTCTACTGGGTTTGGAGGTATGCGTACATGTTCACATACTGGAGAAAACCAAACTTGGTCCGGCTACTTAAGTATGCGTACCCATTTGCATACTTGAGTGGTTATTGTTCTAGAATCGGTATGTTCATGAACTAATAATACATTTATATAATAAGGAATACAATCTTTGCAAACCGTGGATATAATATTCATGAATTGATTCAAGTGAATCAAACCGATTTTGCTTCAATTGTGTTCTTGTATACTTCTATGAGAATATAGCAATTGAAATCTCTAGAACTAGTTCATTTGAAGTCATTTGAACTAGTTGTGATTAAGATGAATAAGTTTGATGTGGTTCATATAGCTAACCTCGGTTAACTACTGTTGAGCCAACCCGGTGGACATATTTAGGTACGGTTACTCAAGCCTAAATGAAAAGTGCATTTCATTTGTTTATGACAAGCTAATCTCAATCTAACGATTGAAAGATATTAGCTTGAAATGAATTAGGTTTTTCATATAACGGTGAATATTGAATGCTTTGTTACCAAGGTAACTTAGATTGCAAAACCTGATTTGAAAACTATATAAAGGAGAACTCTAGCAACTGGGAAACCTAATCCCCACACCTCCTGTGTGTTACTAGTTGCATAAGCTAGAGTCGATTCTCCTTTAACCTTAGGTTTTTCACGAAACCCTGTAGGTTAACGACTTAAAGACTTCATTGGGATTGTGAAGCCAGACCCAACTATTTTCTTTGTAGTTGCGTGTTCTGATCTTGTTGATTCTATCGTATTGAGTACTATCTTCTCTAAGATTTGCTCAAGATTTATTCTCCGATATGCAAGATAAAAAGAAGTCACGAACATCTTCGTCTCATCGTTTGTGATTCCATAATATCATGTTTCGTTTCCATACGATTAAGATTATTGTGAGGTGATTGATAATACTAGGTTGTTCTTCGGGAATATAAGTCTGGTTTATCAATTGGCTCATGTTCACCATGATTTATCAAAAGACGAAATAAAAACTCTTGGGTATTTCTGTGGGAGATAGATTTATTCATTCTATAGACTTTTCTGTGTGAGACAGATTTATTTATCAAGTCTTCGACTTTGGGCAGTAGCAACTCTTGGTTGGGGGTGAGATCAGCTAAGGGAATCAAGTGCGTAGTATCCTGCTGGGATCAAAGACGTAAGGAGCGCAATTGTACCTTGAATCAGTGTGAGATTGACTAGGGTTCAACTACAGTCCAGTTCGAAGTTCATTAGCAGTAGGCTAGTGTCTGTAGTGGCTTAATACAATGTGGTGTTCAAATCTGGACTAGGTCCCGAGGTTTTTCTGCATTTGCGGTTTCCTCGTTAACAAAACTTCTGGTGTCTGTGTTATTTCTTTTCTGCATTAAATTTTGTTATATAATTGAAATATCACAGGTTGTGCGTTGAATCGATCAATTGGGAAATCCAACCTTTGGTTGTTGATTGAAATTGATTGATCCTTGAACTTTGATCTTTAATACCGTTCAAGTTATATCTCTTATATTCAATCGGGCTCGCGAATTCCTATTTGTTAATTGCATATTGAATTGAAGAGATAGAGATATTAACTCTTTGATATACTTTTCTTAGATTGAGTCTAACTGTCTAGTTGATACTCTTGAAAGTATAGTGGAGTTTGTCTATTCAGATTGCCGAACGAAATATTGGGTGTGGTTGTTAGACCCCCGCTTTTTCATAATGAGTTTTGAAGAACATGTTAATAAGAGGAAAAGTTTTGAGGAGGGTTTTGAGATGAAGATATAAATTCCACAAAGAGATGTTGATGCTAATTTAATAGTCTACAAGAGGAGAAGAAAATATAGAGACATATGGAGAACGATGCACAAAGGGGCAAATGTCAATCTGTTCATCTCAAATGAAAAATTCAAGGTTTGAAGTATGGAAAACAAAATGCACAAATTGAAGGTTTAGAAACTGAGCAGAAAATATATTCTACAAGAGGAGGAGAAAATATAGAAACCATCATGGAAAATGATGAACAAAGGGACAAATGTCAGTATGCTCAACTCAATTAGGAAATTGATGTTTTCAAGTATGGGAATGAAAAAGCAAATTGAAGGTCTAGAAAATGAGTGTTTTGAGTTGGACGTTCAGGGGGACTTGGTTAAGATGAGGTGTAAACGATTGAAAAGTTAGAATGTGGTTCTAGACAAGGAAAAAATTGAAAGAGAACAGAGCCAACAAGAGATAATTAGATGTTTGGAGAAGGAATTTGTTCAACTCAGTAGAGAGGTTAAGGATTGAAGTTGGGCAAGGAAAGCGAAGCTGTTGAAACCGAGGATTCAAGAATGAAGTGTATGGAATTGGAGATTGAACGAACCGACTCTTTGAATCATGAGATTGAACTGGGGAAAAAATTGGAGGATTATAGAAACAAGTCTTTAAGCTTGTCTGCATACAAGGATTTGGGTCCGAGAAGTGAGAAATTAGGTAGAGGAAAAAGAGCTCCTGCCAAGAAGAAGTTGTAGAATTTTCGTGATGCTTTTGAGATTTTCTTTTAGTTTGCTAGGTCTGCTAGCTTTGTCGCAGCTATGTGTTTAGGTAGAATTTTCAGCCTTTTCTTGTTGCGCTTAGGTGCTTTCTTATCTTGTATTTTCTTTTTCAGTAAAATTTTAACCTTTGAACGTCAAAAAAAAAAACAAGTATATAATGCGTTGTGAAGAACAAGTTAATAAGAAGAAAACTTTTTAGGAGGGTTTTGAGAAGAAGATAGAAATTACACAAATACATGCTGATGCTTATGTAATAGTCTACAAGAGGAGAAGAAAATATAGAGACATATGGAGAACGATGCACGAAGGGGGAAATGTCAGTCTGTTCAACTCAATTGGGAAATTCATGGTTAGAAGTATGGAAAATAAATGCACAAATTGAAGGTTCAGAAACTGAGCAGAAAATATATTCTACAAGAGGAGGAGAAAATATAAAAACCATCATGGAAAATGATGAAAAAAGGGACGAATGTCACTGTGCTCCTTAATTGGGAAATTGATGTTATGAAGGTCTAGAAAATGAGTGTTTGGAGTTGGAGATTCAGGGGGGCTTGGTTAAGATGAGGTGTAAACAATTGAAAAAGAAGAATATGGTTCTAGACAAGGAAACAAGTGAAAAGAACAGAGCCAACAAGAGATAATTAGTTATTTGGAGAAGGAATTTGTTCAAATCAGTAGAGAGGTTAAGGATTTGAAGTTGGGCAAGGAAAGAGAATCTGTTGAAATTGAGGATTCGAGAATGATGTGTATGGAATGTGAGATTTAAATAACTGTAGAAGTCTCAAAGTTTGTCTGTAGACAAGGATTTGGGTCCAAGCAGTGAGAAATTAGGTAGAGGAAAAAGATATCCTTCCAAGATGAAGCTGTAGAATTGTTGTGATGCTTTTAAGATTTTCTTTTAGTTTGCTAGGTCTGCTAGCTTCTTCGGCTTTTCAGCGTTCTCTTGTTGCGCTTAGGCGCTTTCTTATCTTGTATTCTCTTTCTCCTTTTCAATAAAATTTTAACCTTTTAACGTCAGAAAAAAAGTATATAATGCGTTGTGAATAACAAGTTAATAAGAAGAAATTTTTTGAAGAGGGTTTTGTGAAGAAGATAGAAATTACACAAAGAGATGTTATGCTAATGTAATAGTCTACAAGAGGAGAAGAAAATATGGAGACATTTGAAGAACGATGCACAAAGGGGAAAACGTCAGTCTATTCAACTCAATTGGGAAATTCATGGTTTGAAGTATGGAAAAGAAAATGCACAAATTGAAGGTTTAGAATCTGAGCAGAAAATATATTCTACAAGAGGAGGAGAAAATTTATAAACCATCATGGAAAATGATGAACAAAGGGACAAATTTCAGTGTGCTCAACTCAATTGGAAAATTGATATTATCAAGTATGGGAAAGAAAAGGCAAATTGAAGGTCTAGAAAATGAGTGTTTGGAGTTGGAGGTTCAGGGGGGACTTGGTTAAGATGAGGTGTAAACAATTGAAAAAGAAGAATGTGGTTCTTGACAAGGAAACAAGTGAAAGAGAACATAGCCAACAAGAGATAATTAGTTGTTTGGAAAAGGAATTTGTTCAACTCGGTAGAGAGGTATAAGGATTTGAAGTTGGCAAGGAAAGAGAAGTTGTTGAAACTGAGGATTCGAGAATGAAGTGTATGGAATGTGAGATTTAACGAACCGAATCGTTGAATCATGAGATTGAACTGGGGGAAGAATTGGAGGATTATAGAAACAAGTCTCAAAGTTTGTGAGCAGACAAGGATTTGGTTCCAAGCAGTGAGAAATTAGGTGGAGGAAAAAGATCTTCTTCCTAGAAGAAGCTGTAGAATTGTCGTGATGCTTTTGAGATTATTTTTTAGTTTGCTAGGTCTACTAACTTTTTGCAGCTATGTGTTTGGGTCGTCTTTTCATCCTTCTCTTGTTGCGCTTAGGCGCTTTCTTATCTTGTATTATCTTTTTTTTTTTCAATAAAATTTTAACCTTTGAATATCAAAAAAATTGTATATAATGCGTTTTGAAGAACAAGTTAATAAGAAGAAAAGTTTTGAGGAGGGTTTTGAGAATAATATAGAAATTCCACAAAGAGGTGCTGATGCTAATGTAATAGTCTACAAGAGGAGAAGAAAATATAGAGACATATGGAGAACGATGCATAAAGGGGCAAATGTCAGTCTGTTCAACTCAATTGGGAAATTCATGGTTTGAAGTATGGAAAAGAAAATGCAAAAATTGAAGGTTCAGAAACTGAGCAGAAAATATATTCTACAAGAGGAGGAGAAAATATAGAAACCATCATGGAAAATGATGAGCAAAGGGACAAATGTCATTGTGCTCAACTCAATTAGGAAATTGATGTTTTCAAGTATGGGAAAGAAAATGCAAATTGAAGGTATAGAAATGAGTGTTTGGAGTTGGAGGTTCAGGGGGACTTAGTTAAGATGAGGTGTGAACGATTGAAAAATAAGAATGTGGTTCTAGACAAGGAAACAAGTTAAAGAGAACAGAGCCAACAAGAGATAATTAGATGTTTGGAGAAGGAATTTGTTCAACTCAGTAGAGAGGTTAAGGATTTCAAGTTGGGCAAGGAAAGTGAAGCTGTTGAAACTGAGGATTCGAGAATGAAGTGTATGGAATTGGAGATTGAACGAACCGACTCTTTGAATCATAAGATTGAACTGGGGAAAGAATTGGAGGATTATAGAAGCAAGTCTCAAAGTTTGTATGCAGACAAGGATTTGGGTGCAAGTTGTGAGAAATTAGGTAGAGGAAAAAGAGCTCATGCCAAGAAGAAGCTGTAGAATTGTCGTGATGCTTTTGAGTTTTTTTTTTTAGTTTACCAAGTCTGCTAGCTTTATTGCAGCTATGTGTTTGGGATGATTTTTAGCCTTCTCTTGTCGCGCTTAGGCGCTTTCTTATCTTGTATTCTCTTTTTCTTTTTCAATGAAATTTTAACCTTTTAACGTCAAAAAAAAAAAAACAAGTATATAATGCATTGTGAAGAACAAGTTAATAAGAAGAAAAGTTCTAAGGAGGGTTTTGAGAAGAAGATAAAAATTCCACAAAGAGATGTTGATGCTATTGTAATAGTCTACAAGAAGAGAAGAAAATATAGAGACATACGGAGAACGATGCGCAATGGGGCAAATGTTAGTTTCAATTCATGGTTTAAAGTATGGAAAAGAAAATGCACAAATTGAAGGTTCAGAAACTGAGCAGAAAATATATTCTACTAGAGGAGGAGAAAATATAGAAACCATCCTGAAAAATGATGAACAAAGGGACAAACGTTAGTGTGCTCAACTCAATTGGGAAATTGATGTTTTCAAGTATGGGAAAGAAAAAGCAAATTGAAGGTCTAGAAAATGAGTATTTGGAGTTGGAGGTTCAGGGGGACTTGGTTAAGATGAGGTGTGAACGATTAAAAAAGAAGAATGTGGTTCTAGATAAGGAAACAAGTGAAAGAGAACAGATCCAACAAGAGATAATTAGTTGTTTGGAGAAACAATTTGTTCAACTCACTAGAGAGGTTAAGGATTTGAAGTTGGGCAAGGAAAGAGAAGTTGTTGAAATTGAGGATTCGAGAATGAAGTGTATGGAATTGGATATTGAACGAAACGACTCGTTGAATCATGAGATTGAACTGGGAAATAATTGGAGGATTATAGAAATAAGTCTCAAGATTTGTCTGCATAGTTAGAAGGAAATGGAATTGGAGGAATGGTTTTGATCAAGAATGTGGAGGCTATGGGACCAAATGCGAAGAGCAGATCAAGGGGTTAATATAAGAAGTAATTGTTATGTGCGAAAGGGAAACAAATGCACTTGAAAGAATTTGCTACTTGGAGGAGGAGGAAATTAAGAAGATGGAAGCTAACGAAAAAGAGACGGTTGTTCAGCTCAGTACCGAGAACATGAAATTGGAGTATGGGAACAGAAGAGCAGAAGCTGATAAGATCGATAATTTGACAAAGAGGTTTGCGGAGTTGGAGACACGGATTTTAAGAGTAGAAGAGGAGAATTCAACATTGAGAGGCTTGCAAAACGGCGTGCCTTGTATATTATCAATGAATGGGTGAAATAGCAAAATTTATCAATGAATCGTATCCACCAAAATCGAAAAACCTGTCTGACGTTTGGCCCTTAAAAATATAAGATTGGAACTGCATTGATAATTTTTTGTTCTACAGTTTGTGACACTAATTATTACTCAATCTCTTCTAATACAGGAGATTGAGTAATTAGAAAATTATTTTTGTTCTACAGTTTGTGATGTAGGCCTACACAGAAACCGAACTGTAACCGCAACAACCGAACCGTAACCGCACCGAACCGATAATCCAACGGTCGGTCACGGTTTGAATTTTGATAACCGTTAGATCTTCGGATCAGTCAACGGTTTCACCCATAACCGCACAGTAACCGTACCGTATAAACCGATCATTTTTGTCCATTGATTTAATTAGATCCTAGCCGTCAACTAAGTTACTTATAAGGCTAAATAGACCTAACCCTAATATCTCTATCGTTGCCTTTGACTCTTTTCCATCGTCTTTCTTCTTCATCTTCTTTCTTACAGTCACATACAATAACACCACCATTTCCATCTCCACGAGAAGTAGGCAGTAGAAACCCTAATATATCTATCGCTTCCTTTGCCTCTTTTCCATCGTCTTTCTTTTTCATATTTATTTCTTACAGTCACAAACAATAACACTAGCATTTCCATCTCCACGAGAAGTAGGCAGTAGCAACCGCACCACCTTCTTCTTCTTTGATTTTCAATTCCATGTATTCATTATTATTTATGGTTATCAATTCTCTTTTTGATTATCAATTCCCTGTATCCATTATTATTTTTGGTTATCAATTCTTTGTATATACGATTGGGATTTTGTTGTTGAATACTCCCATTTGTAGTTTAATCATCCTAAAACTATGCTATATAATCCTTCCCGTTCATGATATTAAGTGTATATGGTTTCAATTCAATTGATTCTCGTTCATGGCCTCCTGTGGTGTTTATGATGTTAAGTGTTTATCATTGGTTTGGTCTTATATTACTGTTTCACACAGGGTGTGTATCTGATCTTGTTGAAGCAGCAAATGAACTAAATCTTTAGTACAACTGAAATCTTTACTACAAATCTTTCAGAACTATAATATAATATAATGAACTAAAATATGGATTAGAAGCTACTTCATTCATGGTGAGAAGGACTAAAGTTATGAAAAGTATGAGCATCTTCTTTGTTCTTGAGAGTATGCAACAAAGGATATGATTCGGGAAATGGATTAGAAACTTAAACAAAACGATTTGGTTTGAGATTAGAAATGTTTTTCAAATTCTTAGGATAATAGTACAGGTAAATCTCTTAATGGTTTCCCTTGAGAGGATGACTGAAGCCATACTGGAAATTGACAAGCGAAAGTTGAATTGCTGGCTAGATCAATAGAAAGCCTACGAAATGTTCTCAGTGTTGTGTGAAAGAAGATAAGACAACAGGGTGGTACTATTTACAGAGGAAACGAAGAGAAATTCATGTTGATCAGTGGATGATGAAGTATCTTCCCGGCGCCTGACGTTAGTTTCCTGTGAACTGTGAATGTGATAGTAGGTAGGGGTGAGCATTTGGCCCGGATGCATGTCTTGACCGTTCGCTAATTGATCGGATGCAGATGGGAATTTTGAAATCCAACCAATTCCGGATTGGGCCGGGATGCAACTGTGAAAATCCATATGACATCCATACCGATTGAGGACATTTATATAGTTTTTATAAAAATATATAGATAGTTTAGGAATTCTTAAGATGTTTGCTTGGAGTGTTTTCCATTACAGTTTTATATTTATATACATATTGTATATAAAATGTGTAGGTTCTATAAGAAGTCATGTATATTGGCATTATTCCTTCATTATAATAAATATTAATTAACTAAAGCAAATCTATTGAATTATATATGTTCCCAATCCGCTCATCCGTACATCCATTGTATATTGGATTGGATGCGGATGCAAAATTTTAAATCAGTAACGAATTAGATTGGCCACGGACGAGGCGAAAACCGGTCCATACTGGTCCTTGATCACCCCTAGTACTAGTAGGATAAGGATTCAAGGGAGATATAGATAATGGAAAATTTCTTGTTTGGTCCTAAGCCCATAAGGTTATTTATAGTAGGGTCCAACCGGATTTTACCCTTATCCTAGGGTCCAAAGTTCTTTGAAAACATGGAAATGACTAATATACCCTACTGTTCAAATACGTGTGAAATAACATACTTCTACCAAATCGGGATTTTATTTATCTGGAGGTCCAAATTTAATTAAAACATATAAAGGACCACAAATTTGAGTACATATCTGCCACACTGCTTACAAATTTGAGTACATATCTGCTACACACTGCTTACAAATCTGAGTACATATCTGCTACACTTCTTAGAAATCTGAGTATATATCTGCCGCATTGCTTACATATAGAGTATGTATCCGTTGGACATATTGAACCTGTAAATGTGACAAGAATATAACAATATTAAAACACAGCAACAAAACTATCATCTATTTCAGTATTTCACATACGTACTCATGGATCAAACCAAAATAAAGTTTCAAAACTATGAATAAAACAGAATCAAAAGAAGTTTTTATCAGTACGACATATACATACTGCGGATTCATAAACTAAAAACTCAATTGCATGTCATGAATCCATGGATATAATCGAATCAAAGGACATACTTCAATATTTCACATACGAACTCATGGATCAAAACCAAAAAATGTGGCAAAACTCGGAATAAAACAGAATCAGAAGAAGTTTCAACCAGTACGACATATATGTACTGCGAAATTCATGAACTAAAACTCAATTGCATGTCAAGAAGAAGTGATGAACCCATAAAATCTAACCGAATCAAAGCACATATTTTAGTATTCCATATATGTACTCCTGGATCAAACCAAAAAAATAAGAGAAAACCTATAGATTCATAGTAAACACAAAAAGAAAACAGTACGTCATATATGTACTGATGGTTAATACACAAAAGAAAACTGAAAAACAAACCAAAAACCATAAAAATATCAGATCTACTAATGAAATAAATATAAAACATGATTTTTTATTTAGATTTTCATCAAAATCCACCAGTATATCATATACGTACCGATGATTAATACACAAAAACAACTCAAAAGCAAATCAAAAACAACCAAAATGAAACTAAAATCAGCTGCATGTGAAAACCAAGTAATGAATCTATAAAAACCAGAATCGAAACACTTTTTTTTCTTCAGTATTCCATATATATACTTCTAGATCGAAGAAGAAAAATATCCGAAACTACAAAAATAACAAAATTAAAGCATAATTTTTCAGTACACTATATGTGTACTGCTGATTCATAATCTAAATTTCAGCTGCATGTGAAAAACAAGTAACGAATCTATGAAAATATAGAATTGAAACACTTTTATTTGAGTATTTCATATATGTACTTCTGGATCAAATAAGAAAAATTCCAAAACTATAAAAAACAATAAAATTAGAGCAGTATATTTCAGTATACCAAATATGTATTGTTGATTCATAGTCTAAAAATCAGCAACACGTGAAAAACAAGAGAACATCATAAAATCGAACTACCAAAACCGGAAAATCATTGTTAATATATATACCTGGAAACACAAACAATCTTCTCGTTTTAAATCATAACGATGCATATTCTTCTTCTTCTTCTTCTCAAAAATAAACCAAGTTTCTGTCAGTACGGGATATACGTATTGTTGCTTCATATACAAAAACGAACTGAAACACGTCTAAAACATCTAAAATGGAAGTGGCATAATCGAATATAGTAACGAAATGAACAAAAAAAATGTGATTATTTATCTAGATCTAATATATAATCAACAAATCAAACATGGAGATCGAAAACATAATCAAACACAACAATGATTAGATCGCCAAAACAGAGGAAAGAGAAGAAGAAAATGAATCTGAAATGTAAATAATATTTCTCCTGTTTTTAACCTATTGTTGATGGTGGTTTTTAAACAAAGGGTAAAATCGTAAACCCCAAATAACCTAATGTCACCGGTGACACATTTATTAGAACATTTAATGCATGTAGTCGGTAATTAATAGGGGGTATTTTTTCAAATTAGGGTTACAACGAACAAAACCCAAATTCCCCTCTGTGCCAATGGCAAATCATGCCAGCCACACCTAGCCCAAGCTAGCCGCACCTCTGTGCCAATGGCAAATCATGCCAGCCACACCAAACGCACCAAAGCATGCCAACCATGCTAGCCGCACCTCCGTGCCAATGGAAAATCATGTCAGCCACACCTAGCCCAAGCTAGCCGCACCTCTGTGCCAATGGCAAATCATGCTTGAAGCCACACCAAACGCGCCAAAGCATGCCAACCATGCTAGCCGCAACTCTGTGCCAATGGAAAATCATGCCAGCCACACCAAACGCGCCAAAGCATGCCAACCATGCTATCCGCACCTCCGTGCCAATGACAAATCATGCCAGCCACACCTAGCCCAAGCTAGCCGCACCTCTGTGCCAATGGCAAATCATGCTGACCCACACCAAACGCGCCAAAGCATGCCAACCATGCTAGCCGCACCTCTGTGCCAATGGCAAATCATGCCAGCCACACCAAACGCGCAAAAGCATGCCAACCATGCTATCCGCACCTCCGTGCCAATGACAAATCATGCCAGCCACACCTAGCCCAAGCTAGCCGCGCCATGCCAAACGAACTCTGCCTTGGCCCTAGCTATGCTAGTCACACCAAACGCGCCAAAGCATGCCAACCATGCTAGCCGCACCACCATGCCAATGGCAAATCATGCCAGCCACACCTAGCCCAAGCTAGCCGCGCCTTGCCAAACGCACTCTGCCTTGGCCCTAGGTACGCTGGTCACGCCACGCCAAGCCAAACACCCTTACCTTGGCCCTAGTCGCGCCATGCCAAAGTAGCACCCGCGCCTAGGCTTGCAAACCGTGCAACCTAGGCCAAATTGGCCACGCATGCCATTGGCACATGGCAACACGCATCGCCGGTAGCTTTTCTTACCAAACCGTGGCCCTAATTGGCTGTAGACATTTGCCAACACGCCCGCTGGTAGCTTTTCTCACCAGGGCGTGGCCCTAATGGCCGAGCATGCCATTGGCACATGCCAACACGCTCGCTGGTAGCTTTTCTCACCAGGGCGTGGCCCTAATGGCCGAGCATGCCATTGGCACATGCCAACACGCTCGCCGGTAGCTTTTCTCAACGGGCGTGGCCCTAATGGCCGAGCATGCCATTGGAACATGCCAACACGCTTTTTGGTAGCTTTTCTCACCGGGCGTGGCCCTAATGGACGAGCATGCCATTGGCACATGCCAACACGCTCACTGGTAGCTTTTTCTCACCGGGCGTGGCCCTAATGGCCGAGCATGCCATTGGCACATGCCAACACGCTCGCCGGTAGCTTTTCTCACCGGGCGTGGCCCTAATGGCCGAGCATGCCATTGGCACATGCCAACACGCTCATTGGTAGCTTTTCTCACGGGCGTGGCCCTAATGGCCGAGCATGCCATTGGCACATGCCAACACGCTTGCTTTGGTAGCTTTTCTCACCGGGCGTGGCCCTAATGGACGAGCATGCCATTGGCACATGCCAACACGCTCGCCTGGTAGCTTTTCTCACCGGGCGTGGCCCTAATGGCCGAGCATGCCATTGGCACATGCCAACACGCTCGCTGGTAGCTTTTCTTACCAGGGCGTGGCCCTAATGGCCGATCATGCCATTGGCACATGCCAACACGCTCGCTGGTAGCTTTTCTCACCAGGGCGTGGCCCTAATGGCCGAGCATGCCATTGGCACATGCCAACACGCTCGCTGGTAGCTTTTATCACTAGGGCGTGGCCCTAATGTCCGAGCATGCCATTGGCACATGCCAACACGCTCGCTGGTAGCTTTTCTCACTAGGGCGCGGCCCTAATGGCCGAGCATGCCATTGGCACATGCCAACACGCTCGCTGGTAGCTTTTCTTACCAGGCCGTGATCCAAATTGGCCACACATTCCATTGGAACATGCCAAACACGCACGCTGGTAGCCCAAATTGCAAGCCGTGCAACCTAGGCCAACTTGGCCGTACGCGCCATTGGCACATGCCAAAACCCACGCTGGTAGCCTAACTTGCAAACCGTGCAACCTACCGCCAAGGCATTCCGCACATGTCATTGGCACATGCCACACACGCCACTAGCAGCTCTAGCATTGCCACTTACACTAAACGTACAACCTACCACCATGGCATTCCACACATGCCATTGGCACATGCCACACACGCCACTAGCAGCTCTGGCATTGCCACTTGCGCTCGAGGTGCAACCCGCAACAAAGGCATTTCGCACATGCCACACGCGCCCCTAGCAGCGCCACTTGCACTCAAGGTGCAACCAACACTCGAGACATCAACACAAAGGCGGGGATGCTTTCCGGGTCTTGGTTTGGCGGTCACAAAGCATGCGGCGTACACTACGCTCACATTAAGAAAGCGTGAATAGGAATAAAGTGGTCAAATAAATGAGGAAATAATGGTGAAAACGTTTTCACCCATAAACACCATGCGGTTACCACCTCCTCCCATTATTTCACCCTTTAATCTCTTCCTTCATGAGGCCAGGGTACGTTTCAATCTCGACTTGTATAAATAGGTCTTACATATTTCTACCAGACAACAAGTCTCGGTCAGGAGAAAAACACAACACTCTCAGAAAGGCAACTTTGCAAGCTCTCCAAAAAGCTTTCATCTCTTGCAAGCTTCCTAAGCTTTCACTTTCTGATACAAGTCGAGACACTACTCTCCCAGAATTATTCTGGTCTCAACACCTTTCTTTGCTTCCCTCCCCAAATCAATCCTTCTCCTCCACTTTGTGACCGAAGCAAGTCCGGAACGGCCATTTCTTGGTTTAGGCGGGACTTGCAGATTGATCTCTCGAATCTAGAAAGTACTCACGTGCAGCACATTTGTTTAAGGTTTAAACCAGTTTCTCACTCACCTACCGAGTTTACCAAAATCGGCGGAAACGATTTTTACCCATAAACAATTGGCAACCACAGCGGGAGGATTGATCTATCGGCTACAATGTCAGACTGTCGATCTTGTTCTTCGACCCAGATGTCAAGATGGTAGGGAAGGCGACTCAATCCGACTCAACTTCCGGACAACCAGGTTACCGGTTGTAAAAAGCGCACCGGGACTCGGCCGAAGATGCTACCAGCGATTGGGGACTTGCTGGCGATGCTACCAGCAAAGCCGCCTTTTACATGGAGAGGGGCGTGTTCGCAAAAACCTATGAAGTGAGTAAATTTAGACTGGGCAAGATATACGATCTGTTTTAGGTTCTTAATAAAACCGATCATACTACTGCGTCTTGTGCCTATTACTAGCACACACTTTCATAAAAGCAATATTCCTTTCACAAAACATAATCAGAGTTATATTATCAAAACCATTCATCCCAGAAATAATCCAATATCCTCAAAAGCTACCAGCTGTCTATCAAAACCGGTCGAACCTTGAACCAGACATCCAATATGTTTTTCAAAAAAAAAAAAAAAAAAGAACCTAAATGAAAGTTTAACAGAGAAACCTTCAAGGAAAATCATCCAACAGAGGTCTGCCCTTCTTGGAGAAAGTCAACTTTGCATATGCAAGAGCCGCTCTCTTCATAATCAACATCTTGGAAAGCTTTTTGAGTTATACCTCCTGTCGTGCAATCTCCTCTGCAGAAAGGCTTTCGACTGCTGCATCTTTCGACTTCTGGATTTCAGCAAGACCTTCGACAAACCACGAAGCGTTGAACTCCTTTTCTACACACACGTCGCGATGGTGCTTCCATTCGGCAATAACGTCTTCAGAAACGGTGTGGCCAGTCACCTCACGCATGTCCTCGATGGAAGATAAAGCCTCTTCCACACGCTTAACCAGCGCAAATCGACTAGTGATCTTCTTGGTTGTGGCCATATGTCCATACTTCTCCCATTCGGTGTACAACGCCTCATACTTAAACACGCTGAAACCGCCAACCAAAGACATGACCTGGATAAGGAACCAAGTACGGGGGATCGAAAATGGCGCCTGCAACTGGCCTCACGACTCGCAAGGGTCTTTTTCCATTCTACGGTAGCAACCATCAGGGAATCACCCACCGTTTGAACCACATCTGTGCCCGGCAATTAGCTAACTCCCATCTCCAAGTCACCGGCGGTGGTCACCGAAGGCAAGTTTTCGTGTGGCTCCACCCCAGAATCGTCCTCCGAACCGGATTCCTCTTGCGAACTTGAGATAGACATTTTTCAAAAGAAGAAACGGAAGAAGAAAGAAAAAGAAGCGCGAAACTCACCGAACTACTTCCCGAAAAAGAACCAGTGCTGCTAGAGGAATCACTCTCACTTGTCGAACTTTCTTCTTTCTCTGACTCATCACCGTTATGAGAAGGCTCGGTCGCCGGAATTCTTCGAAGAAATTGCCGTCTCGGCAACGTACAAGGGCGCGAAAGCATTAACACTACCGAAGCCCTGGAAGAAACAAGATACATGTTTTATTGCAGAAATTCACGTGTTTTGAGACAAGCCAACAAGGAGGCGACACATACAGTTATTGGAAGAATCGAAAGACACGAGAGCTGCGGGAGGATCTTTTGAAACGACCGGAACCCGCCAAAGACGATTCTTCGTTCTGTTCCTTTGCACAGGGGACTTTCCGAGTTGCCAGGCAACTTTCGCTTGGGATCTCTCAACATTGGATACTTCTTCAAAGCTGTTTGGGGAAGGTTTACAACGAACATTCTCCACCACGTTATTTACAAAATCTTGGATCATAATGAACTCATCGTACGCAACTCATTATATCCAAAAGTCATCGAAGTTACTTTTCCGTTTGAAAGAAGGGAAGGCGGATACCGGCTCAAGGGCACCGGCATTGAGGGCGGCACGCAATGAATCCTTAGAAACCACCATTTGGTAAGCAAGAGGCACCCCTTGATCGAAACCCATGTGACGAGCAAAGACGGCCAATATTGTAGCGGCTATTCGGAAAGACCCCATGAAGAAAGACGGCATATAGCAGGACATGCGGCTTTGAATAAACAAGTTTTCACCAACACTCAAGTTGCCGTCAGGAAGACAAAGACATGATCGGAGCAAAAGCAAAGGTGTCAATTTGAGTCACCGACCTATGGACCAAGCTCCCATGGGCGCGATTTCATGCGACTTATCGAGAAGACTAACTAAGCTCATGCCAACTCTTGGACGCCTGTTCACCCATCGAAGAATTCGAGAGCCGCCCCAACTCGCGGGAATCGAAGGCAAAGGTTTCGGAGCATACTTCTCAAAGTGCTCCCATAACCAAAGCTTGCGAGAAAGCAACGTGCACATATGAATCCACTTTCATGAAACCATTCGAAACTCGCATGTTCGCAACTAGGTGATCCAGATGCACATACATGGAACCAAGGAATAGCTTGCCAATGGGAAGAATTTCACCTTTTGCTAGCTTCACAGCAATCACTAGCAACTCTGGTCTTATTTCCTTCTTGCCAGAACCGTCATCAAAAATGTCTCTAGACAACCAGAGAGCCAAAAATGCTGCAACATGAAGATCTTTGCTTTTTGTTTAGGTTCCGGCTCGTCAGGAAACCATTGAGATATCCACCAATTTGTAAAAGCACCTTTCATCCTCTTTAGGGACAGAATCCTTCGACTTCGCAAGTGGAGTCTTTTCGAGAGAGATCTCCCAACTTAGCGGCAAGGTCATCCCGCATCTTCTCCTCACCTTCGGACAATCGAGATATTAAGATTCCTATTCACGGAAGATTCAAGAAGAGAGCCACACTCTCCAAGGAGAAAGTTATTTCACCCCATCTACATATGATCGTATGGGTGTCCGAACACCATCTCGAAAATGAAAGCAACCAAGCCCGGGATATCCTTCCTAACGGAGATTTCATCAAGCTCGACGACATCAATAATCTGCGCTCGAGTCAAGTTAGTATTTATGTGCTCCTTACTCACCATGAACTCAACCCATCTATCAAAAGAACGCAATGGGCTTTGACACATCCCGAAATCAATGTTGGAAGAAGAATATACCCTTTATGAAGACAAATCAGTATGGTGTTCTCTCGGGGCGAACCGAACGTGTCTTCTTTTCATCTTCACCACCAGTTAACAAAATTGGCACGAAAACCGGGTGATTCTTCCGAAAGCGAGGGCGAGGGGTTTGGCAAAGAATTCATCATCCGTGTTTGGTTTGGAACTATGAACATCCTTCGATGAGGCGAAATTTTGTTCGATCTCGAGTTAACTCTTCAATCCTCAGAGACTCGGGGCCAAAGCTTTCTCCTCTTCCAAAGATGGCTTTTGTGGCGGGAATCACACCAACAAGAATACCGGATACGTCGACCTTCACAATATTGAGACGATGCCGCAACCAGGCTAATATTAAACTCCAAGGATTCACGAGGTGGACACCATGTTCTCCCACCTTTGAATGGCTGACTTTGCAGCAAAGCACGGATGGACATATTCTCCATCTCAAGCAATCATTGGCAAAAGACGGTTCACTACGGAAACCAAGGCGGACGAACAAAGACTTCACTACGCTCCCGGTAGCGATATGGCCGTATGTCTTCCATATCCTCGTATAAAGGACCACGAATTCTTTCCGCACCAGGAAACCGCCAACATTCCGATAATTGGAGGAGAGACACCTCATACGAGTCCCAAACGACAAACCTGCATAGGGGTATTCATGACAAGAGATCCCTAAATCAGCATTCTCCAAGTCTGCAGCAGTCAACAAGGTTGGATTTGAAGGGAGGGGAACAACTAGGTCATCCTCGTCGATAACTTGAAGAACGCATGCTCCAACGGGATATCTCTCGCACAAAGGGAAATTTTCCATTCATCAAACAAGCGGTAAAGCGTACGTCGGTCCACAAAGAAGAAGAAAACATACTGGGGTATGATTTTCTTAACCCGAATAACCTTTGTTGGGATGCTCCTGCAAGAGTCGGACCTCGCGCCTTCACCGGAGAATTTGGCTGGTTAGAAGATGATTCGTCTCTGTGCGACATGACAAAAGAGAAACTCAACAAGAAGAACCCTTTCTCAAACGAGGGAGATGATGCAATTACGTTGGGTATGAATACGGAACCTTAAAAAAGGAAAGGAGGCAATGAGGGACATAACGCTTCCAGATTTTAGCATGGATAATGCCCTGATTGAAGCCGCGCGCGTGAAGGAAGGCAAAACAAGGAAACTTTGCTATCCAGAGAAACACCTACTCCCTCCTTGTTTACACCGGTCCCGCCAGCTAGCACGATCAACTTCCCCACCTTGCGCCGGTCCCACCAGCTAGCACGCTCAGTTTCCCAACTCGCGCCAACTTCTCAATGCCGCCCAGCTTCCTGTCTCTCAATGACGTTGACTCCCAATCGTGCCATCCTCCCGATTTGTGCAAAACTGCCAGAGGCAAGGATTCCAAATCCTATTTATAAAAAGGTCAGACAAGCCTCCTCAATTCTCTTTACAATTTGCTGCTGATAGTTTGTCACCATCTTATGCTTACCTCGCAACAAAGCTCTGTTCCGAGCTAGCGGGGTACTTAATGTTGATGGTGGTTTTTAAACAAAGGGTAAAATCGTAAAACCCCAAATAACCTAATGTCACCTAGGTGACACATTTATTAGAACATTTAATGCATGTAGTCGATAAATAATAGGGGGTATTTTTCAAATTAGGGTTACAACGAACAAAACCCTAATTCCCCTCCGTGCTAATGGCAAATCATGCCACCACACCTAGTCCAAGATATCCGCACCTCTGTGCCAATGGCAAATCATGCCACCACACCAAACGCGCCAAAGCATGCCAACCATGCTATCCGCACCTCGTGCCAATGGCAAATCATGCCAGACCACACCAAACGCGCCAAAGCATGCCAACCATGCTAGCCGCACCTCCGTGCCAATGGCAAATCATGCCACCACACCTAGCCCAAGCTAGCCGCACCTCTGTGCCAATGGTAAATGATGTCGGCCACACCAAACGCGCCAAAGCATACCAACCATGCTAGCCGCACCTCTGTGCCAATGGAAAATCATGCCGGCCACACCAAACGCGCCAAAGCATGCCAACCATGCTATCCGCACCTCCGTGCCAATGGCAAATCACGCCAGACACACCTAGCCCAAGCTAGCCGCACCTCTGTGCCAATGGCAAATCATGCCAGCCACACCAAACGCGCCAAAGCATGCCAACCATGCTAGCCGCACCTCTGTGCCAATGGCAAATCATGCCAGCCACACCAAACGCGCCAAAGCATGCCAACCATGCTATCCGCACCTCCATGCCAATGGCAAATCATGCTAGCCACACCTAGCCCAAGCTAGCCGCGCCATGCCAAACGCACTCTGCCTTGGCCCTAGCTATGCTAGTCACACCAAACGCGCCAAAGCATGCCAACCATGCTAGCCGCACCACCGTTCCAATGGCAAATCATGCCAGCCACACCTATCCCAAGCTAGCCGCGACATGCCAAACGCACTCTGCCTTGGCCCTAGCTACGCTGGTCACGCCACGCCAAGCCACGCCAAGCCAAACACCCTTACCTTGGCCCTAGCCGCGCCATGCCAAAGTAGCACCCGCGCCTAGACTTGCAAACCGTGCAACCTAGGACAAATTGGCCACGCATGCCATTGGCACATGCCAACACGCATCGCTAGTAGCTTTTCTTACCAAACTGTGGCCCTAATTGGTTGTAGACATTTGCCAACACGCTCATTGGGTAGCTTTTCTCACTGGGCGTGGCCCTAATGGCCGAGCATGCCATTGGCACATGCCAACACGCTCATTGGTAGCTTTTCTCACCGTGGCGTGGCCCTAATGGCCGAGCATGCCATTGGCACATGCCAACACGCTGTTGGTAGCTTTTCTTACCAAAGCCGTGATCCAAATTGGCCACGCATGCCATTGGAACATGCCAAACACGCACGCTCGGTAGCCCAACTTGCAAGCCGTGCGGCCCTAGGCCAACTTGCCCGTACGCGCCATTGGCACATGCCAAAACCCACGCCGGTAGCCTAACTTGCAAACCGTGCAACCTACCGCCAAGGCATCCCGAACATGTCATTGGCACATGCCACACACGCCACTAGCAGCTCTAGCATTGCCACTTACACTCAACGTACAACCTACCACCAAGGCATTCCACACATGCCACACACGCCACTAGCAGCTCTGGCATTGCCACTTGCGCTCGAGGTGCAACCCGCAACAAAGGCATTCCGCACATGCCAAACGCGCCCCTAGCAGCGCCACTTGCACTCAAGGTGCAACTAACACTCGAGACATCAACATAAACTGGGGGATGCTTTCCAGGGTCTTGGTTTGGCGGTCACAGCATGCAGCGTACACTATACTCACATTAAGAAAGCGTGAATAGGAATAAAGCGGTCAAATAAATGAGGAAATAATGGTGAAAACGTTTTCACCCATAAACACCATGCGGTTACCACCTCCTCCCATTATTTCACCCTTTACTCTCTTCCTTCATGAGGCCAGGTGCGTTTCAATCTCGACTTGTATAAATAGGTCTTACCTATTTCTACTGAGACAACAAGTCTCGGTCGGGAGACAAACACAACACTCTCGGAAAGGCAACTTTGCAAGCTCTCCAAAAAGCTTTCATCTCTTGCAAGCTTCCTAAGCTTTTACTTTCGATACAAGTCGAGACACTACTCTCCCGTAATTATTCCGGTCTCAACACCTTTCTTTGCTTCCCTCCCCAAATCAACCCTTCTCCTCCACTTTGTGACCGAAGCAAGTCCGGAACGGCCATTTCTTGGTTTAGGTCGGACTTGTATGCATTGATCTCTCGAATCTAGAAAGTGCTCACGTGAAGCACATTTGTTTAGGGTTTAAACCAGTTTATCACTCACCTACCGAGTTTACCAAAATCGGCGGAAACGATTTTTACCCATAAACACCTATTAAATAGGAAAGGTTATTTGTGGTATTTTCATATTACGTATACCTGATCTCGCACGTGTGCAGGACCTGGGCTTAAAAAATTGGGTCTATTTTTCTCCTTTCTCTTAATTATGGATCCCTTCTTCGGGCTTTAGTGGGTGGACCTGCCACTAGCTAATACCACCATAATGCCTATTGGTAATTCCTACATACTCCCTCCGTCCGTTTTTATCTGTCCTAATTTCTACTTTGGTATGTCCATTTTTATCTGTCCGCTCTGTTTATAGACATACTTTTCCCTTAAACTATCAAATATACCCTTTCTTTTTATAATCATAAAATCATTTTTAATATCCAAATCTTAAATAATATCACCATATTTATGGAAAAAAACTTACTCAATATCTTTGTATCAATTGTCATTCCTTTTTTTAAATAAAAACATTTATGAATAGTTATAAAATTCATAATAAACTTCTACTTATTTTAACACTAATAATTTAGTTTTGGTAATAATATAACATTAAATAGGCTAGTCAAGGGCTAGTCATGACAATTTATAGGATTTCCTTAATATCTTGACTTAGTTAAAGCGGACTCTTAATTTAAGACGGAGGGAGTAGCTAATAAGATTTACGGCCCATTAGACATATGAAGTAACTTTATTTTGAGCCCAAAATTGGAAGGTGAGTGACTGAGTAAGCAATGTCTAGCATATCAATTTTTCATACAACTATTAGTAACTAAACCCTATTCACCGGTTTTTTCACTCAGGTGGGTGTGCACTGGTTCTTACTGGGGCACAAGCCTCGTCTCTCTTTTGCAATCAAGTTCTACTCTTCTTCTTTTTCGTACACAACGTTTAAATTGCAACTTATCATCATTGCTGGGTTGTCCTAGTTCAAGATGTATGGCCCAAAATACATACAAATTTTTCCAAATTTAATTCACTGAACGTAGAAGTTTGGCCATACACCATTTATGTAGCTACCAATTGTTCTCTTGCAGCAAGATATCTAACTTCCTAGCCTTCCCGGCCTTTTCTGATCACAAGTTCGTATCTGAAGTCATCCAAGTCTTAAAAAAATATGGCGTGAAGCCAATTGACAAAGGACATGACGAAAACAAAAGTAAAAAACTAACTTGCCATCCTGTATAAAGTTACAGATACGTCAAGAGCAAAATTTATATTGGTACTGCATAAGTGCAAAAAATTGATGCGATAGACCTGATTTGCAAAAAAATTATACTGGTACTGCATATAGTAGTGGTCGATTATTAATCTAAATAGAACTTCAAGGAAACCTTCTGACAGTAACTCTCAACATCAAACTAGGAATGGTTTAACTCAAGATACTCAAAAAAACTAGAACGCTAAAACTAGGAATGGTTTAACCAGACTTGTGCAGCTGTGCTCAGACTGCTTTAGCAGCTCTTCCAGCAGCCTGTCCATGAAAACACCAAGTTCTGCTAGCAGCAATGAAACTTATGCTGATGCTGCAGGAGGTAGAACTGTGTCTGATTGCCAATAGCTAGTCGCAGTATGATAGCTTATTGAGCAAAACAAATAGACCATTCAATGGTCAGCCCTCACCAGACTGTAGACTATTAATGAATTAAATATCAAAACAAAGCATACAACAGATCTTTCCGTCAAACTTTCATTTACCCCATTTTGTATCCTACCATCTTGAAACATTACAAGGAACCCATATATGCTCCCTTTCTCTCTATTGAGGCATACCATGCCTGTAACCATACATCCTTCGATTTCAGACTTGAAACTCATAAATCCTATGCAGCAATTGTAGATAAACATGGCAATAACGAAGATTCAGAAAACTACACCATGATGACATATATTCTTTATGTTGTTCATACATAAGAAGTGACACAAGTTTTCCTTTGTAAATAACAAAACATGCATAAACCAAAAGGGACCAAGTACACTGTAAATATGTGAATTCAGATAATCTACGTACCGGTACTGCGCATTCATCTCATAAAAGTCATTCACTTCCGAAGTAGCTGTTGGTATTTTAACTGACCACGGAATATCTTCATCAGTTCAGGAACTTTTTGCTCTTACTTTATTACAAATTTCTCCAAAAAAGACTTGTCTACCATACCAGTACCCAAATATTCATCTCAGCATTTGCTTCAGTTCTGTAGTAGCTCTTGGTAATTCAACTGACCTTGGAATACCTTCATTAGTTTAGGAATTTCTTGGTCATTTTTTTTTCAAACATCTCCAGAAAAAACTCCTCTACCATTTTTGAAAGTGCGTAAAGAGAAAAAGTTTCTTTAATCAACCCCCCTGAGACTAAAATCCTGATAATAGAACAAGAAACATAAGTTGAACCCGATGACGCAGTTCAGTGCAATTCAAAATTCATAAAAAAAAAAAAAAAAAAACGTTTCAGGATCATTGTGAAAGAGCAAACGACCAGGACTATATTTACTGCTAATTTCGACAATAAGTTTTAGCAAGTTTGGCATATGCGAAATTTAACTGTTACTAACGCCAAATATTACATACATAACCTTAGACACGTCTCTCGGATCGAGAACAATCATGCAGACTCGACGAGTCCCTCAACGAGATTACACACAGTAGATTACATAGTAATATAGTAGCGTGGATACCTGGGAGCTGGTAGTGCTTCATCTCTGAGACACATGTTTTCTCCTCACTAGTTTCACCATAACTCAAACTTCCAACTTTAGTGGCAGCCAAAAACCCAACTTTCTCTTCATAATTGAGGAAAGACCCGCACTCTCAATGCAACAAAATCAGGGATTTCACTCTTTCAGTGTAGCATAACCTCTATCCTACGCCCTATAAATTCGGCAAAACTCCAATATTCTTAACAAAATCTCACAATCAGTCTGCAATGGGGTTTTCTGTGATCTATGAGTACTCCCAGGATTTACTAAGAAAGAACATTTGAGGTTCTCATATCTGAGACTTACATTGGTTCAGTAACAAGACTTTTGCAGCTGTGCTTTGTTTGGACTGCCTTAGCAGCTCCTGCAGCAGTCTGCCCATGGAGACACTCAGTTCTCCAAGCAGCAATGACAATTATATTGATGCTGCAGGAGATGTCTAACTGATTGCAAATAGCTAGTTGCAGTACTATAGCTTATTGAGCAAAACGAACAGGCCATTCAGTGGTTGCTGGACTTGGACTATCAATGAAATAAATATCAAGACAAAGCATACAACGGATCTTTTCGTAAAGCTTTCATGTACCCCATCTTCAAACAGCAATACTCAAATCTATATACAGTAATCAAAGACTTGGTGATATAAAAGATTGAGTTGGAGAGTTATCTTCACAAAGAAGTTGATCAAAAACGTATTGTCTAAGCCGTAAAGAATTAAAATGACCATGAAACATGTAAACTAAACTCAGTTATCTTCGTTTTTCAAATATTATTCTCCTCAGTTGACTATCTTCACAGATATCTCAGTCTACCTCTCATCGGTCTCTCACTGGAACCACCACCGAATACTAAACTCTCAGAATTCAGCAAACTCCTCGATGTTTGTTCAACATCTCTACCAGTAGTAGTATTCTCATTTGATGTTGCTGAAGTAAATTTACTCATATGAACATACATTGAGAAAAGATCATCTTCAGTCTCAGAAGGACAACTATCATTACCAGAAACACCAACAACACCTAATTCCCTATCAAAACTTATATCCTGGTAAACTGTGTATGCCCTAGATTTTTCTTGGTAAATCAAATATACCACTTTATCTTTACTAAAATTACAACGATGACCTAATATCGTAATGGAGCTGAAACTGACTATGGTGGTGCGATGCACAAGAAGATGAAGGAAATGCAGTGGGACAATTTAATGACCAGAGGTACCGAAGGCTATATACACAGGCCGTAATGGCCTATGGTTTTAAAACAGTGAAAGGCTAGTATTGTGTATTTCCTCCGACACTTCAATAGCTTTTTCACCTGGAAGATGACCGTTGGTAAAAACAAGCAAAGCATGGCCAGCTGATAACACAGAGAGTTAAGGATACTTTACCAGATGTACCATAGGCTTTATATGCAGGCCAATAACGACCTGAGGTTTTTAAACAGTGAGAGGCTGTTGTTTTGTATCTTCTCAGAGAGCTTCGGAAGCTGTTTCACATGAGAGCTGACTGTCGATTAAAAAAAAAAGGAGCAAAGCATGGCCAGCTGATAACATTGACCATTCTTCACTTGGATGTCAAACGCATGTTATTTTCGTGGTAGTGGTTGAAAAACGCATGTTATTGACGAATCGTGGTCGGCAGGATTCGAACCTGCGCGGGCAAAGCCCACATGATTTCTAGTCATGCCCGATAACCACTCCGGCACGACCACCACGTTCTTCAGAACACATCAAATATATAACCAAAACAGCATAATTTAAAAATTCCCTTGGATGTAAATTATTGTCAGAAAACCCTACTTTCTACTGAAATCGATAATTGAAGAACGGCTTCACAAAGAACACTTTATCATCAAGCAAGCCAAGCAAGAGTTCAAACTTGACAAATAAAACCTTCATTCTAAACTGATTAATATTTGTTAGCATATTCATACGATTACAGAAAGATGCAGATGAGAAACAGATAAAAAATCAGCACATTCGTACGATTAATAACATCAAACATAGACATAACATAAACCTCCCAAAGTAATTCAAGCAGAAAATCTATTTATTTAAGGTTTTAAGAGCGTTAAGGGCTCCATGAAGAATGGAATACTGTCTCGCTAGTAAAATAACGGAGCAGTATACTTGCAAATACATGAATTACACTGCTCCAAAAAGGATTTGTATGGCAGCCGCATGGATATTATGTAGTAACAATGAATTTAGTTGAAAGTTAAGTGTACAATACCACGTGAAAGATTCCTAGCTTAGACAAACTGTGAACATCTACTGGAATTTGACCATCCTTGGGAACCAATTGGGCATTTACACACTGACTTGGCTGCACGGAAAATGACTGTTCCGAGTTATGAATATATAATACTATAGACACAACGGAATGCAACTCACCAATTGAGGAATTAAAGAACCCATCTGTGGTAATAAAAATAACACGGTGGTGATACTAATACTTGTATTGCGAGCAAAAGGAAACTTCTTAAGAAGATCAACATTTATGTAGCAATGCATGACTTACATCAACTCATCTTCACATATACACAATCTTGATTAAGGCATCACCTCAGATTGCTGGAGAGGACAAGGATCCTTGAACAAGAGTAGCAACTGAATTTACAAAAACAAACAAAAATTTCTAAAAGATTGTCATTCAGATTTTAGGGCCAAGGGGGATACTACAAGTTTTTGTTTTTCAATTTAAAAACAAAGCCCCCAAAAAATGAATTAACAATTTCCCTCACATGGCATAGGGCGTCAATCTTTTTTTTTATATTTCTATGCAGAAAAAAACAAAAAAACAAACAATACAAGACTTCGAAGATGCCCTTGGGCCGTACTTGGAAAGTGAAAACAAGTTTGAAACCAAGACAAGAAACACTTGATATACCCATCAGGATGGGACAATGGGACAACATATTGATTGCATATTATAAACAAGAACGAAGGCCACATCAATACACCAGGCCAAGAATAAGGAAGAGGCTCAAACTTACTGTACTACTAATATGCAATCTTTTTTTGTAAAAAAAGAACAATACATACGGAGACTTTGAAGGCCTTGGGCCGTACTTGGAAAGTGAAAAACAGTTCGAAAACAAGACAGGAAACAATTAACATACCCATCAAGATGGGACAACAGGGGATAATGGGACAACATATTGATCGCATATTATAAACAAGAACGAAGGCCACATCAGTACACTGGGCCATGAAAGAAGGAAGAGGGTCAAACTTACTGTACTACTACTGTGGCGCAGAAAAAAATTGTTTGTAATTCCCAAATATTACTATTTTAGTTGGGCCTTAAATCAATGGGTCAATAAAAAAATTCAATTAACTCATCCTAATACCTTGCCTCAGATGTAAGGAGAACAAAGATTCAAGAGGGTATGAAGGCTATATATCCTAACTGCCAACATCGATCTACATAGAAAGCTAAAGTAAGATTTCAAAAAATAGGTTTCTAAGAGTTTCTTCTTCTTTTTTCCTTGAACAACCAAGACATCAAAGAAAAGATTAATTATCCGATGTTCATCTTATCAAACAGAGTATATCTAGAAGTTCAGAAAATTATAAATAGACCAAGCAGTAATACAAACTAAAATAGATTAAAATTCTAAGGGTCGCATCATTAAGCTAACAATAGACGACTAAGTCCTGATTTGCTAAGGATCACATCAGTAAGCAAGATGATCTATCCTTCTCTAGCCGCTTGAAGCTAACAATAGAAGACTAAGTTGTTCTGATTTGTTCTTCCACAGACCATTGACACTGCTATTGGAATTCTCTACCTTGCATAAGGATGGTAACGACCACCACCACTACCTCCATAACCGCCTCTATTTCCATATAGGGAGCTTCCACCGCTACCTCGGTAGCCACTCGTAAAGCCTGCATCATAGCTACTACCATAACCACCAGCACCGCCACCATACCCACCATAACCCTCACCAGCTCCTCCACCATAACCACCTCCTAGGTCATAACCTCTATTGAAGCCTCCGCCATAACGGCCTGCATATCCTAGAGAAGACTCTCTATAATTGCCTAGACCGCTACCACCATATCCATATCCACCACCGAATTCACTAGTGCCATATCCTGCATAGCCACCTGGTCTACCCCCATATAACCCGCCTGACCTATAGGACCCACCACCACCGGCACCATACCCATCATAAGCATCCCCAAATGCACCAGCACCAGCACCAGCACCACCATAAGTACTGGGCCTAGAATTGGAGAAACGCCTGGGTGGTGCCAATGGGGGGTTAGATTTCTTGGGTTCTGCTTTCTTGATCTCCACCTACAACAAAACAAAAACATTAACCTAGACTGCCAGATCCAAACACCCCTCTTATACCTTGTACAAGAAATACCACCCACACCAAAACACCATTAGTGACCAACAAAGTAAAAGCAGATAGCTTCCAGGACTACCACCCACCATCAGCTAAAAAAAAACTAAATATCCTATCAACAGCATCAAGAAAGATTCCCCAATCTTTGGATGTAAGGTGTGAATATAACTTCTAGTTTTATCAAATTTTGTTAAAAAGGATCCAGAATTGGAAGTGCCAAAAATTTGAGACAGGTGAGAAATAAGCAAAAAACTACGCTACCAATTTGTGTAATTTTCCTAGTAGGCTCTTTACTAACCTGGGCTCCAGCAAATTCGATCTTGTTTCCTTGAGACAGAATGTTATCGACAGATTCCTCACTATCAAATGTAATAAACCCAAAACCCCGAGAACGAGTGCTTGCATGGTCCCGCATGATTTGATGTTCCTTGACCTCTCCAAACTTAGAGAAAAACCCACTAAATTCATCTGGCACATTTGAAGAAAACATCAATATCAAAAAGGTGACGCCAACGGTAATGGAGAACCACGCTGACTCCGGGTATGTAAGAAAAAACTGAGCACATTAAAACATAGAACAACCTTCGTTTATGCTAGTAGGAATACCGCCCACGAAGATCTTTTTGGTCTTCAAATCCTTGGATCCCATGGTTCCCTTAGGTATGGTCCGCTTGATTTCAACCTACAGAAGAAGGAAAAAAAAAAAAAGTCAAAATCCTGAATTGCTGTAAGGCTTCGGCGTAACACATAAGGAAACAGTTATACCAAATCATACTTGTTTTCCATTAATAACATGAGTATCTTCGATAACTCTGTCAACTACAGAGGCATCTGAATAAGTCACAAAACCGAATCCACGGGGCTGCCCACTTACTCGATCTTTCATTATCACAGAGTCTGTGATTTCTCCATATTTACCAAAATACTTGGTAAACTGAACTGCATTGAGCACAAAAAGAGAAACAACAATGTGAGAACAAAACCAACGGGAAGCAGTAACAAGAAAATTGAGGGCAAAAATCTTAGAACTTACGAGGAGTAGTCTCCTTGGCTAGACCACCAATAAAAATCTTCCTGAAAACACCCACAACGTAGATTGAGAATCATGGAATAAAAAAACCCAGTTGCATAATAAGATAATCACTCTCACAAACAAAAAATACATCTTTCAATAAGTTTAACAACATCAGCAGAAAAGCCATGAATCGGTGAATTGGGTGAAAAGGCATGCAATACTCCATTAAAAAAAAAAATCCAGAAACCGACAAACGATTCGATTTGCACAAGTAAGAATCAGTCATAATAGTCAAAATCAAACAGAGCAGCTAAAAGCTAAGGTATCCAATCTAGGGTTATTTGATAATGATTTCTGCAAAAACAAGGAATTAGCAAAGCAAGTTCCTCTAGTATCAAATTTTCATCAAAACTAGAACCAAGATTCACTAGTTAATGTAATACTCTTTATCTAATAATAAATTACTTGAAATTTTAAAAAAAAAATAAAATCACTAAAACGATCAACGATAAAATTATTTTGCCCTATAAAAGGGCGATAACAAATAATGATTATACGAATCGAGAAAAAACACATAATTAAACAACAACAGAAAGAAAAAAAAAAAAAAAAACTTACCCAGGGCTAGCACCATCTCCGGTATGATGATGATGGTTTTGGTGAGGTTTCTCCTCTCCTGTATGGTGGTTTAGGGTTTTAACATCGTTAGTTTCTCCATCAGAGGAACTCCCGTTCGCATTGGGATCCATCGTTAGGTTTACAAAGAGGATAAACGAAAAGGAGAATGAAAGGGTAGAAGAAGAAGAATTTCAGACGAGATGTGGTGGTGATTGAGGTTTGAAGCAGTCTGGCAGAGATAAGAAGGGGAAATTTTGATACCAAATTTTGACCGATCACTCCTTTTGGATGTCGGTAACGACAGCGAATTCTTTTTTTTTTACTAGGGGCAGCCACTTCTTGCGAATTCTTTTTGGTTTTCCCTATTTCCTAACCTCATTTTTCCTATTTCCTATCCATCTTAATTCCCATCCCCTGTTACCCTAAGTACTATCCAAATAAATTTTTAAAAACTCTAAATCCTACCTTTTTGTATTTTGACTTTGTTTTTTACACCCTACCTAATTTTTATCCACCCCACCCGTGAAAACCCTAAGATGAAAATCCAACTTTTTTATCCACCACCACCGCAGCCCCCATTCCCCGCCTTCTTCCGTAACAGAGCCGCCTTCTTCTTCCCTAACAGGCACACCTCCTTTCTTTTAATCTAATTGGTGATCTACGTATGTTAAGTATGCGATTATGTAATGAAATTACAGGTTAAAATTCGATTTGAATGTTTTTACTGTGATGAAGAGCTAGTCGCTCACATTAGGTCGACTAAGATTCAAAAAGGAAAAATTCCGCGCGATGATATTCGATTTGATTTTTTACCCGGTTTGATAACAACTGCCATTAACGTTTGTTAAAGCATCCAACAGTTGCAATATACTATATAGCTTGTGCTCTTATTTACCAAATTAAATTAATGTTTATGAAAACATGTACAAACAGATCATTTGTTTTCAATCATCCATAACGATCGAATTTTGCATCCAAGATGAACTATGCTAGTGAATATAATACTGTATAAAGATTATAGGAAGAAGGCGATAAATGAGATAATAATTTTAGTCAAAGTTAATTTGACTTGTGTAGGTGGTACATAGGAAAATTTAAAAGTGAGAAAAAGATTGATTTTAAAAATTGTGGAGGGGATGGGAAATAGGGAAAGTGGGGATGGGAAATAGGGAAAACCTTCTTTTTTTTTTCACAAAATTTTTTTTTTTTAAGAGAAAGGTTAATTTCCATAATTTATAAAGGTGATACTATTATTTGGTGATACCAAGTATTATTGGGGGCTGATACCATTTAGCCGATCCAACGGCCAGGATCGCTTAAGATCTTGAGATGGTATCAGCCCTTAGTAATGTTGGTATCAGCCTTTATAAATCGTGTTAATTTCATTCGATACGAAGAAAAAAAAAAAAGTACAAGATGAGAGAGCTTAGGCGAGTCTAAAGGTCAGAGTAAACTCCACCTGAAACAGAGAAAAAGAAACTAAAGGAGTGGTATAAACCAACTCTCCACCAAAGCAAACTACAGGCAATGACAGAAAAACAACAAACTACTTCTGCCTTTTCGCTACAAATCTTTGGGAATTTCACCATTCCATTTGAGCCTTAAAAGCTCTTTGTCTGTTTTCCTGCCATATTTTTTTATAATGCGAGAGTATTTTCATCTTCCACAATATAGTCTTCGTCATGATCATCCTCATATTCGCTATATCCCGAGTAATCCCGTTATTCAAAACTTTGAAAGAATTATTGTGAGAGGTTTGATTGCGCATGATGATTTGTTGGTCGACGAGACAATCTTAGATGGAGATTTCCTACTTGGAGCATCGTTCAATTTCCCATCAGATTCTTGTATAGAGGTAAAAGTTTTTTCATTTTCCCACCAAGATCGCCTTTCCTCTTATCTGGTATAAAGCTGGGGTGATCCCCTACCATAAAAGGATTGTGGTTCTTTTTCATTTCTGCATTTGGGCTTTTTGTTGTAGTAGCTTGAACCCCCTTGATACTTGTCCTCTTTGCTGGTGAAACCTTTGTTACTGTAGGATAAGCATCAATCTTAGGTAGAGAAGCCTTGACCGATAAATCTTTTCATTGGTATGGATAGTCACTAGACAAATGGAAGGGTTTTTGAATAGGTTCATTCTCTATAACCTTCTCCTTTTATGAAGCCAACTTTGTAGCTGTAACCTTATCATCTTCCGTTGTTGCTCTATCCAAATTTTTGCAAACACCGCTACCCTTTTCAGATGAGGATAAATCAATCACGAAAGATGAATCAGCTGTTGCAGTCTCATTCACAGTAGAGACAACAACTTGAGCATTTTTTCAACCACATATTCATTGCCACCATCCATAATAGTCAATTGAGGATTATTGACTAATGCATTCAGCTGTTGCATATCCCCAACTTGAGTCACCATAGCTCCATATTCTATAGCATTCATTATGTTTCCAACTGAATTCTTACGCTTTTTCCATTTGATTCTCGCATTTTGCACTCTTTGTTGCATTACACTGGATTGTTTCTTGATTTTTCTCAAGATCCTTCCCATTCTTCTTAGGATTCCATTTTGGTTTCAGTTTTTGAGTGCAGTTTTTAGAGGAGTGACCAAACACCTTGCACAATTCACACTTGGGGGGTTTCCAGAGATATTCAACTGGAATTTCCAAAACAATCTTGACATCAATCATTAATGGAATGCTCTTAGGATAAATGAAATCAACATCAACTTCAACACATACCTTAGCATAAGATAATGTAGTCCTATTTAGGGTATAATCATCTGCCAATAAAGGGCTTCCTAAGAAACAAGAGATTAAACGCAGACCTTCAATGTCCCACATGTGAAATGGTACATTGTCTATCAACACCCAAATGGGTAGGGCTGTCAATGGATATTCGATATCCGGTATCCGTTTCCGAATATCCGGATTCCGTTAGGTTAATATCCGACATAACGGTTATCCGGTATCCGATAACCTTAACGTAACGGATATCCGTTTATTAACATAACGATACTTAGGTTAAGGGAGTTTCCGTTAGGTTAATATCCGATACCGTTAGTGTATAACTATATCATAAAATTTTCGGAAATTTTCGATACCTAATACGCTTTAGGTTTACTCTTTAGCCATTTGATTACGTCTCTCCTAAGTAAATATCGGAAATTATCGAATATTAACTTAAATTAACTAAATTATCGGAAATTATTGAATATTAACGGAAATTATCGGAAATTATTGGAAGTTTTTGTATCATGAGTAGATAACGGAAATTATCGGAATAATATCCGATATCCGATAGCTTATCCTTAACCTTATCGATATTGAATTTTTTGAATTCCGACGGATATTATCGGATCTAGGATATCCGATAACCCTTAACCTTAACCTTATCGATATTGCCAATATCCGATTGATTTTTATCCATTGACAGCCCTACAAATGGGTATGGTTCTAACGCTAACAATTGTAGATTCAATTAAACTAGACCAAGGTCTCACAATGAAAAGACATTTAGATATGTTAAAGGAACCTAATTCTAACACTTTTGTACGATCTTCCTCATATTTGAATTAAAAAATGAAAGCAAAGTTGTTGTGTAATTTGATAATCACTTTGTTCTTGAGGCTCCATAGCTTGGATACAGCTTCCTTGATTGTTGGGAAGGATAGTCTTTTACCCACACATAAACCAACAACATATTCCTCACATCTCTTGATTCATGTAGAGAAATCACCAGCAACATAATCCACCACCCTCTTGCCATTTAACTCCATTTGAAGGAAAGAATTTCATTGGAATTTGAGGTTGAATTGGTTTTTCAGATGGAAACAAAGTTCTCCATTCTCTAGAGGAAGATCTTGTTTAACACCTACTCCATTTTAATTAGAACCCCTTACTACTTTCTCATGGGAAACAATCTCAAGTTAGTTACATCATTAACCTTTTGGTTCTCTCCACCAATCTTAGATTTGAGATGTTCAATCCCAACATCAAAGGAAGAGATACTAATCTTGTGACCCTCCTTGCCATTAGAAACTATCAACGGGGTAAATATGCAAACCCCGTGTTAGATTCAATTCCATGGCTATTGAGCTAAACAATACTCCTCCAAAATCGAACTAAAACCTAAATTTCTACCACATACTTATAGATCATAGAAAGAGGAATAAAAGACACAGAAAATTAAGTGATCTGAGTTAGAAAATAAGGAGAATTTTTTCCTGTTTTTCTCCCGACTATTTTTCTCTCTTTCTCTCCTCATGACCTTAACCACCAATGAATTGAGTCTTCACAACTTGATTAATGTTTGGTTTGGAGCTATCAGTTCAACATTAATGTCAGTTGACTTAGGGGTTGCAAGGGCCTAAGAGCATCTATGTCATATCAACCATAATCTTTTTGTGAGAAGTTTCAAGCTCATTCAATCGATCAAGCACAATAATCTTAACAAGCACATGCTTAACATTGTTGAATCGATCAAGCACATTCATACATAACGGCATTTAATCAAGGGTTCCACCATTCTCACTCCCAATTCAACAAAACCGAACTACAATAAATTTCATTTCTTTGGCGTTCTTGGTTAATCAATGCAATAACGTTCTTGGTTAATCAATGCAATAACATATTTAATCTTCACTTTCATCTTCTCATACATAATTTCATGAAACTTTTACCTAAGGAATATAAATAACGGTGCAAGTTAAGTGAAAAAAGGACTTACCATTGCCTTATGACTTTCCCATTGTTAGAGCACTGCTCGGTCGAACTCGCAAGTGTTGCTATATCAAGCTTGTTTGTCAAGTTTAGTGATCAAAACTATAAGTCTTGATTTCTAGTCTACTTATAGTAATGTATCAGACTAGGATAAAGTGTGTAGTTGAACTTTAGACTTCACGGCGTTCATCGATTGAAGACGAAGAACTACTAAGGAGAGCTTGTGGAACTTCATCAACAAATGGTATGTGGAGACTGAAACTCATCTATCATTCAGAAAGTCTATTTCTACTCTATCTCTCTTCTTGAGACAAAAGTCGTATTACTATAGTATTTGAACGAAATATTGGGTGTGGTTTTTAGACCCCCGCTTTTTCAAGGACAATAATAAACAATATTTCCAGAATAGTCAAGAATTTCTGACGAACTATATGCAGAAAACATGACAATGGCTCCTCGTATGCAATGCGATCCGAAATGATATGCGATATCGGTTGTTTTTACTCGGTTGTCATCATTTGGATGATTTGCAGTTGTTCCCCAAAAGCGGCACCACCACAAAAATAAAGGTGATTTGTGTTAATTGTTGGTAATGAGTTAAGAGGATCTCATTACCATAGATTAAATATAGGTCTTTTTTTATATGTAGTTACATAGGTAAATCTGCATAGAGACGATTTAGATTATAATAGTTTCTTTATAAATGAAAATAAAAGCTCCAAACCCAGAATAGTTATTGGATATTATGCCCGATAATCATAAGAATCGAAAAATTAGCAATAAAATTAGAAAACTTCCAAGATTGAATAGTTTTTCGGACGATATAACCTCTCAACCAAATCACTACCTTATATAAGAACCAATTCGAACACTTGTAATGAAAATATCTTATTTCCTGACAAGTAGTATCAACGAGAACCGACACAATAAAACAAAGAAAAAATAACTAAGAAAATGATTCTTGGATTGGTGTTTTGTAGGTTAATGTGGATTTTTGCTAGGACTTAGGTTGGTTTTTTATATATCATTTATCTATGAAGGCGAAGGCAATGTTGCTCTCGTCAAGACGGCCTCAATCAAAAATTGCAAAAACAAGGTAAACTGGATGTTATCTTAAAAAAGTTTTTAAGCCGATTAAATTATATTTTTGCCAGAGTATTTTTGGTACATTTTGAAACACAAACATATATAAATTAAATCCGATTATCAATGCCAAAAGAAAAGAAAAGGTGTTATTCAATATTTGTCATCTCAATTTTCTAGTAGCTACACATGGAATTAAGTGGTGTGTGTTGGTTCTCTCTTTTCTTTTTGGTACTAATTCAAAAACCTAAGATTCAATCAGTGTTATGAAACTTTGTTCAAATTTCAAGTAATAATTCGATTAGTTCATAGAATTAGACTACCTATCATACATTACAAATATATTAACAGTACGAAGAATTATTAATTCTTTCCGATTGGGAAATCTACTTTAAATTTTAAAATGCATACATGTCCGAATTCATAAAAAATCATATGGGAAAAGAAATATTCACACTTTTCACATTATACAAGAAAAATGTGTTAACATATAAGACAATTTGTCATAAGTTATTAATGATGCAAATAACAAATAAATTAAACCCACATTACCAACGAGTAAAGTTCTTATATTATTTCTCAATGCAGTGACTAAATATAACCATCCCTTTAACATTACAACAGTTATAAAACAAACATAAAGTTTAACATCTTTTTGTTTTTCTTTTTGTGAGTCGTTTTACTCGAGTGTGTTTCCCTTTCTATTCAATATCATCGTGTTAACATAAATGATCGATATTGAATTTAGACGTATTAATGCAAATAAAATTACGAGGACATGTGTATACAAATATATATATATATTTCATATATCAAACAAATAGGAGTTTAGGTGTATTAAATTTACATGTATTAACACAGTAAAATTAACCATGACAATATATTTGAAACATTACGATTGCTAAAATAAGTTTTCATACAGTCGCAACAGTGGCCTATAGTACACTGAAACTTATTAATGGAGACACAGACTGTGTACAGGGCTACAGGCATATATACATATGCAATACAGAACCACCACTTAATGGTCAACATAAAAATCCAAATTCCCACAAATGAAATCCATTTTTCTGCCAATCAAATGTATTACCAATAACTATACCTAAAACATTATAAAATTTGTAAAAGGTTTCGGTTGAATACACAATTGATTTTAAGCCCAGTGCCGGTATTACCAAGAACTAACAAGCCAACTAACACATTTAAAGTATCGGGTTTATATCTGACAACCTATATGCGGTCACATTTGTATAAAATTGTGAAACTCGACATCACCAATGGGTAAAATATAAAATCAATCACATCCCAAACCTCGATTTTGTAAGAAAAATTCATAGCTCCTCTCTTTACCTGTTTGCTGGCAGGAAACTCCTCCCAAACTCGATCTAGAATCGGGTCGACCACAACCCACAAAGCCAATACCAACATCGCTTCTCTTTAATTCGATGTAATCATGTCCATGATTTGAGCTCACTCCTTAGGGTTTTCCAAGCATGTTCTTAATTTTCTTAATCGCCGAAGAAAGAAGAGGAGTATAGTGAAGGAAGGGAAAACTGAGCTTTCTTTTTTATTCCCTTCAAAAAATTTTTGCAAACGTGCCCTTGACTGTCTCCAAATGCCACGTGGGTATCATGTGTGGATGGGTATGACCCAAAATTGTTAAAGGCACAAGAATAATCCTTATTAAAAACTTACCCATTTTTTTTTGGAATGTTAAGTTTGACTAAAGTCATGATTCAAAAGAATTTGCATATCAACATAAGTAAACTTTTTAAAAATAATACTCGATAATATAATAGTCTCGCCAAAATAATAAAATTTTCCAATCCAAAATCGGACCCTTAGTGCTAAAATAATAAATTCGATAAAATTATAATATAATACATTTCAAAAGTTCCCTTTAAACATTAATAGGTCCCAAATATGATATAAGATAATAATTCCATTAGAAAGTAAAAATAATTTTCATACACATTAAATTTTCTCAAAACATGATTCAATGTTGGTTTATTACTTTAAAAACAAATGCATGCCGTTCTAAAAGTGTTTCTGTTTCTGTTAATGTTTTTTTTTCTTATCTTTTTCTATATTTTCCACTTTTAAAAATCTATTTCGATATTTATCCTAAGATACTTTATTTTTTTTAATATGGAAATTCTCGTTTCTCCAAAGGAATTCTTTAAATTAAGAATTATTCTTAAAATTAATATATTACTATTAGTGGGCTTAATCAATGCACATTAAATTCAGAGCTGACAACCATTAGTGGGCTTAATCAATGCATCGGACCAAGACAATTCAGAGATGTGCTTTGTTATCGCATCGGTATCCCTTTGTTTACTAAGGATAGTTTATGCCCAAGTTGTCACAAATCTATGGATATTTTTGGAGATCATGCGCTTCACTGTGCTAAGGATGTTGGGTATAAGTTTCGACATGATTTTGTTCGTGATGTTATCACTGACATTTGCTACAAAGTTGGTGTGCCTGCGCGCAATGAGGTCTCTCTTGGCCTTCGAACGGATGATGACAGAGATTTAAAGCCAGCCGATATCCTTGTTCTTAATTAGGAAAATGGACAAGATGTTTGAATGGATGTGTTTGTGGGTGAAAACGGTTTCTGCTGATTTTGGTAATTTCGAGTGTGTGGGTGAGAAACGAATTTAAACCCTAAACAATGTACTGCAAGGGAGTACTTTAGATTCAAGAGATCAATCTGTACAAATCCGTCCTAAACCAAGAAATGGTCGTTCCAGACTTGTTTCGGTCACAAAGTGAAGGAGAAGGGTTGGTTTTGGGGAGGGGAAGCGAAGAAAAGTGTTGAGACCAGAATAGTTGAATCTGGAAGAGTAGTTGTTTTACGACTTGTATCAGAAAAGCTAGCAAATGTTTTCTGAGTGTTGTATGCTCCTAACCTGAACTTGTTGTTCGGTGGAAATAGGTAAGACCTATTTATATAAGTCGGAGTGAAACGTACTCTGGTCTCATTAAGGAATGGAATAATGGGTGAGTAAATGGGAGGAGGTGGTAACCGTTAACGCATATAATTGATGTTCCATAAAAAAAAGCATTTCACCATTATTCCCTGTATTTACAAACCGCCTCATCCTTATGACACTTCCTTATGACGGGCGTAGTGTACGCCTCACGCGTAAAACCGCCAAACCAATACCCAAAGTGGATCCCCAGGTTTGTGATATGTGTTGATGTCTCGAATGTTTTTGTGGAAAACATGTAGCATGTTGTTGTTAGATGCGGCAAGTCGAGCTTGAGATACTTGCTGGCTTGGTGACCTTCGACAGTCGAGATTTTGCATCTTAAGAGAAGAGGTGCCCGTTGATTGTCACACGCCTTCGTTTTAGTAGCCGCATAGAGAAGGCCAGCAGGGTGGCGCGGCTAGGTTGGCATGCCGTGGGCATGGCATGCGTTAGCGCGGTTTGGGCGTGGCCAAGCTAGGATTTCGGGCAAGGTTACCATGCGTTATCTGGTAACCTTGGATGGCTAGGATTTGATCACAGTATTGAAGGGGGTCGTTGATTGTCGACGCTTTCGTTTTAGTAGCCGCATAGGGAAGGCCGGCATGGTGGTGCGGCTAGGTTGCCATGCGTGGGCATGGCATGCCTTGCGCGAGGTTGGGCGTGGCCAAACTTAGGATTTCGGGCCAAAGGTTACCATGCGTTGTCTGGTAACCTTGGATGGCTAGGATTTGATCACGAGATTGAAGGGGGCCAGATTGATTATCGTACGCCTTCGTTTTAGTAGCCGCATAGGGAAGGCCGGCATGGTGGCGCGGCTAGGTTGGCATGCGTGGGCATGGCATACCTTGGTGCGGTTTGGGCGTGGCCAAACTTAGGATTTCGGGTCAAAGGTTACCATGCATTGTGCGGGAAACCTTGGATGGCTAGGATTTGATCCCGGGATTGAAGGGGGCAGATTGATTGTCGCACGCCTTCGTTTTAGTAATATTTGCATAGGAAGGCCGGCATGGCTAGGGCCAAGGCAAGGTGCGGCGTTTGGCAGCATGTGGGGCCAATGGCTTGGCATGCCATTTGGCACATGGTGCGGCTAGCATGGCTAGGGCCAAGGAAAGGTGCGGCTTGGCTTGGCGTGTGGGGCAATGGCTTGGCATGCCGTTTGGCACATGGTGCGGCTAGCATGTCTAGGGCCAAGGCAAGGTGTGCCTTGGCTTGGCATGTGGGGCCAATGGCTTGGCATGTCGTTTGGCACATGGTGCGGCAAGCATGGCTAGGGCCAAGGCAAGGTGTGGCTTGTCTTGGCATGTGGGGCCAATGACTTGGCATGCCTTTTGGCACATGGTGCGGTTAGCATGGCTAGGGCCAAGGCAAGGTGTGGCTTGGTTTGGCATGTGGGGCCAATGGCTTGGTATGCCGTTTGGCACATGGTGCGGCTAGCATGGCTGGCATGCCTTGGCGCGGAGACGTGGCTGGCACGGTTTGCCAGTGGCACAGTGGTGCTGCCGGTATGGCTGGCATGCCTTGGCGCGGAGACGTGGCTGGCACGGTTTGCCACTGGCACAGTGGTGCGGCTGGCATGCCTTGGCGCGGAGACGTGGCTGACACGGTTTTCCACTGGCATAGTGGTGCGGCTGGCATGGCTGGCATGCCTTGGCGCGGAGACGTGGCTGGCACGGTTTGCCACTGGCACAAGGGTGCGGCTGGCATGCCTTGGCGCGGTAGTATGAGAATTTCGGGGTTTTGTACATGTGATGTCAATCAATGTTAGGGGTTCTGCCGTGGAACATGATACATAGAAAGAAAAAGGTACCCTGGTAATTCTTACGTAAGCATGTTGATTGATTCGATAAATGTGCTAATGGTCATAATGACGTCATGCCGGATGTGCGGTTTTACGATTTTAACCCTAAGTTAAAAACCACCATCAACATTAAGTCCCAGCAGCTCGGGCAGGAGCATCGTTGCGAGGTAAGCATAAGATGGTGACAGGCTAGGGAAAAAAAATCGAAACAACAAGTCATGAAAAGATGGTCAGGAAGGTCCGACTAACCTTTGTCGAGAGGTAAAGAGAGTTTGTGTTTCCAGTAGTGTTGGCGGCCTTGTATAAATTGTACTGGTGGTGCAGACCGTGGAGTGGTGAGATGAAAATCGTCGAATTAGTCTGGCCATGCATCACCTTGGCTGGGTTAGGGAACATCGTGACGCTGTCTTGGCGAGTTTGGTTGTGTTGGCACATCGGTCGGCTTGGAATGGAGCCGTCAGCATCGTTCGGCTTGGAATGGAGCCGTTAGCATTGGTCGGCTTGGAATGGAGCCGCCAGCATCGTTCAGCTTGGAATGGAGGAAATGGTGATGACGCTGGAACTTCGGCTATCAAATGGTGGTGATGGCGCCTGACAACTTTGTCTAAATTAGGGTTTGGCATGCCGAAACCCTAATTAGCGCTCCTTAGTAGAATTGTTGTAAAAGTTTCGTACGAACTCGGATTTCGACGGTCTGCCCCTCTATCTGACCGGAAAAGAATTTCCTATCTCCTTTCGCGGGAATATTTAGGTTTTAAGCTAGTTATGTACGTGAAAACAGCCCGACGGTAAAATTCAGGAGGGATGTTGCGGGCCCGAGGTGACATAGTCGCGCCAGTCATCTATTCCCGTTCATGGAGCAAGAAGGAATCTTCATTTTGTTCAAGCTCTAAAAAATCCGCCCGCATGAAAAGAGGCATCGACTTTCTTCTGTTTTTTCTGTTGCTCGTCCGGATCCGTGCTTTCTTATGCAGTGTCTCTCTAGTGGATTCCAAAATTTACTAAACTCCGCTGCATTCTTGGGGCGGATGGATATATGCTCGGCAACAATCAATCAAGGCTAATCTTGGAGATTGTTATTGCATTTTCGGTCCATTATTGACTTTAGGTTGTTCAAAGTCTGGACCTTCTGATCGCGATGATGATATGTTGTGGATGATTGCATGGTAGAAATCTTCCGAAGACGCATAGTGAAAAAGATGAGTTGGGAGATATTCTGTTGCCGATGTGCTACTATCAAGTCTTCAAGGACTTTATTTCAAGAGACATCCTTCGAACCAGCTTCCGAATCTTGGACTATCTTATGGAATGGGATGCAGTGGGCAATCCTCAATTATATTTCTGTTAGATCCGATGGCATGGCCGAATATGTGAATATATCTTTGTGGCGTGCTTTTGGAGTCTTCGATGCATACGTACGGCTTCATGTTGAGAAATTCCTGCGGCTCGTAAAAATTTGGCAGTGACGATGTTGAAATCAGAAATAACCAAGTTGAGGGGAGTGAAACCGTCCCATGCTGGTAGTCCCCATGTGTAGCCTACTTTCATTGCATCACCTTAATCCACGTCCATGGGATTTGATATAAGATTATCGTACTCTTCTGGATGTGACGCTAGGATGCTCAGAAATTACATGATGAAATATTCTGGATAGTGAAGTGGTAGGAATGAGAAAGTTATGTTGTCTATCATGGCTCCCTCTGTTTCTTCAAGAAAATGTTTCATCCGCGTCTCTGGAGTTACCTCATGAGTCTTTAATAGTCGTCGGGATGGATTGCGATGAGAAGTCTGCAGTCGTATTGTTCTTCAGTTTCTGAAGTTGTTTTCCTCTAAGCATGCTTGGGATCCTCCGCGGCCTCGTAAAGTGTTGAACGCGTCTTCTAGACAGGGAGGTGATGATATTCTTGCGTTGCATCCTTGAAGAGTAGATGACCTTGTTGTGGCTATGGCTTTTTGGCTGACTGTGTCTTCTGAGCTTTGACAGTGAAGGGATTCTGTGTATATCCTCAGTCCTCAAGTATGGTTTACATGTTTCCATCTTTGTAGTGATTGTTCTTTGTGGTGAAGCTAAAAATTTGGTATCAACAAGTGAGCTGCAACTTGAGTTCTTGGTAGCAGATGTAATCGAAGAGACTACATTTTCGTGGTAACAAAGTAGGTTATTTGGAATTGTATGGGCTTAGTGGAAGTAAAAAGATTGTGGATGCGTAAGCGAAGCAAATTGTCCATGATCACGAGTTTTTGGCGAGATGGATCAAAAGGTGACCACGACTACGAAGATTGGCTGGCTGTGATCATGATCTTTGACATGGGGAGCGTGGTGGTACGACATTTTGCAGGAAGAAGCGACGTTGAAGCAGCTTCGGCTCTTGGAGAGGATGCTGAAACTTAGGAAGCCAAACGCTAAAGTTTCGGATTCGGATCCTGGAGCAGCTTATGGAGAGAACGCTGAAGCGGAGCGAGCGTTGAAGCGAAGAAGCAGTCGGGGTGAACGTTGAAGCGGATCGGCTACGGTTGAGGGCTGCAAATATGCCTTGACGTTGCGCCTTGGGGAAATATATAATCTCACATAAATGTCTCATCATAGACTGCACGATTTTGTGGGCGAAGTCCCCAGAAATCATGCATCTCCTGACAGGAAGAGAGTCTTTGTGAACTCAAGGGGTTGTTGATTTTCTTTGCCTCGATTTTGGAGAAGCCATTCCTGATCTTTACGTGTTATGAAATTGGGTTACTAATTCCCTTCTATTGGGCGTTCGAAACAACTTATTTGGAAGAATGCAAGTCAAGCTAGTCTTTGGGAAGATGCAAAGGTCTTTGTAATGATGCAAGTTGTAAGCGATGGAAGGATGCAAGGCTGTTTAGTCTTCGGGAAGATGCAAAGTTGTTAGTAGGATCGGCTTGGAATGGGCAACGCTTTGCACGGCGTTGGCTTGGCGTGGCGCGGTAGCAATAAAGTGGTCAAGCATATTTGGTCGTACTCCGGCGTTTCTCTTCCAATTTGTTTTCTTGTGTTGGTGTATACCCTAGCCATAGGTATGCCTTCCATAAATATGTAGAATATTGTTCTTCCGAACTGGTGTAAACCTTAGCCGTTGGTATGTCATTCATAAACTTGTAGAATTACTTGTTCTTATGTTCGAATATAACCGTAGTAGTGTCGGCTACCTCATGAATAGTGACTGGTAATCGTTAAAGTAGGTACGTACGGGTAGGTGACTGATTTCACGAAGAACTAGGCGTTATGGTTTCTTTGAGATCCAAAACTTGCAGGCTGAGGTGACCAAAGGTCCTTCTGCTGACACGGTCAAACAACAAGAAGCGGAGGTCGAAAGGCTTTCCAAAGAGTTGGAGCTGAAACAGTGAGTCCTCAGGATGATGAAGGACGCCTTCTTCGAGAGGAGCAAAACAGTTGAATGGCTTCCTTTGAATGCACTTAAATCTTGAAATTCTTCTATTTCGTTTTTTTTTTTTTTGAAAGGCAAATAGAACACCTGGCTTATGGTTTTGATTTTCTGGATTTTTGGGTTGATAGACAAGTGTTACCTATGAGGGTTTTGGATTATTATTCTGGATGAACTGTTTTAGGATGATGCCGTTTTTGGTTATGATTGTAAGTAACACAAACATCCCAGGGAAGATATGGAAACATGAACGTTGCGTGTCGGTAGATGACATGGGATGAAACATAACATGGCTATCGGATTTATCATTCCCGTGAAAACTTGAAATAGTAAACCATGTATTTTGTCTAGGTAATACTTACTCGGTTTTTGGATACGCTACTTGAAAACGAGTCGGTGCAAGTCCGGCTTTCGTGGGAAACACCGCGATTGTGGAAAGTCCCCAGTCGTCCCTGAGCACTTGATGATCGAGTCGTCTATCCCTGAGCGGATCGTTTTGCTTTTAACCTCTGGGAAGTCCCCAGTCGCCCCTTGCCGCATCAAGACTGGTTGGATTGTTCGCTTTTAAACTCTAGGAATTCCCCAGTCATCCCTTGTCGTGTCAAGACTGATAATCGGGTCGTCCCCACAGTAAGCGAGTCGTCGATTCTGAGCGGATCGTTTCTACCGTCTTGATGTCTGGGTCGAAGCATGAAATTGATGGTCGAAAATTGACATTGTAACCGAAAGATCAATCTCCCACTGTGGTCGTCAATTGTTTGTGGGTGAAAACAATTTCTGCTGATTTTGGTAATTTTGAGTGTGTGGGTGAGAAACGAATTTAAACCCTAAATAATGTACTGCAAGGGAGTACTTTAGATTCGAGAGATCAATTTGTACAAATCCGGCCTAAACCAAGAAATGGTCGTTCCAGACTTGCTTCGGTCACAAAGTGAAGGAGAAGGGTTGGTTTTGGGGAGGGAAGCGAAGAAAGTGTTGAGAGAATAGTTGGTTACGGAAGAGTAGTTGTTTTATGACTTGTATCGAGAAAGTGGGAAGCTAACGAGATGGAGAGCTAGCAAATGTTTTACGAGTGTTGTATGCTCCGACTTTGAACTTGTTGTTTAGTGGAAATAGGTAAGACCTATTTATACAAGTCGGAGTAAACGTACTACGGGTGTCATTAAGGAATGGAATAATGGGTGAGTAAATGGGAGGAGGTGGCAAAGTTAACGCATGGAATTGATGTTCCATAAAAAGAGCGTTTCACCATTATTCCCTGTATTTACTAACCGCCTCATCCTTATGACACTTCCTTATGACGGGCGTAGTGTACGCGCAAGACATGCAAACCGCCAAACCAATACCCAAAGTGGATCCCCCAGTTTGTGATATGTGTTGATGTCTCGAATGTTTTTGTGGAAAACATGTAGCATGTTGTTGTTCGTTTGGCAAGTCGATCTTGAGAGACTTGCTGGCTTGGTGACCTTCGACGGTCGAGATTTTGCATCTTAAGAGAAGAGGTGGCCGTTTATTGTCGCACGCTTCCGTTGGTTGCATAGGGAATGCTAGTATGAAGGCACGACAAGGTTGGCATGCCATTGGCATGGCATGTCATGGCGCGGTTTTGGCGTGGCCAAACTAGATTTTGGGTCAAAGGTTACCATGCGTTGTCTGGTAACCTTGGACGACTAGGATTTGATCATGGGATTGAAGGGGGGCCGTTGATTGTCGCACGCCTTCGTTTTAGTAGCCGCATAGGGAAGGCCGGCATGGTGGCGCGGCTAGGTTGGCATGCCGTGGGCATGGCATGCCTTGGCGCGGTTTGGGCGTGGCCAAACTTAGGATTTCGGGCCAAAGGTTACCATGCGTTGTCTGGTAACCTTGGATGGCTAGGATTTGATCCTGGAATTGAAGGGGGGCTGATGATTGTCGCACGCCTTTATTTTAGTAGCCGCATAGGGAAGGCCAACATGGTGGCGCGGCTAGGTTGGCATGTTGTGGGCATGGCATGCCTTGGTGCGGTTTGGGCGTGGCCAAACTTAGGATTCCGGGCCAAAGGTTAAAATGCGTTATCTGGTAACCTTGGATGGTTAGGATTTGATCCTGGTTTTGAAGGGGGACCGTTGATTGCCGCACGCCTTCGTTTTAGCTAGCATAGGGAAGGCCGGCATGGTGGCGGGCTAGGTTGGCATGCCGTGGGCATGGCATGCCTTGGCGCGGTTTGGGCGTGGCCAAACTTAGGATTCCGGGCCAAAGGTTAAAATGCGTTATCTGGTAACCTTGGATGGTTAGGATTTGATCCTGGTTTTGAAGGGGGACCGTTGATTGCCGCACGCCTTCGTTTTAGTAGCCGCATAGGGAAGGCCAGCATGGTGGCGCGGCTAGGTTGGCATGCCGTGGGCATGGCATGCCTTGGCGCGGTTTGGCGTGGCCAAACTTAGGATTTCGGGCCAAAGGTTACCATGCGTTGTCTGGTAACCTTGGATGGCTAGGATTTGATCCTGGGATTGAAGGGGGGCTGATGATTGTCGCACGCCTTTATTTTAAGAGGCCCGCATAGGGGAAGGCCAACATGGTGGCGCGGCTAGGTTGGCATGTTGTGGGCATGGCATGCCTTGGTGCGATTTGGCACATGGCCAAACTTAGGATTCGGGCCAAAGGTTACCATGCGTTGTCTGGTGACCTTGGATGGCTAGGATTTGATCCTGGGATTGAAGGGGGACTGTTGATTGTCGCACGCCTTCGTTTTAGTAGCCGCATAGGGAAGGCCAGCATGGCTAGGGCCAAGGCAAGGTGCGGCTTGGCTTGGCATGTGGGGCCAATGGCTTGGCATGCCGTTTGGCACATGGTGCGGCTAGCATGGCTAGAGCCAAGGCAAGGTGCGGCTTGGCTTGGCGTGTGGGGCCAATGGCTTGGCATGTCGTTTGGCACATGGTGCGGCTAGCATGGCTAGGGCCAAGGCAAGGTGTGGCTTGGCTTAGCATGTGTAAGCCAATGGCTTGGCATGGTTTGGCACATGGTGCGGCTAGCATGGCTAGGGCCATGGCAAGGTGTGGCTTGGATTGGCATGCGGGCCAATGACTTGGCATGCCGTTTGGCACATGGTGTGGCTAGCATGGCTAGGGACAAGGCAAGGTGTGGCTTGGCTTGGCATGCCGTTTGGCACATGGTGCGACTAGCATGGCTGGCATGCCTTGGCGCGGAGACGTGGCTGGCACGGTTTGCCACTGGCACAATGGTGCTACCGGTATGGTCATCATGCCTTGGCGCGAGACGTGGGCGGCACGGTTTACCGGGCATGGCAGCGCGGAGACGTGGATGGCACGGTTTTGCCAGCACGGTGGTGCGTACCGGCATGGTCGGCATGCCTTGGCAGCGCGAGACGTGGCTGGCACGGTTTGCTATTGGCACAGTGGTGCGGCTGGTATGGCTGGCATGCCTTGGCGGAGAGATGTAGCTGGCACGGTTTGCCACTGGCACAAGGGTGCGGCTGGCATGGCTGGAATGCCTTGGCATGGTAGTATGAGAATTTCATGGTTTTGTACATGTGATGTCAATCAATGTTAGGGGTTCTGCCGTGGAACATGATACATAGAAAGAAAAAGGTACCCTGGTAATTCTTACGTAAGCATGATGATTGATTCGATAAATGTGCTAATGGTCATAATGACGTCATGCCAGATGTGCGGTTTTACAATTTTAACCCTAAGCTAAAAACCACCATCAACAGGATGTTACAGGCGTCTCTCCATTCACTGGTGATGGTGTCCGCTCTTTTATCCTGGAGGTAAGGCAGTGCGGTTTCACGAAAACGTACTAAATACTTGGACAAGTGTGTTGCACATGGGTATGGTTTGGGTGTTCTAGCTTTCTCTACATTAGGGGAACTAGGTGAAGATACTTTGGTTTTTTTCAAGCGTCTGAAGAATTGTCTAGTTAGTAATGACGCTAGTAGTGGCTTAGGTAGTTTAATTTTTTATAGATTAGGTGTTGCTATTCAAAGGGGAGTTGGAGCCCAGCTTGTCGCTAGGTTACCAACCAAAAGCTTTGTATGATTTTTTACTATTATATGTATAAAATTATAAATAAATATTTTATCTATTTTTTTTTAATTTTTTTTTTAAAATTAGAGACATGTAACACATTCCAAACAAAAATCATACAAAGCTAGTGGCTGGCAACCTAGCGACAAGCTGGGCACCAACCCCTCTTTGAATAGAAATGCCTAATCTATGGAAAATAAAGCTACCAAAACCTCTACTAGCATCATTATTAACAAGACAGTTCTTCAGACGCTTAAATAAACATAAAGTATCTTCACCAAGTTCCCCCAAAGTAGAGAAAGCCAGGACTCCCAGACCATAACCAAGTGAAGTGCACTTGTCTAAATATCTATTAAGTAATATCTTTTTAAAATAATAGGATTTAAGTGGTCCCAAGCCTATTATTTTATAGATGTTTTACTTTATTTGTTGCTTTTGTGTTTAGATTTTATGAAATTCTTTTTTATTCCTCCATTTTTTTTGTTACAGCCTTCGCCTTACCAATAAAACCTCTTCCACCTCCACCAGCTACAAATCGAGTTTATCCCCCAACTGAAAAAGCTTCACATACTACACTGCCACACTTTACCTCACCTGGAAAAAAAAACATAAAAAGTTATGTACAAAACTGCATCCAACACTCTCATAAGTTTCGATTGCTGATACTCAATAAAGAAGAGGTTAAAAACAAACTTTTTTCTCCAGATTCTTCACATACTTTCTTCTCTACAAGATCCACTTCGAACATAGTTTCATCCTTTTTAAAAAAGTCAACCCATATTGAAAATGCATGGGATATCAAATACACCCTACTTTTTCGTCCGGCAACATGTATAGACAATACTTAATACAATTGCAAGTAGACCAACTTAATGATCCTTGACAATATGTATATAAAGTTATAATATCTCAACCTCTACTAAATCATTATGTATATAGAAACAAGGTTCATGAATCTGATTGTTAAGCAGAGTACTCGGACGATCTCAAAAATCAATATCCAAGATCAATCTAGTCGTCTCCAAATAATTCAATCGGAATTCTGCCAAGTGATTAAACTTGTTGTCTATCTTCCAAGATACGAATTCTACAAGAAACTAGTCTCGTAACTGATTACAATTAAGCGGACGTATCTACTTAGATTGAATACATACAAACCTGTGTAAATCCAATTATAAAGATAAACAATATAATACGGAAAAGGAAAAACACAAGACACCAAAAAATTTGTTAACGAGGAAACCGCAATAGCAAAAAAACCCCAGGACCTCATCCAGAATGAAAACCACATTGTATTAAGTCACTACAGACACTAGCCTACTATCAGACTTCAGACTGGAATGTAGTTGAGACCGAATCCACCCTTCAAGCGATTCAATTACAGTCGCACTCCTTACGTCTCTTTAACCTCGCATGGTTCTATGCACTTGATTCCCTTATAGATGACATCCTTTACAGCCTAAGAGTTGCTTCAGCCGAAGTGAAGACTTTTGATACCAATCTTCCTTTAACAAATAAGCCTATTTGATTTTCGTGTAGATCAAAGATCAAGATGTGGAAATCTGTTTGCAATAGACAAGCTAGCAAACCTCACAAGTCTGGGAATTTACGACTCCCGAAGAGCAGCCTAGATTCTTAACCACCTCTCAAGAATAATCGTCGAAGGATCAACTAAGATCAGTCTTTAGATATCTATCTTGAGGAATCACAAAGTCTGAGATGAAGAGAACTTTGTGATTACTATCTATCTTGCCTGAAAGAGATTACAAAATCCTCAATAACATAAAAGCAAGATCATGATTCACGAATTATCAGGGTAAAGATAGTCGGACTTGGCTTCACGAATATCCAAGCGAAATATTTTTAGTCGTAAACTTAAAAGGTCAATAGAGGCGACACTAGAATCAATAAGGACACAAAGTGTCAGGGATTGATTGTCCCAATTGACATAAATGCTCTATTTATAGTTTTCAAAGACCAAGGTTAGCTTAGAAATCAAGCTAAGATAACTTGAGAATCAAGCAAAAAAATTAGATCTTGGAATTACAATAGAAGACTATACACATAGGTTCGGTCGCACTTTGATTATTTGGTTTGGCAAGTTAGCCAAAGAACTAAAAGTTATTTGATGTTCATTTAAACACCTAAGAAATTAATTATAGTGCATGCATATAAGTGTTTAAGTGATCAATGAATTCTTAGAAGTGTTTACGAGAGTTCTAGCAATGCTAAACATATTACAATAATACTAAGTCTTTGAGCATTTGCTAAAAAATATCCAGACAGTTGGTACAACGGTTTTGCCAAACGTAGGGCTTGTTCACTGACATACGCATTTATGTGTCTATTTTGATCTCAATTATATATATTGTTAGTTCTCATTTTTGTACTTATGATGGGTTTTTATTTCTTTATAGGTGTTTTTAGAGAAATAAGCTTTTGCGAAGAAATTGGCTTGAAAAGTGACATTTGAACCCCCAAAGAAAATTACTAAAGGCACTCCAAAAATGTATTAAGGCACCCAGAGGAGTTGATAAAGACACACAAGAAATTACTATTTACGCCCCCAAAAAAATCACTAGTTGCACCCAGCATGGCATTACTAAAGGGACGCAGCAGTGGATAAGGGGCACCCAAATTACTATCGACACCCCAGTAGCAGGATAACGAACAACCATCTTCTCTATTTGAATTTTTAGAATTGGCGGGAAAATGCATTCTTCACGGAATATTTAGGGTTCGAATTTTGGAGCAGATTTAATGAGATTCAATCATTGATTTTCATGGATTGGGCCTGTTATGGATATACAATGTTGTTTAGGGTGTTTGATTGAAATTTGAAATTGGCGAGATAATCGTGTTGGAGCAAAAGCAGACAAATATTATCACGGGATACTCTGATTTGGTAATGGGAGAGCTTCGGTCGGATTTCTCTCATGTTGAGTATTGGTATAACCCTGTTTCAGTTAAACATGGGATATGTACGTATGTTGACTAGATTTGAAGAAATCGGGATAGATTCTCGCGTTGAATAAAACAGGGGAGGAGGTTTATTCCGGGATATTTTTTGTATGGTTTAAGGTAAGTACGTGGAGGAATTGAATAAAATATCATGAGCAAGATTTATTTCTATCAGAGAACGATTATTACAACCAACAGGCGCGTAGAAGTGATAAATTGAGGAAGAAATCCCGTGGCTTGGCAAGAAAGAAAAAGGAGGTATTTTTGGAGATTTCGAGGAGATTTAATCAACCTGCTGCGTATATAGAGAGTTATGAGGAGTCATAGAAGGTTATCAAGAGTTTGGGGAGAGGTTTAGAGTAATAACAAAGCCGTAGAATCAAGTTGCGGAAAAGAAACATATTCTTCCAGTGAAGAAGAACAATAGGACTGTCGCATAATCAGTTACTTTCAGGATTGCTTGGCGCCATATACCTTTAGCGACTGAGAGATAACCTTTTGCAACTACAACTTTGTAACATCTATTATTTGCAAGAGCTAAAAAAACGTTGCAGATTATTTCTTTTATATTATTTCACCTCATTGTACACTTTTTGAGCTATGAACACAAATTTTGAGCAATTGAATAATATGAGGAGCTAAACCCCTTAGCTGAGGCGACGGAGGAATGCATTTTTCCAATAGTTATGTGGTAATTTCTATTTAATTTAATTATTGCAATTCTTTTATGATTTTGATTAAATAGTTGTGTTCTCTCTTGATGGTGCATGCTTAGTCTAGGTTTTTTATGTCCCATTCTCGCGACTAACAATTATTCTTTTGAAATCTACTTGTATAGCTAGGGAATATATTATAATCAAATTGAATGTTTTGAGTTGCATAATTATTGGTTAGATTGAATCCCTAAAATTGGTTAATGGTGGAATCCTTTGTCTCAGTTTCTCTATAATCTAGAAAATAATCTTAATTGATTTTTCTTTGTGTTATCACTAGAAGTTATCTAAAATTAACTTTCACAGGTATTAAACGAACCACTTTTCTTATCACTGTAAAAACTACATCATTCACGAGTCAGGGTGCTACGGTTCGTGAACCGGGCTCTCCAACCCGACTATACTACCAAGCTCAGTTGACCATGGTTTGTGAATCGGATTCGCCAAATGATATCCAGTTAATCCAACCTATATAATCACTTCACCATTGTTCGCCAACTGGGTTCGTGAATTGTTCAACTGAACTTGTGGTTGGGGAACTGGTTCGCCAACCTTTCTGTAATTCTGTAACTCAAATATTTATGGTTTGAAAACTGAGTTCGCCAACCTTCCCTGAGTAGAAATTTTAGTAAGTTCATATTTCTCTCTTATGATGTTTGAAACATTCCCAAGTGATATAATCATTTATGTGGGCAATTTTCAATTGATCTACAAATTAATTCATATTATCAATCTTATCAGCTTCTGCTCTTCTGTTCCCATACTCCAATTTCATGGTCTCCGTATTGAGATGAACAAACATCGATCTCTTTCGTTAACTTCAATATTCTTAATTGCCTCCTATAAGTGGCAAATTATTTCACGAGTAGTAGTCTCCCTTTCGTACATATCAATTCCTTCTTATATTAACCCCTTTATATGCTCTTTATTCCAATGCATTTAGTCCTGTAATCTTGACGCTCATGATCAAAACCATTGGTTACTACTTGCGAGGTTCTCCTCCAATTATATTTTGTTTCCTTCCATTTCATCTCCGCAGACAAACCCTGAGAGTTGTTTTTATAATCCTCCAATTTTTTCCCTGGTTTAATCTCATGATTCAACGAGGCGTTTCGTTCAATCTCCAATTCCATATACTTCATTCTCAAATCCTCAATTTCACCAGCATATTTTTTCTTCCCCGACTTCAAATACTCAACCTCTCTATTGAGGTGAACGCATTATTTTTCCAAACAAGTAATCCTCTCACCTTTTTTGTTGGATCTTCTCTTTATCACATATATTTCCTTCTCTAGAATCACAATTTTGTTTTGAAGCTCATCTTAAGTAAGTCCCCCTGAACCTCCAAATCCAAACACTTTGTTTTTAAACTTTTAATTTCCTCATTTTATCTTCCATTCTCATACTTCAAACCATCAATTTCCCAATTTAGTTGAGCTCACTGACATTTATCCCTTTGTTCATCATTTTCCATGATGGTCTTTATATTTTCTACTCCTCTTGTAGACTACTCCTTACAGTAGCATCACCATCTTTTTTTGAAATTTATGTCTTCTTCTCAAAAACCCCCTCAAACTTTTTCTTCTTAACTTGTTGTTCACAATACTTGTTTTTGAGCTCAGAATGATAGTGCAAACAAGTCAAATTCCAATTCTCACTTTCTTGTTATCTCACTCTCTAAATCTCTAATAGTTCTTCTTCTATAAATTTCTAAATCTCTACTAGACCTACAAGTTCATTTACCAAGATGCGTTGACTTTATTTCATAGCCTTTCAAGCATACTCATAAGTAGCACGAACTAAGTGGTTGCCACCGAGCTAACTCTTTGTGAGCAAGGCCTACCACGAGAAATTGGTTCCCGGAAGTTAATCGCAGAGATGATGCCATCTATAAGGCTATATACTAGGCCATTTTCTTAACACCGTAACTAGACTAAGCAATGTTTATTTTATTAGATCGTGATTATAAGCGCTATAAAACCAAAAGATGAACTCAAAAAACATAATAGATTTCATAATTAGGTGTAAAATTCCCCTTTGGATAAATTGTGTTTCAAATTTTTGGGATCAAAAACATCAGTATTTTGGTTCTTCTACGTTATCTTCATTTGTGAGATTTGCATCCCACAGTATTATACTTTAAATTTTCAACTGTATATCTACTTGGTTCAATCAAATATTTATTCCAGAATTTTTTTTACTAACTCATCTTTTTTTTTTTTTTTTTTGTATTTTGGTATCCTAGCGATTGCTTTATTTTTACACTTGGAGGAATATATAATTTATCAAAATCTAATAACAACAACACGTATACAAAATACATAAAAAAAAAGAAGAAGAAGAGGAAGAATGAATCTATAATACAAAACATAATGAATTTTTGAGCTTGGACGAATGGATAACATTTTGAGAGAAAAACGTTACATCTGACCAACTCATTCTCATCCCAACCAAAGACATCTGACGGATGTAAGAGTTCTAACCCCTTTTATTATCAATTTAAATTGATTGGGTCCCCTCATAATTAGGGTCATAAAATTCACTATTGATTGGATTTTGATAAGTGCATATTTCACATATATTTGGTGTCAATTCCATGCTAGTATTTGTTGGTTTTCTTGCAAATTATTGTATATTACGCTTGTTTTCTCTTATTTGTGTTTCATTAGGTGAATCATCTAAAAGAAGTGAATTGGCACTTAATTGTGCAATAAAAGAAGCTAGCTACAAGTGGAGAAGGTCCAAAGACCAAGTGAAACTCATTCAAGTACAAGATTTTTACTTTTCATCTTGAAGAGGACGAAAATATGAAGCCAACGGCGAAAGAATGAAGTAATTTTGAGCTCGTATGAAGAAGTTATGAGGAAAACAAGAACTTGGAAGCATAAAAGGGCAAAATGGTCATTTTTCGGGGCAACTAATATTGGCACCTCATCGAGTGTTGAGGGGCATCCAATCTATTAAGGGGCGGTCAGTTTTCAAGGGATGTGTTAAGCACAGTCCAGTTTATTACAAAGGGGAAACCAGCATTTTAAATATTGTTAAAAACAGGCGCGCGTATTTCTTCTTCCTCCCGACGAGACTTCTGCATGGATATTTGTTGCTCGATATTTTGCTGCTATCATGATCATCTAGAAAAGATGGAGTGCTGAGTTTTTACTGATCTCGAATGGGTTCGTGAGGATTAAGAAAATGGAGTAGATACTCGGGATTGTGATGCTGTTATCAAATGCTACCATTGGCAGTGATGAACTTCTGCCATTTCCGAGAAAAGAAGATGGGTCACTGGTCAAACAAGTTAAGAAGGAGACTGCCAGTATTGATGATCCGATGGAGCCGCTGTTCGCATGGAGGAGTTTTGCTTGAGAACAAAACACAAAAGATGCTGCTCGAGAATATCAATGGAAGTGGTGCTCGAGTTTGCTGCGATGATCAGGGATGGCCAATGAGTTTGCTGGTAGTGACGACGACGAAGTTTGGAGGTGTTAGAACAAGCATGACTATGCTATGCTGACTCATCTCCATCTCATCTGAACTATACACGTGCTAACCTTGTATTGGTTATTGACAGCTCATCTACAGCTGTGTTACTCTATCTGTAACTATCTTGTAATGAAGCTTATAAATAAGCTTATCCTCCATTGTAATCTCTTGTCTCTGTTTGAATAAACTTAAACCACAATTCACAGATTCCACACAGTTCTTACATGGTATCAGATACCAAAGGGGAATTCTGACTTCTCTGTTCTGATCATGTGCCTTAAAACCTCCATTAATGGAGTTTTTTTATCTTCCGCTGCTACTCACTACACCTGCAACTCACTACCACCACCATTACCACAACAACAATCACTCCACCTACACCTGAAACTCACAATCACCACCACCACAACAAAAATTACTATCTGCAACATCAGAAATCACAAATCAATATACCTACAACCTCATCACCTTCACTTCAATTTCTGATTTCAAATCAGATGAATACAAACAATCACCTACAACATCTTTTTCTTTTCAATTACACAATCTGAAGAGGCATCTTGATTGTCTCAAACCTAATTTTATTTTTGATTACACAACCTGAAGAGGGATTTTTACTTCCTCAAACAATTAATTCCAACTTCATTACAACCTCCACCACCGCCATCATCAACAACTTCTAGAGGCATTTCGACTGTCTCCAATCTCCTTTTCATCTGTAATTTCTGTTGATTTTAGTTTCCAGATCTACATTTGAATTAGTTAGTTCCTTTAAATTTCTTCAAGATTTGTTTTCTAGTTGCAATTTACATTCGAATTCATTCTCTGGATCTCGATTTGGGTGATCGATAATGACGATTCATGATCTCGATCCTTGAAATGTTGATATCCTTTTAGTATTTGGATTAGAGGAACTATTCAAGATCTCCTGCTACACAAATTATTATCAAGATACTTCTCTTCATCTGGTTTACTTTGGTTTCAAGTGTTCTTGAAGATATTTTGGGATGAAGATTTGTGATTCAGTGGTTCTTCCTCAACTCGGTGAAGACTCGTGTTCAACCAGTGATTTTGCATCATCAAGCTGCAAACTCGTTGTTACTTCAAGATAAGTTCTCTCAACTTCTCATATTTGATTTACATAACTATTCATGGTTTCAAAATAGTGATTGTGACAATCAATTTGTGGATAAATTTTACATTATATTTCGGTTTAGAGAACATCTATGATTTTTCATCACATTGGTGAAAACTCGGTATTGATATTCTGATTTTTCATCGCCTTTGGTGAAGACTCGAAGTTCCTATTGAGAACAGATTAATCCTTGTGCTACTGTGTGTGCGAGAGTGCAACATGGATGTGTGTTGTTGAAGATCTATTAGTATGCTTATTGACCATACAATTGTAGAGATCTCATTGTTCCTTGTTCTTAATTGCAAACTTCGTCCTGACCAGTACTCAGTTTGAGGGGGAATATCTACACTATTTGCAGATTGGTTTGTCTTAGCAGCATAAGCATCAGATTGATTGTTAGAGAAATGCCTGCGTGAATAAGTTTGTGTGAATAAACCTAAGTGCATATCTGTGTGTATGTGGTGTTTGAGATCTATCTGATGTTAATAATTCAAGATGATAATGGTACTTGTATTACCAGAGACTGTGAATGAGTTGGATTCAGTAAGGTGCAAAGATCTAAGTATTACAGGCCAGATTCATTATTGTGAGAGATTACAAGGGATCAACTACTGTTGTTGATACAAGAGCAGATGGATCAACTTCAAGAGTTGACACAGTTATGGTTTGTATGGTTTGGCTTTCTTCTGCATCAACATCATAGCATATGCTTCAACTATACCTCTCAAACCAAGTTATGCAGTATATTATCTACAACAATAGTTTGCAGTGCCTCTCAACAGCATACAAGGGTCATCATTATTATGGTTCAGGTACTACTGTGTGCATAACAACTTTCTATTCTTTAAAGCAACCTGATGCAGTGCTAAAGTGATCAGTTAGAGTTTGAGGTGGAATACTACTTCAACTACAGTGGCTCCTGCTAAAGTTGTGTCAACTTACACTGTTGATCCTGCACCAGTTGAGTCAACTGGCATTGTTGATCCTGCTCCAGCTCCTTCTGGCATTCATACAAGCTTCTTAATCAGGATTTTCAAAGCTTACATGTGTTAATATTGCTGCTGTTTATATCTGGTAGAGTATCAGAAGACTTTCCATGTGCAGTTTCTCTTTAACATCCAGTTGCAGGTATTCCAGGTCACAATGCTTGATTAGCAAACTAATGCATCAATGTTCACTATGTATACATTAGTTTGAGGGGAATGTTAGAACAAGCATGATTTGTGCTATCTTTGACTCATCTCCAGCTCATCTGAACTATACACGTGCTAACCTTGTATTGGTTATTGACATCTCATCTACAGCTGTGTTACTCTATCTGTAACTATCTTGTAATGAAGCTTATAAATAAGCTTCTCCTCCATTGTAATCTCTTGTCTCTGTTTGAATAAACTTAAACCACAATTCTGAGATTCCCACCACGTTATTACTGGGGATGAGATGTATGTGAACCAATGATTATTTGCATTATTGAGTAAGAAGATGGGTGTTGCTGATATTACGATGAAGGGAGAATCTCAAGCAAGAACAACGAGATTATATCGTTTAGCAGTTGATACAAAACAGAGAATTAAACCAGTTAGCTTTGTCGAGAAAGCAGCTGAGATATGGTGTTGGCGATCGATAGGAGATATCTAGATGGAAAAGGAACAAATAAACACGGACTTGAGAAGTTTGATATGCTGTTAGAAAGATATTTGACCTAGAATACGAATGGGCCGATGCTGTCGTGATTATTGTGGACTCTGTAGGATATTTCCGCGTCCAAGATAAACAAGGAATCATCGATACGCGTTTGTGGAGGTTGGATAATCTTTGGAAGTCGAGACTTGAGCGACAATTCAGTCAGAGAATGGTTTTGGATTGATACTGCAGCTGCAAAACAGCCACCGAGTGATGCTTTACCGTTGAATTTCAAGATGAACGGTGAGGATTCAAGACAATTTTAGGGCTTGAGTCGGGTAAGGAATGTTTGCGATTATAAGATTCGAAATTTGAGGAATAAATGCCTATAAATAGAGGCTCGAATCACCACACAAAGATATCTCTTCACCCTCAGTTTTCTGCACACAACCTGTTCGACAACCTTACCCAGAGAAACACATAAGCTTTAGAAACTCAACTTATGCAGTAGTAGCTGGATGTCTCTTGCAACATCATCGCAGTAGCTGAAGATCCAACAACTATAGCGGCAGCAGCTAAAACCCTCCTGCGACTGTAGTTTGATTTCTATCTTTTCTCTACTTTGATTGTCAAGAATTATGAGTAGCTAATTCTTTTAATTGGTTAGGGATGTAACCTATAATCACAACTATGTTAATTGATTAATGCATTGAGTTTTTCATTCACTCTCTTGTTTATCGTTCAAGTTTTATTGAGCATAATAATTATATGATTTTGTTCATGTAATATGATTAGTTGTTTTGCATATTTAAGTCGCGAATTAAATATCTTAATAACTTGTTTATCGCTAATTAGAGTCTTAGGTAATTTTATCAAGATTCTAATAATTAATAGTAATTTGTGATCACTAGCGGTGTGAATCGTGAAGGAAGTCACAAGTAAAACTTTACCTAGGTTGAATATACCACGATTGTGTTTGTATTACCTATGAATAACTCGTTTCATAGATTTTAAAGCTTTCCTCAAGTTGAATCTTCTAGCGATAAGCATTAGGTTATTTGTTGGAAAAGAATTCATATAATTGTGATTGCATTATTTGTTGATTTGTGGAGACTTAACGAAGTATATACACCGATTGGGGATACTTTAGGGTTATTGGTGAATGAGTGTGTGAATGATTCTTGATTGATTAACATGTGTGGTGATGGACGGCGAATTCCTTAACCAGCTTTTTCCTCTGATATTTTCTTAAAACATTTTTCACTTCTGTTTTTTAATTTAAATTATTTTTAAACAACAAAATATCCCCAGTTTACTTAAGTTTTCAAAAACAATTAAACAACACGTATCTCCTTGTGGAACGAATCTGTTCTTATAACTATACTCTTATTTATAATTGTGAAGTGAAAGAACTTGAATTATTTTTGCTTGGCTGACAACCGACCAGATTTCTTCATCTAGATTAAATAAATTCAATGCAAATTTATTTTAAGAGTATTCTTTATGTCTTTTACAGTTATAAAAATGATATATTTTTTACAAAATCAGTCAAGATTCGTTAATCAAGTAGAATTGAAAAAAATAAAATACTTTTTTGTATGTTGGTAAGAATTTCTCTACTGGATGCCCTTCCTCCTTTTATATGTTTGTAGGAGGAAACTAGAGATGGATCAAAAAGATATCTTTCAAGATAAAATTAATAACACGTAGGAGGAAAGAGTTTGATTTCTAAGATTGACTCTCGGGGATTGATAGTGGTGGAGAATCTCTCCGAGCCGAGTCAAGGGAGTCACCCTGCTGTAAATCTTACTGGTCAAAGGATGCAAATGGGGTTAAGGAACAAAGTGAACAACAACAAATTAATCGGCCTGCCACTACTGTCAGTATAGTTGAACTTGCTAGTGGGGCTCCTGCTGCTGCTGGAGAAGGTCTCTTTAATGCTATTGGTGTTAAGGAAGTGGATGCTAATTTTTCTGGAAAGCCACATCAGCCTGCTGATAGGTGTTGTAAAACACCTAATTTTATATCTAGTATTTATGCTTTCTTTGTTATTTTCCTTGGGAATTGCATCTCTTATGTGTGATTTTGAGTTTATTAGGTGCAATGGACTCATTGGGAGAAAAAGAAGGAGAAATCATTCATGTGGAGCGAAAATGGTAAAAAGACCGATTCACAGGCGGGTTGCATTCGGAACAGGTTAAGGAGTGCGAGAAGGAGGTGAATCAGGCTGTCGGTTCTCTGAAACCGACAAGCCATGAATGAGTTGGTTAGCCTTTAACAATGAAGTGGGGTGTAAATAGCAGTTTTGGTTCTTACCTGACCCTGAAATTGAGAGGGTTTATTTCTCATTCATTCACTCTCATTCCCCAACTCAGAGGAGAAACCATGGCAGCTGCGGCTAAGATGTTCGAATCGAGAAACTGAGAGAATCCGCGAGATGAGATATGAAGAAATCAATCGATTAACTCAGAATTCGTCTGGTAAATGGGTAGATGAGATTTGCTAGGGTTTGTTTAAGAAGAGAAAAGGGTTTCTGAGTCTGTAATCAATGAAGTTGGTTCGTGTCGATTGAGTGAATGGATCTGTTGAATTGAGATGAGATTCAGATGGATGTTGCTGTTGAACTTGAATCGAAGAACTGTGGTTGTGAAGGTTTCCTAATTGAATCTGGGTTTGAGTCTGAGGAAGGAATTGATGAAATGGTTGTTTTTGTGGTGGTGAATCTGTTGTTTATGGTGGTGAATCCGAGCAGTGTTAAGAGTTCCACAGAGTTGGGAGAAGAAAAATGAATTCAAGCCAGGGATTGAAGGAACTAGGGTTTGTTGATTGATGATGGAACTCAAGTGGAGTGTTGTGATTTCTGGGGTTTGCTGTAGTTTACATTGCAGCAGAGTTGGCGATCTTTGGTTACGAGGTGGAGTCGAGTGCTGCGGTGGATGGGATTGAGCTGTTCAGATGGACTCAGGTGAAGAAGCAGCTGATGTTAGAGCAGAAGTCATGGATGTAGCTGCTACAGAGAAGATTAAATGAGTTAGAATGAAATTGCAGGTGGAGCCATGAAAGTTCAGGGAAGAATTGGAGATTGTTTAAGGGTCTGGTGAGAGATTTGATTCAAGATGGAGTTGATTATGAATTTGAGATGGAGAAGAACAAGGTCTTATGCTGTGAGAAGGATATGAAGGTGGTGGTATGCATGAAATGGAGTTGAATTGCTTGAGGGGAAGTGAAGTGTTGATGTTGTTGACAGTGTGATGCACTAAGCTGGAGTGAAGTTATAGTTGTATTTGCAACTAGATGAACAACATTTGAAGTGAAGCATTCGCTCGGATGAACCGGGTGCAAGGAAGGAAGAGGCTGGTTGAGTGAGTTGTTGTCGTAGGCTGGAGTTATGTTGGGAATTGTGAGTCCGGGTGTGATGGTGTTTGTGTGAAGTAAGTAAATAGAAACTGGTGCAGGTGATGTGCAAATGCAGTTCGCGATTAGTGTCTTTGGAGATGAGCAATGGAGCCGAAAGCAATGTCGTGAGTTCGGTGGATTGAGCCGCAACTCGGATGGTTTTGCAGTGAATGGAATGGTGCTTATAGATGTGAGTTGGTCTTTGTTGCTGCAATGGGTATTGTGTAAGAAGATAGAGATGGAATTGAGGTTGGCTAGGCAGAGTGGAATGGCTGGTCTTTGCGGTGATGAAGCTGTGAAGCAAGGCATTGCAGGTTGTGATAAGTAAAGCAACTGAGATTGAATGAGACAAAGCTGAGTGCTGTAATTGCAGCTGAATTTGCAGGAATGCAGTGATGTTGTGGCTATGACTGGAGTTTGAAACTACAGGATTGAGATGGAATCTGGTGGTGGGACTAGAAATGATAGCAGGTGAATGAGCTGCAGAAATTGGTGTTGCTGCTCAGATGGTCATGGCTCGAGGCAAAAGGTGAATGGGATGAATTGCAATGTGCAAGTGAGCTGGAGTTAGGCTTGAGATGTCGCAGGAAGTTGTGAGCTGCAGGAGATGGTCTAATGGCAGTGATTGAAATGGAGAAGGTCTGTTTGAGTTGTATACTGAGGATTTGGTGGTGGTGAGCGACCATCATGGCCGGATAGAAATTGGTGATGCAAATGATTGTGCAAAGCACATTGTGGCATGTGCAATGGCTCGAGACAAGACTAATCGGCTCACCTGCAGACAAGGCGGTGGATCGACTCACAACCTAACTCAGCTGAGTTAGAGTTTGACTCGGTGCACTGGCCGAGTTGACTCACCGACCGAGTTGACCTCGGGACGATTTGACCCGTTGACCGGTGGGGGCGGACTTTGCTTCGGTCACCCGAGCGATTCCAGGTGACTTTTCCGACCGATTTCGGCCATAATCCCGGTTTTCTATGACCAATTTTGGACATAATTTTATATGGGTATTTTCCACACATGGGCTTGGTGGACTAGTTGGAGATGGGTTTTGAGAAGACCTAAATTTGGAAAGAGCATCCTTTTGGAATTGAAGAAACATATAAATAGAAAAGTCTTTCTCAAACCTAAAAAAATATATCTCCATTAGGGAGACTTCTACTTGTTTTCTAGGGTTTCACATGATAGTTTTCTTCTTTGCTTTCTATGATGATTTCCAAAAACACAAGTAACTAAGTTTTTATTATTGGTTGAAGATGTAGTTGGATTTTGCAACCAAGTTATGATTTTTATGAATTAGTTTTCTCTCAATATTATCGTTTGATTTCTACGGGTTATAATAATTGCATGATTGATGTATTGCAATATGATTGAATGTTTGTTTAGTTAAGTCTAGAATTGATTGAACTCACATCCATATCTATAGTTATTTTAGGGTTTTCATCGAGCGATAACCTTGAATACGAGTAGCATGATATGATTATGGTTTGTAGTGATACATCCTCGTAGTCATATGTAGAAATTGACCTTTGTTCGAATTGTTTTGCGCAATGTATTACAATTGCATTGATTAGCCTATTTAAAACTTAATGCTCCTAGGAATTGAACTTGATTAGCGCAAGGCGTTAAGTTATTCTTTAGGTAGAATTCACATACGCAGCTCTAATGTGTGTGTGATGAATTAGGAAATTTACGGAGTATTCTTGCAATAAGGTATTCTATGGCTTTTGATGATAGAGAGAGTAAATACGAATTCTATTCATATATTCAAAAACTTGTTTACAATTGAAGATGAAACCTTTATCCAATATTTCACATCCTTGATTTGCGTGCTTTATTTGCTTTTTGTTTATTTTTATTTACACAATCAGAAAATCCCCCGTGTTACTTATAAGATACCGAAACATATTGACAACCAAGACCTCTCTGTGGGAACGATCTTTTATTTCCATTGCTTCATTATATATTTTGAGTAGTAAGAAAGTGTAATTTATTTTTGACACCTACGACAGCGGTCACCGCTACTACTATCATTGTAGGTGAATTTCTTTGGTGGTGATCCTCCTGTTTGTTGAGTAGGTCTTCTCTCTAATGTTGGAGGTGTATCTATGTCAGTTGGTGGTACCGTTGGAGGAGTTGGTGGGGTATCCAAATCATTTGGTGGGAAGAGTCTAGTGTCTATAGATCTGAATAACACGTAAGAATTATTTACCAAGTAAGCTAGATAACAACTATATATATTTTTTTATTTAGTTAAATGAATTGGTAAAGTGCTTTCCGTTGTTAAATAGATTGATGATACAATCTTAAAGATATTGTAGATTAATCCAAGCTTGATCGAGCTTATGCTGTTTTGGTTTGATTCATCGAAAATAAAATAATTTAACACGATAAAACAATTTGACTAGCAAGATTTAATTTGATAATTATTATTTAATCCATGTAGTAGTTTGAAACAAATTTAAGAATTATTTATATGAAACTTCCTAATCCACAAGTTCATGTGTGAAATTCAACCTAACAACATTTAGAAATATAATTAAATATAATCGTTAACTAGATAAATTTCGAATTAGTCTTTATATTATTCGACATTTACCAAAACTTTATGTTAGCCTCATCTCATGGCGTGACGACACGAGTTATTTCTAGTTAGTTAATAAGATAAAATGAAACTAATGAGTTACCTTGAACTATTATTTCCTATATTATTTTAAAGGAATAGTATTGTCGTAATTTTTTTTGTTAGACGCATGTTTATTTAACACTAGTTTAAAGGGTTTATAAGTGACTCACTAACTTAAGGGCATATTATCCAAAATCACTAGCGTTTGACTTCTTATTCAACTAGAACAGTTGTTCCAATAGTCTAATGTGTAACAAAAAAAAAAAAAAAAAAAAAAAAAGGAATTTTATGCCCCCAAAATTTTGGTGCCCGAAATCGAACTTTGGGCACTTCATATCAAGGCCGGACCTGCCTTTTGAGTAAGAAGAGATAAAACTAGACGATACAATAGTACTTGCTCTTACAAAATGGGGCACCGCGCAGAATAGTTTCTTTTTACATGTATATCCTCTTCTAGGTTTCCTTTGGTGTTGTAATGTGAGGATACAAGGAGTCATTATAATTGTTATTTTTATAAAAAAAATTGATGAATTAAGTTAAGCTTGGTGAAAAGAAAGAACCCAAAAAGTTGCTTCCGACGAATAGGAATCAAAGTAGCCTACTATGCAGGTATGTGAGTGGCACGCCCAAATAGGAAGCAGGCACATCGTAGATAGTGGTTGTTAATTTTTGTATTCGGTCAAACAAAAAGTACTTAATAGTTTATTCGTTGACATGTTACCGTCGCTCAGATTACCCAAGTTGAAAATATAATTTAAGGAATATTAACGGTGTTGCACCCAATTAAATCTCTACTTCCTCTTACATATTGCATCAGGCTTCCTCTTATTTAAGTTCTTGGTTAATTAGGTTACGAGAGGATAGAAATGACGTGCTATTGTAATCTTGTTTTTGTATCAAAAATTAAAAGATAAAATAAGCTTTGACAAATAATTTTGATGGTAATATTTGACTTCAATGGCTTAGTACCTGTCCGTGGTCCAGGGCCGGCCATGTTCTAGTTAAATAAGTAAGTCAAACGTCAAACGCTTGTTAGTGACTTTGGTAATATCTTATTGGATAATATACCCCAAATTTAATGAGTTAATTTATGCCCTAAATTGAGCAACATCCTAACAAACACTTTAAACTAGTGTTAAATAAACTTGTGTCTAACAAAAGAAATTAGGGCAATACTATTCACTAAAAAAAATAGTTCAAGGTAACTCATTAGTTTCTTTTTATCTTACTAATTAATTTATTATTTTTTCTTTGTATTTTGTATGTGTTGTTATGATTAGATTTTGATAAATAATATATTTCTCCAATTCTAAAAAGAAAGCAACCGTTAGGATACCAAAATAGGAAAAAAGGAAGAGAGAAAAATGTTTTGCTGGAATAAATATTTGTTTAAACCTAGTAGATAAATAGTTTTAGATTATAATTTTCTCACTATCACCAAAACAACATATATTTGTCGGTTTTGGTCACCATCATTAAAAGCGGGATTATTAAATTGTTAGTCCAAACATAGTATGGACCTTCTATGTCATATGAACCTCCTCAATATTATCGTGGTCTATCTTGTCTTGATAGATATAAAAATAACTTCTAGACAAGGAATACGCCAATTTGTTTAATTAAAAAAAATAAAAAAAAGTTAAGATAATATATTGATGCACAATGACACAGCCGAAAATGGGCACAATGACATGAAACTTATAAGGCACCTAGATACACACAACCGAAGAAGTTAAATAGAAATAAACAATCAACAAATAGAGTGCACCAAGAATAACAATAGTGTCAATTTTTATTTTTTGGTTTGGAAAAGAAGATACAACAGTGTCAAGTTATGTTATAAATAAACTTATATCAAAACCACAAAGTTGATGTTATGAGAAGGTAAAGGTGATGCAATCGACATGTTTAATAGCCTCAATTCAGATTGGTAAATTCATCATACTCCATGACTTTCCAAATGATTTCAACACAAATAAACAAAATGAGAAATGTGTCAAACATCAACCTATTAGACCAACAACATCACAAAACCTAGTGATAAAGTGGAGAAAACTACAACACTCTTCTTTTGCTGTCAGAGTGATTGGTGAACGATCATAGATAAAGTAAATAGTTGCACCAAATAAAAAAGACAATAAAAATTGAAGATAGACATTTCATTCGAAAAATCAAATAAGTTTTTATTGGTTTAACAAGAGATATAAGTGATGACTAAGAGAAACTCCAATGGGCAACCACAAATCTGCTGAACCTTACCTTTATAAGACTTTTACCCTTGTTCAACTGGAATTACTAGTTTTCGAACTAACTGAACCCACGAGGAATTTATCTTTTTTCTCATATAACCTCGTGATATTTGATAAGTGTATAATTTACTTAATTTTGGTGTCAAATCCATACTTGTTTTAGCTATAATTCTTTCATATTAATTGTTATTACTCTTGTTTTCTTTTATTTATATATGTTGGGTGTATCATCCCAAGAAGAGTCAAATATCTACAAAAGAGCTAGGAAGTAAAGTACTCCAGCTATTCAAAGTCGAAGAAATGCGACGAAATAGAGAAAAAAACATTCAAAATCATAGAAGGGCCAAATACTAAGTAAATCTAGTTCAAATTCTGGAGCTCTTAATACCATCTTGAAGAGAAAAAAATATACGAAGTGAACACAAAAAGTATATTGTCATTTTGAGTCCGGACGAAGGAGTTATGGACGAAACAACCGGGATAAGTGTCCATAAGTAGGATGAAATTACCTTGGATGTATTCTAATTTTCCACAAGTAGGTTGTTCAACTAACAGAATGGTCATTGAATCACAACAAGAAAAGCTCACGTATTTGGATTGTGGAGATCCTAACTATCGTAAAGAACCACGAATGCTAGCTGATGTTATGAAGCAAGAAGATGAAAAGGTAGCTGCGTTGTGCAAAAACAAGAAACTTAAATCCAAGTTGAAGATGTCACAGCACGACCACTGCGAAGAAGTAGAGTTTACAAAACAGTTGATTAGTGAATGCTCAATCCCTGGTTGTAAATATTTTATGCATTTTCGCACTTCTACATAAGAATACATATATGGAAGACACTTCTGGAGATGTCCATCGTGCTTTAAGTTAGAGTAGACTGATTAAGTATATGACGATTCCACTATATATCGTTATGTTGTTCAGTGTTTAATTGATGGTGAAAAAGCGGGGGTACAACAACCACACCCAACAATTCGATTAGTAATCTGTATGGACAAACTCCAATATACTTTCTAGAGAATCAACTAGACAGTCAAACTCAATCTAGAGAAAAGTATATCAAAGAGTTTATATCTCAATCTCTCGATTTGATCTTTACTCAAGCAAATAGAAATTTGCGAGTCTTTATCAAAGAGAGATAACTTGGATGGTACCAAAGACCAATATCCAAGTGTCAATCAATTTAAATCAACAACCAAAAGGTCGGATATTCAAATTGATTGAACAACGCACAACCTGTGATATTTTAATTAAAACAAATATAATGCGGAATATAAATAACACAGACACGAGAATTTTGTTAACGAGGAAACCGAAAATGCAGAAAACCCCAGGACCTAGTCCAGATTGAACACACACTATATTAATCCGCTACGAGACACTAGCCTACTCCAAATTAACCCGGTCCTGGACTGGTATTTGAACCCCAATCAATCTCACACCGATCCAAGGTACGTTATGCTCCTACGCCTCTGATCCCAGCAGGATGCTACGTACATGATTCCGTTAGCTGATCTCACCAAAACTAAGAGTTGCTACGACCCAAAGTTGAAGACTTTAATAAACAAATATGTATCACAGAAAAGTCTCGATGTAATAGATAAATTTGTCTCCCACGAATATACCTACGATTTTTTGTTAGTATTTTGATAAATCAAGGTGAACAGGAACCAATTGATAACCAGGACTTATATTCCAAGAAGAACATCCTAGTATTATCAATCACCTCACAATAATCTTAATCGACAATGAAAAAAGATATTAGGAATCACAAACGATGAGACGAAGTTTTGTGATTTCTTTTCTATATTGCCTATTGGAGATATAAATCTCAAGCCAATTATTTCAATTGTACTTGTATGATAGAAACATCAAGATTAGATCACACAACTACAAGAAAAGTAGTATCGGTCAGCTTCACAATCCCAATGAAGTCTTTAAGTCGTTAACTTTGGTTTAGAAGAAAACCCAAGGTTAAAGGAGAATCGAATCTAGCTTATACAACTAGTATCACACGTAAGGTGTGGGGATTAGGCTTCCGGTTGCTAAAGTTCTCCCTTATATTGTATTTCAAATCAGGGTATGCAATCAATGTTAGCTTGGTAACAAAGCATTCAATATTCACCGTTAGATGAAAACATGATTACATTCAAGCTAATATTTCTCAACCGTTGGATCGAAACCTTAGCTTATTACACACAAATGAAATGTCCAATTTAGGGTTTATGTTAGTTCACAAACATTAACATTTGTTGGTTCAACAATAGTTAACCAAATGGTTAGCCATATGAGCAATTTCGTATCAACCATATTCTTCTTCACCATAACTAGTTCAAATGACTCAAATGAACTAGTTAGAGAGTTGTTCAATTGCTTAGATCTTATGTAACTACACAAGACACAATCGAAGCAAAAACGGTTTGATTCCTTCGAATCGGTTCATGAACTTTATAGCCACGGTTTGCAAAAGCATTCCTTAGTTTATATAAACATGAGTTCAAGAACAACCGGTTTTAGATATAACCTGCTCAAGTTCGCGGACTGGGTTCGCGGAATTATGCTCACGGAAGGAGCTCACAAACTCTAGCAGAAATTATCGGGTCGAGAACTTCCGCCAGTTCGCGGACTGAGTTCACGGACTTCGCTCACGCCACATTTCGTTTCTCTTGATCAACAAAGTTCGCAAACTTTGGTTCAAGGAATAAGGACTTATACATATATGTGTTTCCACAACAATGCGTATATCCTACCAATGGTTATGTAATCTAAAATCTCATTTCAATCATTGAAACATTCTCAGAGGACGTTATATAGCCGTTATTCACAAACTATTTTTCGTCAGAGCAATTTTCAAAGTGATTGAAACATAACATGACTTTCGTCACTAGGTAAAGATGAATTTGGCTAAAGCGAAAGCTTACCAACACATATTTCGAGAAATAGATAGGCGAGTTAAACTCGTCTCGAAATAGCAAATGTGTATAATGAAAGTCTATATATCAAAACGACTTTGTCTCAAGAATAGGAGATAGAGTAAATAGACTTTTGAGTGACAGATAAGTTCAAGTCTCCACATACCTTTTAGTCGATGAAGTTCCACCAGTTCCTTGAGTAATCCTTCGTCTTGTATGATGATTGCCATGGAGTCTTGAGCTCAAATACACTTTTTATCCTAGTCCGAGACCTTTAGCTATAATAGGCTAGAAATCAAGACTTATAGTTTTGATCACTAACATTGACAAACATGCTTGAGATAGCAACGCATGCGAGTTCGACAGAGCAATGCTCTAACAATCTCCCCCTTTCTCAATTTTAGTGACAAAACTATTAATACATATGGAATATAAAAAATAAATAAATTAACTTTTGTAGCTCCTATTCCACATGCCTAATCCTCAACATTACTCGAAATCTTCGTCACTTCCGAGTACTCCAATGATCCCAAAGGTTGTAAGTTTAGTATCATTGTTGTTGAAAATCCGTAGCTATAACAACAAGAAAACAATAGTTATCAATTATTGTTATACAGTGTCATAATATCATTACACATCGTCAAATTTCAATTGTATCACAACTTCAACAACAATACTATGGTGATATGTATCACTCCCCCTTAGTCAATACTCCATCTCACATGGAAACCACTCCCCCTTACATAATGATCCGAAAACCATATGTATTTGTAGTGTGAACTACATATTAATTCTCCCCCTTTTTGTCAATAAAATTGGCAAAGGTACAAGAACGGGATCCTAATGAAATTTCCGAAAGAGACATTTCATGACCAAAAGAAAGAAACACATATTATCTTATTTAGATGCAATCATAAAGCCGAAGCTAAATGCATTCATTAAGGAGTTTAAAGATACAAGATAACCCCTATAATATTCCACAGCCGCACTCCCCACAAAGATTTGTCAATTAAGCGCAAGTTCAAAAATAACTCTCCCCCATAATATGTCATTCCCGAAAGAACAACAAGAGAGACTTTAATTTCAAGAGAACAGAAGGATTTCTTTTGACACAACACACTAAGAATTCTGACAGTAAAAATCAATCCTACGAAAACAAATACAAAATTGAATTAACACTTACTGGAGTTTCAAACTCAATTGCCCAAAAGATCGAGATAAGCACATGGGCAAGAGTCATAGAAACAATTAATGAACCAAAACAACACCAATAGATCGTAGTAAGTGTTGAAAAGTAGAAGTGTCTAATGGTTTGTTGAGAATATCAGCCAATTGTTGTTCGGAAGGCACAAAATCCATACTTATGATACCATTTTCATAGAGATCTCGAATAAAATGGTACCTTATATCAATGTGCTTTGTTCTCGAGTGCTCAACGGGATTCTCAGTAATTCGAATCGCACTAGAGTTATCACAAAAGATCTTCATTATTCTAGTATCAATTCCATAATCAGCTAGCATTTGTTTCATCCATAGCAGTTGAGTGCAACATGAGCCAACATCAATATATTCTGCTTCACATGTAGACAGGGATTGTGAATTCTGTTTCTTGCTATGCCAAGCCACAAGATTGATCCTACATAGTAGAAACCCCCGATGTACTTTTTTGACCTCTACATCATCCCGCCCAATCGGCATCTCGAATAAGCGAGAAAGATTAGTGTTAGTATCAAAAGTGTAAGATAGACCATACCCGTGAGTGTGATTGACATATCGTATGATCCTCTTTCTTTGCAAGATGAGATTCTTTTGGATTAGCACGAAATCTAGCACAACAACCAACACTAAAAGAAATATCAGGTCTAGTGGTTGTAAGATATAAAAGGCTACCAATAATAGATCGATACAACTTTTGATCTACTTTTACTCCTTTCTCATCTCTCGTGTAGTTTACCAGTAGTGGCCATAAGTGTCAGTTTTGGACTTGACTTATCTAGACCGAATCTTATAACAAGATCCTTTGCATATTTTTCTTGAGATAAGTAGATTCCATCCTTATGTTGTTGAATTTGTAATCCTAGAAATAACTTTAATTCACCAATATTGCTCATTTCAAACTCTTTAGCAAGTGAAACCTGAAAATCCTTTGCAAGCTTCTCTGAAGTTGAACCATAGATGATATCATCTACATAGACTTGAGCAATGACAACATCTTTCCCACTCCATCTGGTAAACAAAGTTTTATCAGCTCCACCTCTTGAAAAACCTTTTCTAATAAGAGAAGTGGTAAGTTTTTCAAACCAGGCTCTAGGTGCTTGTTTTAACCCATATAATTCCTTTTTGAGCTTAAGAACATGATCTGGGAAATCAAGGTTTTCAAATCCTTTAGGTTGAGCAACATAGACTTCTTCCTTTAGAATTCCGTTTAGGAAGGCAGATTTAATATCCATTAGGAAAAGCTTAACCTTGAGAAAACAAGCATGAGCTAATAAAAGTCTAATGGACTCAAGGCGTGCCACAAGAGCAAAGGTTTCGTCAAAGTCGATACCTTCAATTTGTGAATACCCTTGAGCAACAAGTTTGGCTTTATTAGTGATAATTGTGCCATATTCATCGAGACTTGTTCTTGAATATCCATTTTGTTCCAACAATATTAACATTGGAGGGACAAGGTACGAGTTCCCATATGTCTTGTCTTAGGAATTGATTTAACTCTTCATGCATTGCATTCACCCAAAAGGGATCGCTCAGAGCTTCATCAATATTTCTCGGTTCTACTTGTGAGGAGATAACAACCAAAATTGCACATGTTTTGAAGTTGCCCTCTAGTCTTAGTTGTGGAATCTCTTCCCCCAATAATCTTTGTTGGGATCATGATTCCTTTGAACCCGAGAGGTGTCATGGAGGGACACGTTCTTGTTCGTCGGCGTAGCTTGATCGGTGCTCTTCTCCCCGTCACTAGAAATATCAGGATCAGCAACAGTTGGGATAACTTCAACTGATTCTGGTATTTCTTTGAATTTATCAATTGTCTCTGTTGGAGGCAACTCAGCAGGAGGATTATCATGATGAAAATCACTAATATCATCAATAATGACATTAGCAGATTCCATCATGACCTGAGTTCTGAGATTAAACACTCGAAAACCACGGCTATCAGAAGCATAGCCTAGAAAGACACCTTCATCACTTTTGGTATTCAATTTCCCTCTCTGTTCTCGATCTTTTAGAATGTAGAATTTACTTCCGAACACTCTAAGGTAGTGCAGGTTGGGTTTTCTTCCATACCACAACTCATAAGGAGTGTTTAGGGTTTTAGATCGTAAGTAAACACGGTTGATCAAATAACATGCCGTAAAAGCAATTCTCCCCAAACCCTTAGAGGTAAGTTTTTGTTATGGAGCATTACCCTGGTCATTTCCTGAATGTCCTATTCTTTCTTTCTGCAACTCCATTAGCTTGAGGAGTAATGAGTGGTGAATATTGTTGAATAATCCCCGATTAGTCACAAAATTCAAACACCTTAGTGTCCTTGAATTCGAGTTCCACGGTCGCTCCTAATTATCTTTAGTTTGCGACCTTGTTCCTTCTGGATTCATTTACAATAATCTTGAATTCATCAAGGGTTTCATTTTTATGAGGCAATGCAACCCAAGTGAATCTCGGTGTAATCATCTACCATAATTAATGCATACTTCTTACCAAAGAACCGTGGGTTGTTGAATTGGTCCGAAGAGATCCATATGAATTAAGTCAAGTGGAGCTTTAGTGAGAATATCTCGAGATGATTTATGGTGAACTTTCGTTTGTTTACCCTTTTGACAGGCACCACATACACCTTCAATCTTTGCATTGATTTTGGGAACGCCTCTAACAAGTTCTTTGTTAATGATCTTAGTTAGAAGACGATAATTTATGTGACCAAAACGCTCATGCCAAAGATGTGTAGATTCCACCTTAGTCAAATTGCAACAATTGCTAAACTGAGTATCAAGAAGATAACAGTTGTTTTTACCACGAGTTCCTTGAAAAAATTACTTTCCCAGTTTTGTCTACAATGTCACATCCATTTGCATTGAAGACAACTTGATGGCCTTTGTCACAAATTTGACTAACAAAAAGAAGATTTGCGGTCATACCTTTTACGTATACTACATCATGGATTTCAGGTACGCCGGGCAGTTTGATCGTCCCTTTCTTGCTAATGTAGCAACAACTCCCATCTCCGAAAGTTCTTGGACCTCCTTCATAGTCGTCAAGAAACAAACCATGTGAGATCACCTGTCATATGCCTTACATCCACTTGCCAAGAAACCATTGAAAGGGTGATGTTTATTTTAAAACAAAATCTCCCATACTATTAGTACTTTCCTGTTTAGGGTTTCTGATAGTTTTGTAAGTCCTTTTAGAGAGGCACTAAGTTGTTTAGCTTTCGTGTGAAGAATAAGCCTAACACTGTTCAATCGATCAAGCATATTTTAATCAATTTCATTCCCAATTCAACAAAAACCTGATCCTTGACCAAACTACAATCAATTTCATTTCTTTGCCATTTTTGATTAATCAGTGCAATAACATCTTTAACTTTCACTTTTATCTTCTCATATACACGATTTCACGAAAATTTTACCTAACGAATGTAAAGAACTGTTGATTGAAAAACCGACTTACCATAACCATACTTCTCTTGAATAGCTGGTAAAACTTTGTAATCACCTTTGGATCCTTCTCGATTAAAACGTTGCCCGATTCGAAACACCTTCAATGATTCCCTATCCTTCTTCTAACTTACTCAATGTTGCGCCCTCTCTACTCCGAACCCTAAACACTAGTCAGAATAAAAGAGTAAAGCACCCAAGTTAACTTCATGTTATATGCGAGGTACAAGGAGGAAGGTGGAGTCATTTTATGCCACTGAACCCGGCCCAGAATCCTCAAAGATCCTCGAAAAAATAATTACTTTGTTAAAATAAAAAACTCTTTGACTCAACTAGGCTTGTATAAGATAAATTTTAACTTTACATGTTAATAATTTTGCTAAAATAATAAAAAAAGAATTGTCCCAGGACTATTAGTTTATCGTAGTTTTAAAGTATTTTGTTGCACCATCAAAAGAAAAAAAAATAATTACTTGAATAGCAGGGCCAAAATAAGGTCACTAAGCATAGTAATATGAAAACCTATTTATCAACTAACTTTGCATTATACTAACAGTATTTTCCTTGCCTAATACCAATTGAAGGCCTGAATTTTTGCCAAGAAGCTTCGTTCACTGACACTGAAAGATTAGATAAGGGTGTACACTAATTAATACAAGTCGTCCACTTTTCACCAAATCCTTCAAGCATGCGGTCCAACTTGCATTGCCGAATACTCTCTCTAAATCCATTTTAAAGAGTACACCAGAGGCTTGCATCAACCAGCTCATTAGCATCACGGACTCCATCCGAATTTGGTTACCCCTTATACATGATCCTTGGTAGTCCGAAATTATATGGCTCGAACCTTCTATATCCATTCTACGAGCGCTTCAGAATTAATTTTGTATACACCATTGACTAATAAACTTAGTGTTTCAACTTCGTTTGGTGTGCTAGCTTCATCTTTTTTCGGAATGAGCTTGATAAATGAGAAATTTAACCTCCAATCCAGTTTCCCTCCTCAAAAATTCATCCACAATGACCATAATATCTTGTCATAATATATGTTGTTTCAAAAAACTCATTTCTCGAATCCATCCGGTCCAAAAGACCTGTTTGATGATCCACTGCTAGAAACACCAACAAATATTTCTTCCTCTTGGATCTCTTTTCTAACCATTCTTTATCAACATTCGATATCTTGCGAAAAGATGTATTATCTATACTAGGTCTCCTAAGATGTTTTTCTTCAAACTAACTCGGTGAAGTAATTTAGTAACTCTTCAATATCATCAAATTCTTCTTCATCATTCTAAGGTGTTGATTCTTCCTTCCGAGAAGGCCTTTTTACTCCATCTCTTGAAAAAAATTTAAGATTATATAATTTCTTGGCAAAAATGTAACTTGTAGAAACCAGGAGCACTAATGAAATCCACCATTTTTTTAAGATTATACAAAAAAATTTGGATGTAACAACTAATGGTTTGCAAATCTCCATGCTCCTTTGTTGGCTTCCTTGATCTGAAATCCACCATTTTTTTTAAGGAGTAGTAGTGAATAGTAATGAAGAATGACAATAATATATAATATGAAGGAGATACAATCATTCTACACAACAAAGGATTCTCAAATCTTTGAAAATACTTACAAGGACTCGGAGAGAACCCATTCAAAGCAATCAATTTTGCATATTAAATTAGCTGAAAGAGAATGTGAATCATTAACAACAACTTATTGCAAAATCTATAAAGATTATTTGTCCCATATATATATATAACAATCCACCATAAATACCTTTAGATTCCTATAACTCTCTATCCAAAGTTTCTTACAAAAAATTCAGTTGTTTTCATCATTTTTATTTCCTGAATCTACGAATTGATGATTTATGAATCTGAATCAATTTCTTTAGTGTGTTGATTTTATCGAAATCATTGAGACCTTAAAATTCCAGATGAGTATTTTCACCTTCAGAAGTTACTTTCTAAAAAATCAGAAAGTCATAAATTAGTTTGGGTACAAAATTTCAGAATGTCTTCTAAATAAAAAAATAAAAGATTGACTTTTTGTGAATTCAAGCAAAATAGTTTTGCTTGGACTTCTTTGATTGACTTCTGCTTCTGGTAATCTAACATGCATGTTACAATTATTGCCCTTAATTTAATGAATGACATGTAAGTCTAAGATAGGAAGTAGCGGGACCCAATCACCCAAGAAATGGCATCCCCATTTTGACACAGGTCTATACTAATTAACGGATAAAAGCAAGAACATGGTGAGTTAGGGTTTTGGGCTTAATTAAAAGTGGGAAAAGAACAAACACTATGGGGCTTGGTTATGTGGGGTGGGAACTAAGTTTCTGCCCGGTTAAAAGTTGTCTGAGATTGAATATCCGATTTCAACAACAACAAAAAAAAACTGATTTATGTGTAAAAGTGGGCCCAAAAAATTGGTTCGATCGAAACTATGTTTCAAACAACTTAAGTCAAGTCACAACCTTCTACGCATATCATATCTATAGCGCGAGAATGTGGAGAAAGTGAACCATATAAAAGTTTCTCTTTTCTATATTCGAGATGAAAAGCCAAAATGTGGCTACCATAATACTTGTTGTAAATAAGTCTCTGGTGTATCTCAAAATAAATAAACACCAATTGTCAATTATATTTTTTTTCGCTAATTTCTTTTCTCTTTGAGTCACGTCTCTTGGAAATAGACATTTCCAAGTCATAATATTATAAAAGTATCTTAGTTTACTTATCTTCGGTCCATAAAAAGAATTTAAAGTTTATTCAACCAATTTATTGAAATCAATCCCCTAGGCCCTACCTCTTACTCATCATCTCCCTTTTAATCAATAAATCAGTTTATTTTTACACGTGAAAAGAAGAAGTAAAAAATCCTGCAACTTCCATGAAGTGAAGGATGAGTGGGTGGGTGGTGAGTGAGTGAAATGAAGGATGATTGAGCGGGGAAATTTGTGGATTTAAGGTTTATTGAGTTATGAATGGGTTAGAAGTTATTTAGCGGGCAATGTACGATTCTCATAAGTGAGTATAATGTCGTTAAGTGTCATATGTACTAAATATTCAGATACATTTAAAATTTTAATCTACTTACGTAAGAAATTACATACTGAATATGTTCACTCTCTCGGTTTGGGCCTATCTCTAGATCATCTTGGCTGCAAGTATTTTTCTCTAAGGTTTAAATTTTGGGTATTGTTATGGATTAAGAATTATTTTATTTCTTTGGAAATTGTGTTTTTTGTCATACACATGAAACATATTATCTGTAAGTATTTTTGCAATACCATATATATCAAAAGGTTTAGAAATTATATTTACAATGCATAAAATGAAAATTATGAGAGAGACAATAGTTAACGCCATTAGTTATGGTGAGATATAAAGAGTGTTAACGTGCAGATATAATAACAAGTGGTAAGATCGTCAGTAATTCTCGTATCATCTTTTTTCCCATATATAACACAGATTCATGATTCCCATTGTTTTCTGTTTGCATAAAAAGAAACATAACTGGAAATATGAAAATTAAGAGATTCACCACAGCAATGTAATATAAGCTATACTATAAGAAATTCACCTGACGACTCCAGTAGCCGCTTTATGAAAATATGATCATGGGTCCAGCCGCTCCTGATATCTCAATGTTTCAATATATGCTTGAAAACTCATTTTTCTAGGGTGACACAAATGAAAGTCAAAGTGCTCCTCAATCATTTTGGTGTAGTACTTCACCACATCAAGGTAATTTTCCAAAAAACGCTCCAGATCACCTCGTCGAATGTAAGTGTCTCCAGAATCAAGCTCATACCTTTGGGGGAGGCAAAGGACAATAATAAATAATATTTTCAGAATAGTCAAGAATTTATGACAATCAATATCCAGAAAACGTGACAATGGATCCTCTTGCGCTAGCTGGTGATCCCATATGCAATGCCGATCAGAGACGATATGCGATATCAGATGTTCTCTGTGTTGTCACTATTTTCATCATTTGGATGATTTGCATTTGTCTCCCAAAAGCGGCACCACCACGAAAGTAAAAGTGGTTTGTGTTAATTGTTGGTAATGAGTTAAGAGGATCTCATTACTATAGATAAAATCTACGTCTTTTTTATATGTAGTTACATATGTAACTCTATAGGATAATTTAGATTATAATAGTTTCTTTATGAAAGAAAAAAAAAATCCAAACCAGAATTATAGGTGGATATTATGCCTATAATTATAAGAATGGAAAAATTAAGTAGCGATGAAATTATAAAACTTCCAAGGTTGAATTGTTTTTCGGATGATAACCTCTCAACCTAATTACAACCTTATATAAGAACCAATTCGAACATTTGTCATGAAAATATCTTTTTTCCTAACAAGTACAAGTAGTATCGACGAGAACCGACATAAGAAAACTAAGAAAACGATTCTTGGATGGTGTTTTGTAAGTTCATGTGAAATTTGCTCTTGGACTTGGGTTGGTTCTGTATATATATGATTTATCCATTAAAGCAGAGGCATTGCTGCTCTCGAGAAGACTATGCCCTAAAACAAAAATGCAAAAACAAGGGTAACTTCAAAAAAAAAAAAAAAATTATAGTTTTGCCAAAGTATTTTTGGTTTTTTTTGAAACCCAAATATATAAATTAAAAATATTAAATCTGATTAGCAATGCCAAAAGAAGAAGAAAAAAATTGTTATTCAATGTTTCCCATCTTAATTTTCCAGTAGTTACACATGGATGTGCCGGTTCTCTCTTTTATTTTTGGTACCAGTTCAGAAACCTGAGATTCAATCGATGTTATGAAACTTTGTTCAAATTTCAATAAAGAATTAGATTAGTTCATAAAATCAGACTACCTATAGTAAACTATAAAAGAAATTAACAGTATGAAGAATTACAAACTCTTTCCGATTGGAAATTTATTTAAAATTTTAAAATGCATAACATGTCCAAACTTATAAAATTTTAAAATGCATAACAACATGAGACTCTAATATTCTCAATGGTTTGTTTACAAAGGAAAATGTAGCTGAAATCAAAAAGATTTGGATATCTCCTAATTGTAGAGATACTTTAAGACGCACATCGAAAGGAAGCGAAAGATTATTGTTAATTATGCATACAAAGTAATTTTAAATGAATCTCCTAGTAACCGATCTCCATTTCCTGATAGAATTATTAACTAGAAATCTATTTGGAGAAACAAACTACTATTTAAGATCGGAAAAAAACTATTCATATTATACAAGAAAAATATGTTAACAGATGAGACATATTGTCATAAGTTATAAATAATGCAAATAACAAATACATTAACGCCGCGATACGTAAGCGTAAATTTCTTATCTCATTTCTCAATGCAGTGACTAAATACAACCATCCCTTAAACATTACACCATTTATAAACAAACAAAAGTGTAACATCTTTTTTGCTTCTTTGTGAGTCTTTTTACTCGAGTGTGTTTCCGATTCTATTTTATTTCATCGTGTTAACATTAGATTTAGGTGTATTTTGGCAAATAAAATTATGAGGACCTTTGTATATATATATTATATCAAATAAATAGGAATTTGGGATCTAATATTGATTTTAATATTTTTACGTTATGTATTTATAATAATATTTTTGTTACAAATAAATAAAAAGGTTTTCTTAATAAGTGAAAACAACATACTATCAAAGTTATAGAATAAATCAAACATGAATTTCTAAAATTTATTATAGCCTATATCGTTGTGACCTTCAACGTCATTTGATATTGTTGATGTAGTTTTAATCATTATTATAAAGAAACTAAGGCCACTATGAACGTCTTTACTAAGAAAAATATATCCATTGATCTCCTTTATGTAGGATTATTAGGTTCACATAAACTATTAGAGATGCTAAATCACTTATGTAAGTATTGGTTTACCGATAATTTTTTTTGCTTAAAAGGGTTATTTGTTAGTCGCAACTTTTTGTCATTGAATTTATTTTAAGAACCTATATACCGAGAAAACTGAAATTTGTCAACGTCCCCTATGCGTAGGCGACATTTTAAGATGCTAGATCTTAATATAAAGTAGTTTTCATTATTCGATTCGATTAATTCTCAAACTCTTCTGCATTTGATTATTCTTGTGTAGAAGAATAGAGTTAGAGCAATGCTTAGTTGAACCCCACAAGTTTTGCTATGATGATCAAAACTATATCTTGATTTCTAGTCTACTAAGTCAAGTCTCGGACTAGGTTAGAATTTGGTAGTTGAGTATCAGACATCACCCTCGAAGACTGAAGATCGACAAAGACATTTGGAAAACTTATGTATCAGGTATGTGATGATTGAACCATTATATTTTACTCACTATCTTAGCATTCTATCTGTTGAGATGATATTGTATGACTTCTGGTAGATTTACAAAGAAGAAGTTTTGAGTCAAGCTTGTCTTGTTAAAAATCTCAAATATGATTTTAGAAAAGATCAATGGTCCTCCACAGTATTAGTTCTAAACAATTTATTGTTTAAATTAATTTGTGGATCAATTGAAAATTTCCCATGCAAATGATTTATCATGTGGGAATGTTACAAACATCCTAAGAGAGACATATCGAACTACTGATGCTTCTGCTCAGGGTAGGTTGGCGAACAGTTCGCATAACCATGAGTTCAGTTGGGAACAGTTCCATTAACCGTCAGTCATCCTAAGTTTGTTAATCTTGTAGGTTTTGTGAACAGGTTAACGAACCATTTCCCCCGACTTCGTGAACAAGCCTAACGGTTCACGAACCGTTGTACCAACGAAATCAATCGATTTTTAGCAGATTCTCAAAGACTTATTTTTTAAATATTTTTAGGAATGCTATAACTCTATCAAATACTTCTAAGACTTCATTGATCACTCAAACCCTTATGTGTGTGCATCATGATTAAATTTTTAGGTTTTTAAATGAACATCAAATTGCTTTAGTTCTTTGGCATACTTGCCAAACCGAACAATCATTATACACGATTACATAACCGGTCCCTATTATATATTCTTATGTTTTATTGTCAAGACCTAAAAGTGTTTTCTTGATTCCCAAGTTATCTTAACTTGAATTCTAAGCAACCCTTGGTCTTTGAAAACTATAAATAGAGATGCTCTTTCAACTAGGAAAATCAATCCCCGAAAATTTATGTCCTAGTTGATTCTAGAGTCATCCTTTATAGACCTAGGTTTCCTCTGAGAAACATAATTAGTTCTACGACTAAAAGACTTTGCTTTGGGAATTCGTGAAGCCAAGTCCGACTATGTTTACCTTGATAGTTCGTGTATCATGATTTTGCTTTTATGTTATTGAGGTTTTCGTAATCTCATTCAGGAAAGATAGATAGTAATCGCAAAGTTCTCTCCATTTCAGACTTATTGATTCCTCAATATAAATATCTGAAAACCGATCTTAATTGATCTTTTGAAGATTGTTATTGAGAGGTGGTTAAGAATCTAGGCTGATCTTTGGGAGTCGTAAGTTCTGGATTTGTGAGGTTTACTAGCTTTGTCAATTGCAAACAAATTTCCTCATATTGATCTTTGATCTAAACGGAAATCAAATATGCTTATTTGTAAGTGGTAGATTGGTATATTCACTTGGGCTGAAGCAACTCTTAGGTTGTAAAGGACGTCAGCTAAGGGAATCAATTGCCTAGATCCTTGCGAGGTTCAAGAGACGTAAGGAGAGCGAATGTAACTGAATCACTTGGAGAGAGAATTAGGTCTCAAATACATTCTAATCCGAAGTATGATAGTAGGCTATGTCTGTAGCGGCTTAATACAGTTTAGTGTTCAAATCTGGATGAGGTTCCGAGGTTTTTATGCAGTTGCGGTTTTCCCGTTAACAAAATTTTTGGCATTTTTTTTTTCCTTTTTCGCATTACATTGTTTATCTTTGATAATTGGATTTACGCAAGTTGTATTCAATCTTAATAGATATGTTTATTTAATTGTGCTCGATTACATGACTCTTTTCTTGTAGGATTCGTATCTTGAAAGATAGATAACAAGTTTAATTACTTGGCAGAATTCTGATTGGATTATTTGGATACGACTAGATTGATCTTGGATATTGATTTTTGAGATCGTCCAACTACTCTTCTTAACAATTAGGTTCGCGGACTCTTGTCTATATACATACTAATTCAGATGAGGTTAGAAATATAAACTCCGTATACGTATTTTCAAGGATCATTCAGTTGGTTTACTTGCACAATTGTATTAGGTTTTGTCTACATAGGTTGCCGAACGAAAAAGTTGGTGGTGTACTTGGTAACCCTGTGTTTTCTAACAAAAAGTAGTATACAATAATGGATTCCAAAGTCTAACAAAAGGTAATCAATATGATAAAAAAGCCCACGCCTCGGGCAGAAGCTAACTGGTATTAGTGATGGCAATTAGAGACGATAAACTCGAAGGACGGTTAATCCTCACAAAAGGCTGATTAAGGGACATGTGATTGTTCCACGATCCAAGCCGAATAATTGTAATTCCATCCCGTATTGATTTGCATTGTAGTAACAAAAACGTTGGTACACTTTTCCCTAATTTTGAACTACGCAAAGAAAAAAGAGAAGGTCTTCAAAATGAAAGTAATTTCTCACAAAATTCCACAGGTTGAGCAGGTATATTAGGAGATTCTTTTTATTTTTAGTTCATCCACATATTCTTGTTAAAATTCGATAAATAGGAAATGCGTGCAAGGAAAGAGGAAACAACAATCCAACTATGTTTTCTCAATCCACCAACTCAACAACGAGGGACGATTGCAAAAGACGATAAACTTAGGAACATCTAAAACAAATAAGAGTTCTTGGTTTGAATTTGAGAAATGGGAAATATCATTAATAACCTAGGAAAGGATTTGGTGAGTGCATGCACATCCATACTTTGCAGACAGAATAAGCAAAAGAAATGTACTGCAAACTTAAATTTACGGGGAAGTAAACGACTTGTATATGATTTAGAGTCTTAGATGCCTTCCGAATTTAATGAGTTCTTAATGAATACAACTAACTTCTTCAAGTACGCAACTGTGCAAATTCCCATCCTAGATTCATTAAGAATTACCTGAGAACAGTGATATTAAATGCCTTCTGATTCCAATGAATTTTATAAGAAACTCTTTGGCCCATAACAACTCGCTTTTCAAAAAAAATTTACCTATGAGGCCATGACTGTACAATATTTAATCCCCCGCCCATTGAGAAGCACCTGAGAGGAGTGACTAGTAATTAGAACATCTGAGATACACAACATTTAGTACTCAAGCTGATGAGGCATATTTAATATTAACGCCTAGTGGGATGGACTTATAAACTTATCTTCTTCCAGGCGCAACTTAAACCCTACCATGGTTATTATAGAACTTGCAAAAAACTATCCTAAATTTTTTTATCCAAAAGTTCCTTAATGTAGCTCACAAAACAGATCATCAATGAAAGTGAGAGTTATATACACTTGGTTTATAACCCTAGGTATTGAACGTTTATTCAAAATTTTCTTCAATTTTTCGAATGATAATCATCACCTAAAGTTGATTTTGATGAATTTTGTTTGCTTGAAGTTTTTATTCCTTATTGTGATTAAATCATGCTCGAGGGATATAACACAACTTACAAAAATGTTTGAAGTGAAGAATTTTTAAAATTATGTTTCCAAAAACACGGGTTAAATATTCGCCTCACTCGGACACAGATTATAAAATTGCCTCAACTTTAGGAGGATATTCGAAGTGCGCATGTATTCCAACACAGTTTAAAACTACATGCAACTCCAGGCGAATGTATATTCTCCTCCCTTCTATATTTGACGAAAGCAAAATTGGCCGCCAGATTTGGCTTCACTTTTTTGATGTTTTTACTTATTTCTTTTTTATTCAGCCACATTAAGCTTCATATTTAGCGATATTAAAGTTTTTGTGAAGACTACTGTGGACCCTCTAAGAACTAATAAAGAAACAAACAAAAAAAAAGTTAGAAAATCTAGTAATGGAACTTACAAAAACTATAACAGGAAAATCTCTTTCGTTTTTGATAATAGGTTGTTTACTCAAAAATCAATGACAAACTTTAGGCACAATCTTAAAAAAACCTCAACTTTCAAATAAATAAAGATCTAAATAATAATTTCTTTTGAAAAATAGATTTGATCTAAAGAAAAGTATTTTTAAGTCCATCCAGAGACCCAAGACTCAAAATTGTTTTATTTTATATAGATTGATACCCTGCTAGCACTTGTGCATATGCCTCTTTAAAAATAATGGATTTGTATTTCATGACATTAAAAATATTAACTTTACTTCACTTGCATTCAACTCTATTTCCATCTCTTTAACCTAGTTTCAACTCTAATTCCATTTCTTTAACCTAGTTACTTTTCGAAATATTGATGGGGTGCACCGCATCGGTGCACGTATATTTCATTACACAAGCTTGCATACACTGACGTGGATATCTGAATCCCAATTAAACAAAAGATGCCTCGGTGAATTGTCGGAAAAATTAAGGGTTCATAACAGACTACGTCCCCACATGCATGGAAGACGATCAGGTGGTAGTGGCATGTATTATAATATTTTGTTACTTTTCATGTAGGCTAAAAAGATTAATATTGTAAAACCTAGTTTTGAGCCAAGCTGTAGGCGATATTTTGAGATGCTAAATCTTAATATAAAGTAGTTTTCATTCGTCGATTTGATTAATTCATAAATCCTTCCACATATGATTATTCTTGTGTAGAAGAATAGAGTCCAAGGTCTAACTATATAGGTAATAAATGTGATAAAAATGTTCATGCCCCGGGCAGTAGCTAATTTGACATTAGCTGATGGTAATTACGAGAGAAAAGAGAAGGTCTTTATAATGCAAGTAGCTTCTCATGGAATTCCATAGCTGAGTAGTAAGTCTATCAGGGAGATTCTATTTTTTTAGTTCATTCTTGTTGAAATTTGATAAAGAGGAAATGCGTGCAGGGAAAGAGGAAACAACAAACCAACTGTGTTTTCTCAATCTACCAACTCCACAACAAGGGACGGTTGGAAAAGACGATAAACTTAGGAACATCTAAAACAAATAAGAGTTCTTAGACAAAAACCATCTCATAAATTTGAAGCATTCTAGTTAGATAATAAGGAAATTTTGCCTAATCTCCAAATATGGTGGAACTCTATGCATTTCACTGGCACACCAAGCTATGTCATGTCAAGAAAGTTTCGGAACCTAAAGTTTTTCCTGAAGAGGTGGAGCAAAGTAACATATGGAGGCACTCAAGCTCTAAAGCGAGAATTAAATGAGAAAATGGATGCTTTGAATTTATTGGAGGAACACAGACCTTTATAAAAACTAGATTTTGTAAATAGAGTTGAATGAAAGAAGCAGTTGAAACAAATTAGTGTTGATAATCAAAGAAAACTTCTCTCATGAGCCAAAGCAAAGCATTTCCAGGAAGGTGATGATAACACAAGATACTTTCATAGTCTTGCAAATGAGAGAAGAATAAAAACACGGTGCACAAACTTGTAATTGATGGAGTAGATAATTTCTGTCAGCAAGATATTAGAAAGGAATTTACTGACTATTTCACCAACTTATTTTAAGACCCTCATCCTTGGAGGCCACAACTTGATGCTGAACAATTCATGAAAATTTCATTAAAAGAGCAACAATGGCTGGAAATAGCAATTGAAGATGAGGAAGTCAAAAGTATTATTATGCATTTCAAAAACAACAAATCCCATGGTCCCGATGGATACCCAATGGAATTCTTTAAAGCAGCATGGGAAATAATCAAAGCGAATTTAATGGCGGCAATTCTTTGAATTCTACATAGAAGAAAAAATGACTTGGAGAACCAGTGCTCCTTCATATGCTTAGTCCCAAAGAAGGAAGAATTAGGTACTCCAAAAAGATTTCATATCTATCGGTTTGATAAGCAGCATCTACAAGATTGTATCCAAGATACTTGCAGCAAGATTCAAGACTGTTCTTCCTAAACTTATCTCTGATAGTCAATGAGCCTTCCTAAAAGACAAGAAAATTTTAGATGGAATCCTAATTGCTGGTGAAAAAACAGGACTCTAGATGGAAAAGCAAGAAACTGGTCTTTTATGCAAGTAGGACATCAGAAAGCATTTGACAATGTTAGTTGGCATAGGTGAATCATGTTCTTCAAGCTTCGGGCTTTTGGTTAAAATGGAGAAGATGGATTTAGTGGTGCATAACTTCAGCATAACACTCTCTGCTAATAAATGGTACTTTTACGGAAAGATTTAGTCCCCAAAAGGTCTTAGACAAGGAGACCCCTTGTCTCCGTTCCTATTCATACTAGTGGATGAGATTTTCACTAAATTGATGAAAAAGGCTGGATAAATCAATATTATATCTGGATTCGGCATCAACAATCAACTCACGATCTTTTGACTCTAGTTCGCGGGATGACACATTGGTATTTATAAATGCCAGAGAAGAAGAAGTTGAGAGTTTACTATTAATACTTCAAATTTATGAAGCCATCACTGGATTGCCAATTAAACTTCAAAAGAGTTCAATGGTGAGTATAAGAGGTGATAGCAAGATTAAAAATTTTGCAGAAATTTTGCGTTGCTCCATTGAAAAAGTTACTTCTTAAGTATCGGGCATGCCTGTGGGAGCAACTTGCATATCAACAACCATATGGGATATCATCATTGAAAAATTTCAGAAGAGGCTAGCTCCATGGAGGAGGAATCATCTGACTAAAGCTGGTAGGCTGGTGCTAATCAAGAGTACGCTCCCTGCTCTCCCTATATATTTCATGTCTCTCGTTCCGATGCCTGTCTGTGTAGAAAGGAAACTTATTCAAATAATGAGGAATTTTTTGTAGGGATCATCTGCTGAAAAGAAAGAAAAAAACAATTGGATAGCGTGGACTAAAGTAAGCACACCAAAGAGTTTAGGTGGTCTGGGAGTCAGAAGCTTGAGATTAACCAATAATGCATTGCTAGCAAAATGGACTTGGAGATTTATAGTTGAGAAAAAGGCTCTCTGGAGAAAAGTGATTCAAGAAAAAGTCAAGAGTGGGGAGAATGATTTATGGGCGAAGAATACTGAAGCTCCTCATGGAAGAGGATTTTGGAAAGGAATTCAGCAAGCTAAACACATAGTTGAACAAAACTCAACTATCTTTATTAATGAAGGTACTTCAATTAGGTTCTGGCAAGATATTTGGAGGGGAACAACAAGTCTGAAAATCTTTTTTTTCAGTGAGAATATAAGAAGGCAACTCATAAATATGGATATCTACGTCAAATTGTACATAATGGCACATGGAATATTCAATTCAATAGATTCGCAACATTTGAGGAGATGCAGGACATTATTAATTTGATCACACACATTGGTTCTCCCACAAATTTATCTCCAGCACCAGATGATGTCTCATACAACTTTGGATCGAAGTTTTTTGCCAAGCAGTGTTATGACTGGCTAAGCTCTTACTCTCAAGCATATCAAAACTTACAGGTACCTATTGTATCTCATAAAAGTATCTGGATAAAATACGTGCCCCCTAAAGTTCAATTTTTTATGTAGATGGTTATACATAACGCAATTTCAACTTTAGATAACCCATCTAGAAGAGGGTTTCTTAATACCAATACTAATTGCTGCCTATGTCAAGCTGGAAGATGAGACTGCAGACCACTTATTTCTACATTGTCCTTACTCCTCAAAAATATTGAATTTCTTATTCTCAAGTTATAACTTGATGTGGGTTTAAGGAAAGAATATGGAGCACCAATTACTAGCTTGGATGATGAGAAGAGGAAGAAACAAAGGCAGAAAATTATGGCATGTGTTAATATTTGCAATACTATGGGCCATTTGGGAGGAAAGAAACCAGATAGTAATGGCGAAAAAAAATGGCAGAGACTCCAAAGTGATAATAGATGAGATTAAGAGCTCAGTATTTCTTTGGGTGTCAACCTCAAATTGGTTTAGATATATGCACTTTAGTCTACTTATGACTCACTGGATGGTTATTTTGGAAGGAAAATGTCACTAAGTTATAACAGATATTAGAGAACCGGTCTCTATCTTATGTATATTTTTTTTACTATTTAATAAAATTATAACCTTTTCTTTGCAAAAAATAAATAAATAAATAAGAATTCTTAGTTTGAATTTGAGAAATGAGAAATACTATCATTTATAATTGGGAAAGAGGATTTGGTGAGTGTATCTGCATTCACACTTTGTAGACAAAAATATACTGCAAACTAAAATTTATGAGAAAGTAAGCAACTTGTATATGATTTAGAATCCTATATGTCTTTCGGATTTAATGAGTTATCAATGAATACAACCAGCTTCTCCAATTCCACAACTGTGTTAATTCCCATCCTAGATCCATCAAGAAGAACCTGAGAACATTGATATTAGATGCCTTCTGAGTCCAGTGAATTCTATAAGAAATTCTCTGCCCCATAACGACCCACTTTTCAAAAGTTTTTTACCTATGAGGCAACAACTGTGCAATATTCAATCCCCCGCTCATTGAGAAGCACCTGCGAGGAGTGACTAGAAATTAGAACATCTGAGATACACTTAATTATTATTAAACATTTATAGAGAAAATACATTGAATTTCAACGGGTATAAGATGGAAGCTCCGTCTCAAGCTTTCTTATTTATTATCTATATATTAACTCGCAACAAGGATTTAGGAAACGTCACCTTACTCAAAATTTGTACAAGATATATTTTCAGACGCTCTTGGAAACATTTACAGCATCTCGTTAAGTTTCGTTATCCATTTCTCCATTCACGAGTCTTGCTTGGTAAAACTAGCAAGTACTACTTTCTTCAATATCGTGGCATATTTCAATAGAATCTCCAAAAAATTCAGTTCATTAACACAGTTAAGTTCATGTATAGATGATAAAGAGAAGACAAGAGAAGAGAGGAGAAAGGTTTATATTCTTTGATATATTTTCTATGTGTTTACAAAGCATCGACAATGTGTATATATACAGACTCTTAGACTCCTAAACAACTTAAAGACTTGTAAAACAAGTATTACCTAATATCAATCTTTCCTAAAATACAATACATTCTATGTAAAATAAATTCTAGAACATCACGTTATAGATGTTGTCCTAACACCCTCCCGCAAGTGCAATGGGTCATCTTGAACCGTCAGCTTGAGTCTTAGAGAAGCAAACATATCTTTAGAGAGAGGCTTTGTAAATATATCTGCCACTTGGTCTTTCGAAGAAATAAATTTAACATCCAGCTTTTTAGAAGCAACTTGATCACGAACAAAATGATAATCTATTTCTATGTATTTTATGCGAGCATGAAATATGAGATTAATGGTAAGATATATTTTTGGGTGGTAATATTATTTCTTGGAGTGCTCGTAAACAAAAGACAGTATCTCGTTCAAGCACTTTAATTTGAATATCGTGGTCTTGTTCAAGATTATCATACCAACTTCAATGCTGCGATACCAAGTTAAGTTTATGTATAGATGATAAAGAGAAGACAAGAGAAGAGAGGAGAAAGGTTTAGGAGAAATATTTATATTTTTGATATATTTTTCTATGTGTTTACAAAGCATCGACTATGTATGTGTATATATACAGACTCTTAGACTCTAAACAACTTAAAGACTTGTAAAACAAGTATTACCTAATATCAATCTTTCCTAGAATACAAGACATTCTATGTATAAGAAATTATAGAACATCACTTTATAGATATTTTCCTAACAAACACATCCACGAAGGCCTTTAATCTCATACAAACTTTAGGTGACATATCATGCATGGCAAGGAAAACCCTGCATCCCAGTAGTCTCCTATATCCTATGGATTAATCTTCACCTAGACAGTAACATGATTATACATAACATAGTACATTTAAAAGTGGTTGATGAATACCTCGTCACAAAATATGAGTACACTGGAGGCTTGTCGTAACTGAACCAGACGTTTTACATTATTCAAGGTCAAAGAAAGGCACGTATTTTGACATAGAAATGAGTTACTTTCACTGACATGAAAAGAAAGAGAAAAATAATGACAATGAATTTAGTTAAAACATGTAATATTTGAAGGGTAAAAGATTCCACATTCGGAGAAATCTTTAGCAGATAGAATACGGATTGCATGCAGTCTCTCGAGGGATAGGTCTGGGTCTCCAAACGTTGTAAATTAAAAATTCAAGATGCTGAGCCTCAATATAACACGACCTCCACCTAAAGACTTGATGCATAAAAAACGAAATGAGAGAAATATCATTCAAATTATATTTACAATACATGAGTGCAACTTGTGCACTCATGAGTTGAACATTAGATGAGATTTAAGCGACGTTCTTTTATTATCCCGAAGTCTTTATATGTATTTAAAATATTTATACTTAATTATATTACATGGTTATCTGGGTGTCCTATTATGTATTTTCTCTTTCCTAGTTAAATTCTCCCCTCTTCCATCTTACAGACTCTTAAAATATTTGAAGTTTGTTTTTCTAATATCAAATTGAAAATTCATCAAAGAACCTGAAGAAGAAAAATTCTATCATATTTTCTTAAAATTGCAGATGGTCTTCTCTTTTAAACCTATTAATCCATTATTCTTAGTGTTTAGTTTGAAAAGAAAAACAATTTGTATTGTTTTCCATCTTACAAAACTCATTAGTATTATGATTTCGGGACCGTGGAGTACCAGATTGAAAATGAAATCGATTGTTTCCCTCTTCTTAACTCATTAGAGAATAAAAACAATACTTAACAGTTTCAAGAGATACATTTTGGTGTTGGGTGTTACAAATTGGTCATATAACTCAAATGAAATCAAATAAATTATCATTAGGGAGAAGGAAAAAATAAGTTCTCAAATTAATTATTTTTAAGAGAAGATTGAAGCTAATATTTTTCTTGGATGAATGGATTCCAACAAGGAAACAAAATATTCATCATCATCTACAACAAAGAAAAATTATATTTGATAGGTTGTCTTAGTTTTGTTTGACTCTATTTCTCATAGATACTTGATTGAAATAAACCCAATTGATAAATGGAAGAAATATCAAAAAGGTGTGAATACAACTCGTGACGATGAGAGGGAGAGAATTTTTACGGGAGATTGAGCAGACTTTTATTCTATATTAAATACTAAATTATTTTTTGCTTAAAATATACTACTTCCGTTTCAAAATAATAGGCAGGTTTGTGTGTAAGTTACACACAAACCTGCCTATTATTTTGAAACGGAAGTAGTAGTTTATAATACTGAGTAAAAAGAAAATAAAAACCGTTTAGAATTTAGACAAATAAGGAAGGGAGGAACCATGGTGCCCAAAGTCACACTCACAATTTACAAAACACAAAACAACAATTTGTTAAATACAAGAAAAGATTATGCATCCTATGATGGTGCGTGATGCAAATGCTCAACATTAAGCACTCCGCAGCTACAAAATCTCATTCTCTATTCACTAATGCCTTGTTAAGTTGTGTATCAAGCATCCTTATCTCCCAGTTAAAAGCATACATAGCGAGGGCCCAAAAATATCAGTAGTTCTTGGTGAACCGCCATTTTAAACAACCCCAAAACAATATATCCCAATCAAGGGGTGTTGCAAACCCGTTGGGAAATGATGGGTCCTAACTTAATGCAAACCACTTAAAAGCTTTGCATGTGAGGGAGTTGTTTTTGGGTAGGTTTTTTTAGATAGTTCACCAAGCATTTTTGTAAAAATATTGGTTAAGAGAGAGAGGTATTATCTCGATTTTTTTCCCATTTTTGAGGTTTGCAACGTAGATTAGCAAATGCCTCAAATGTCTTTGGGTGGTGATATACAAATCACAATTTCTCCCGCAAAATACCCCGATAGAGATCTAACGTGGATAGGGAAATGCTTCTAGCATCATGATGGTAAAGGTTTATAGTGGGTCCCGTCATATATCTCGGCCGGTAGGTTTCTCGGGAGAAAATGCTCGGACAACCTAACATTTCCGTATGTCTTTTTGTTCCGAGAGCTACACTATCAGAAGTAGCAATGACATGGAATAAGGATTCATATTAAGCATCCTCAACACGAATGCATCCGATTCATATTTCCAAGCGTGGGTGCAATGCAGTGGCTCTACTTCCCCGAGTGTCACGCCTTCAAACGCTCCAAGCAATTTTTCGCGAAGGTATCTTAAATACAATGGTTCGGTGATCTCTTATCACCCACTTGTATTTCGGCCTTATAAGATGCACCAATGCAATCAGCCAACTCTACCAAGAGTATGCAACGGAAGTCTTACTCGATTTTTTCTCTACCAAACAATGTAGCCCATACTACAAAGAGGTTCTTGCCATGTTTATGCTTCACATAATTTGGGGGAGTATAATCAAATCAACGAGGGAACCAAAGACAAACGCATAAGCCAACAAAATCACTTTTATTAGCTTAAGGGAATATACAAAAACGTCCAACCAATGGACTTACAAGCTTATTCTCTAAGCCTGGCAAACTCACTCTTCTGCAAAATGGTTCCTCAACACCGAACTATTGAACAACACGATTTTGTAGCTTCTCGGCTATTTATAATGCCAAGAAGCCAAGGCCAATCCATATGCAATCTCTGCACGCCCCCATGAATACGACCATCTGTCCATGGGCGGTTCCCTAACCTAGTTCCACTTTTTAATCGCTAGCTTTGGTGTTGGCTTCAATGGCGCCACACTTCTTGTTAGGATATGCCAAACTTGGTTATAAAGCACTTTATAACTCTTAACTTGCTCTTCGACTTTGGCATGCGTGGTGATGCGCACACTCTTCGCATGCAGACTCAAGTTTCACAACATCGCAACATGCAACTCAGCTTGCCCTTCTGCCAAATACTGCTATTATGGCTCGCTGTTGATGGTGGATTTTTATTTAAGGTTAAAATTGTAAAAACCAGAAAACTATGCGCTGACATCTTGTAAAAGATAAGGCCATCAATAAGTGTTGGATACTCCCTCACTTAATTCACCTAGAATGGAGCATGTGGCAACAATCCCATTCTATGGATACACGAAATTCATCCAGGTTGGAGCATGTAGCAACAATCCCATATACCTGTGAATTTCTAGCATTATTAATTGTGCGCAATCGGCCTTATATTTCCCGTACTCATTATCTCCAGTGCGGCATGACGAATGAGTGTTACTCTTACAGAGCAACACGAACCTCTAAGCATTATAATGAAACCATGTACGAAATACCCGTACAGGCTAACTCTCGGTGTGTTATACTAGCCTGATTGAGCCCCTCTCGGTGTGTTATACTAGCCCGATTGAGCATCCAGACCCCGGCCCATCGGGGGATACGATCATGGTCATCAACTCCACAAGCATGATTGGATGACCCGGATCAATTCCATCACCCCCAAGCGGGTATGGAATACCCACTGCCGACCCCGCATGGTAAAGCCATTGGCCTAGCTTGCCAAAAAATGTTCATACCAAAGTATGGACGGAAAATCCTAAATTAGGGTTTGCGGCATATTACATGTGTCGCAAAAACGGTCTCAACCATCCATCTTCGCGGTATAGATGGAGGGTGTAGATGTAAACTCAAAGGTCCCGAGCATGTCAACACAATCACCGAGGGCCGCCTACACACTTGACCAACTTGGTCAAGACCAAACATGCTTTGGTCGTAACAAATTCGTGCGCCCAAACAAGGGGTGACGTACGACTTTGAAATCTAGAATTAGGGTTTTGAGCATCACGAGCGTCCGTCTTCCGGCACGAATGGAGGGTCCAAGATTAGATTAGCAGTCCGGTCATACCAAACATGACCACGTGGACCCATCTATTCCCTCAGCCGATCGGCCAAGGCATATCATGCTTGGCTAATTCAAAACGTACGCCCAAACTAGCGTGGTCACACCTCCCAAAACCACAACCGGTCTCGACCGCTCAACTTCGCGGGCCCGATTTGGATGGCTCGGATCACGCTTTATGGGATATTCGGGTATAGGCGTGAACATCAGCCTACCACCTTCACACCAGGCCAATCGGCCAAGACCGAGCCAAGATTGGTCGTCTTGGAGCGGGCGCCGAAGTGAGCGTGGCGCGCGGCTCTTGCGGCACTAATTTTTCGTCATAAATTGATCTCGACCACTCAACTTCACCAGATAAATTGAGTGGCCCATATCATAATTTCGTGAGGTAATGGGGTATAGGCGTCACACCATCATGCCGTCTACACGCATGTATGGTCGGTCGGGCCAAAGTTGTATCCCATGCTTGGTTTCGACCAAGCTGAAGAGTGATGCTTGCGCACCTCTTCAAAAACCCTAATTCATTAACGGTCGCGGATGAGTGTCTCAAAGATCATCTCGTCGAGTCCCAACTTCTGACTTGGTTATACAACCTCCAGTCGGGAGTTAGTTGGTCGGTGAGGCATCATTACCCATCACTTTACCACACGATGATGCGTGTACACATAAAATACACACGATACTTCACAAGTATCAACTTCACGATAACGATTATTCAAATTAGCATTACATGCTACATATCGTGGATCCACGATCCACACGTTCCAGATATCGATCATGTCACAAACTCGGGGGATACATACCGGGGTATTGGTCTGGCGGTTTACGGCGTGCGGCGTAACAAACGCGCCATCACAAGAACGTGTTAGGAAGTCATGGACGGTAAGAGATGAACAGGGAGAAGTGGGCAAGGCGGTCCGTGTGGCACCGACGCACAACCTCCCACTACTCCATAACTCCACTTCCTCCACTTCCCACGAGAGACGTGAATAAGGCTCAATGACTTGTATAAATAGGTTCTCCGCCCTATTTCAAAAACAAGAGCAAGTCCAGACAAAAGTACAGAAACCAAGTGTTAATACAAAAACATATTCTAACACCCAGAGCCTGCTTGCATCAATCGTAAGCATGCTCATCTTTCTGTTATAAGTCATTCATATCCAACACCTTCACAATCTCAACACCTTCTTCGCTTCCCTCCCTAAGATCAACCCCATCTCCTTCACTTTGTGACCAAACAAGTCAGGGGAAAATGCCATTTCTTGGTTTTAGGCCGGACTTGCATGATTGACTTCCGAATCTACAAGCACTCACTCCGCGCAAAGTGCATTTGTTTAGGGTTTAGATTCATTCCTCATCCACACACCCCAAATTACCAAATTCGGCAGGAGTAGTTTTCACCCATAAACAATTGGCGACCACAGTGGGAGGTTGATCTCTCGGTTGCACAAAATTGAATTCTCAATTTTCGATTCCCATCTCATGCAATGTATCCAGAAACCACGGGTGGTTTGGATATCATGGGAAGTATAGTTAGAATCTTTGGAGGATGTCTTGGCAAATCAAGCCAGTATTACTAGAAGGCGGGCGAAATATTCCGCCTTTTGAATGATATAACATCACAATTTCAAGAAGGGTCGGCGTGTATCTACTCGGGCGGCGCAAGAAGAAACCCCGAATCCTTAGCCGAGTCACAACTTTACCGGTGGAGAGAGGCAAAATGAGCGCGTAACCGCGGGGAGATTCGGGAAAGATGAACAACATGGTCCAGTCAACAATGAAGAACCGAGGCAACTCCACGAGAGGGAAAGGACTTGTCCGAGTACTACAACGTCTACCGATAAAGAAAGGAGCCTGCAGCCTATGGAGCCCTGTTAGAAGATTTATATCTCAAAACTCTTGTTGAAGCCCGGAAGACCTTGTCCAATCCGCATCGGCCTTTCATCCAAGCGAAGAAATGCTTGAGGAAGGAGAGATCAATCAGAAATACGTGAATATAGAGGATGGGAGTGTTCAATTCGACACTCAGCAGTGATATTACGACACCTTCTACATCCCTTTACCCAGGCAAGCGATCCGCGGATATGATGGCACTCGCAAACCTTCCAACTTCATCTCCTAACGTGCTCCACATCAAAGCCTCGTATGGACATCACAACGCCCACTAACGTGAGGAAGAGCCGGACTCAAGGTACTTACATTTCCCTTCCCAATGAAGAAGATTCTGAGCTACTGGAGGCGTGGGTGCGAAATGGAGAGGTGGAGCTACCCCCGGTATGGCGTCCCCTTTCGATCAAGAAGTAATGGACCCGAGGTAATCGTCATTTCCACCGATTCCTCCATCACCCCACCAGTGAATGCAACACTTTGAAGCGCATTGTTCAGGAAAAGCTTGGTCCAGAGCGATAGCTCTGAGAGATTGGTGCGGAGGATTTTCTTAGAAAGGCTACTCCGGTTCGGTACAAGTGAGGCTTCAAAAGTAAGTAATTTTTACTCAACAATTTTACAAGAAGGATAGTTTTAGAATTCACTGGGACTTAACATCCCGCACGTGGAGAAAGAGGCTCATTGGTCAAACGCCACATTTATTTCCCTTCATACCTCCCTTTTACGAGACATTTACAATTTCATATGATATGTGCAATCATTCATGACCATGCAAATTCCATTTAAAATAACCTCTTTCAGAAAAAGTTATTCACAAAACTATCTCAATATACCAATTCAATTACCTATTAATTCAAAACCTAAGTCAAATTACGAAAGGAAATCCTCACTATCACTCAAAAAGAAAAGCATCTAAAAGAAGAGGCAAGTATATAGCACGAATCCTTCAAGGAAAGTCCTTGACAACAACTCGTCCTTCGGGCAAGAGCGACTTTCATCCTTTGAAGTACGACTTGCTTCGGCTTCCAACTCCTCGAACAACTTTTCAACCTCTTCTTCGGGCGAGTGACACATTCCGCAAAGGGCTTCACCTTGTAATTTCTGAGCTCCCGAATCTCTGAGAACCTTTTAAGGAACCAAGGAGCATTGAAGTCGTCATCGCACAAACACATCTCGATGGCACTTCCGCCTTCAATCATCTCCTCGAAATCTGTTTCGACCAATTCGCGACGCTCATCCCATGGATAAAAAATAAAGCCTCCCGAACACGTTTGACCAATGCAAGACGACTTTTGAGCTTCGTAGTGGTAGTAATGTGACCGTGTTTCTCCCATATTGCGTGTACAACTCATTGAACCGAAGGCAGAAGCACACTGAATCCTCCAACCAACACATGACTCGGATAAGGACCAATGAATGGAGGATCAAACAAAACTCGTGGATGTGCTACCAATACTTCACCGATCCACGGGGAATCTTGTCGATTCACAGGAGACCTTTCGGAAGGAGTCACCACGACGGCTTTATTGGCCGAAACACGCTCAAAACGTTCTTCAAGGGGAGCAACTTCAACTATAGCAGAGATGTTGCCTCTCTTATATTCCTTCCGACATCTACTTCACTGATGCTAATTTCCATCACGACCCCGTCAACAAGATCACTCGTGGAGGCGGCTTGTCCAACCGAGCATGCATCATCTCGTCATGGTCGGGAAAAGGAGCGGTTTATCCGGACTTCTCGGCATGAAGGTCGTGCTTGCATCATCTCTGTCATGGTCGGAAAAAGGAGCGGGTTGTCCATACTTCTCAAGCATGAAGGTCAAGACCGCCGAGATTTCTCAACATGAAGATCGGACCGCCGAGACTTCTCAAAGATGAAGGCCAACATTACCGGCCTTTCCGTGCGAATGCGCGCAACCTTGTGAAGACATTCTCTTTCGGAATCCCCGATTTCAAGCAAGAATTACTCTTAGAAAGATTCACCCTGGAGAAATAAAGGAACCAACGGAAGAGATTTAAATACACCGCATATTGGAGGAATTGAGGATCACCGAACCACATGCCTGCCTCTTGGATCTCTCTCTCGCTTGGGACCGCAATCCTCGGCTCCGGTCCGTTTGGGAAGTGGCTTCAACAGAAATGCTTTTTCAAAACGTCGGAAGATGGTTCACCATGGAAACTTGTCCACAACACTCTCCGAGAATTCCCCGAAAATCAACGGTTGCCTCCTCCAAAATTCCTTGTACTTATCGGTTACCACCGGGTTTCTCACAATAGGCCGGGAAGGGAAGGCTCACCCCGTTCCAAAAACACGTCGGCATTAAGAATATTTGGGAGGAATTTTTTGAACCCCCGGTGGACGGATAAATGGGACACCCCCGATCAAACCCCATTTGACGAGCCGCCTCGTCAATATTGTACGAGTCACAAAGTAAATTCTTCGTTGAATAAAGACGGGACATATCCTCGGGATGCAGCTGTGCAGGTAAACAATTTCCCCAAATCTCATAGTCTTAACATCAGTATGCAACACAACATCAGGGCTATCAGAAGCACTAGCAAAAGCCTTTGGCTGAACAATGGAAGGGTGGATCGGCCCCCATGGACGGAAATCTACGGAAGATACATTGTCAAATATGTCCACAAGTCTCGCGGGCTCTGGGATGCCTCTTATTCCGGTGAGTATTCTCGAACCACCATACAAGTTCTTGAGCGCATTTGCAGGAGCGGGAGTAGGAGCATAACTTTTGAAGTGTTCCCATAAGAATGCTCCGAAGAAAAGCGAAGTGAACATACAACTCCACCTTCTTGTACCCGTTAGAAACATGCATGTACATTGCTAAGGCGTCGGATTAGAGTACAAAGATCCAAGGAACAAGGCACCCGGGGAAGAACTTTACCTTTTGCCGACTTTATAGCGATCTTAACGAGGTCACCTCTAATGGTCTTCTTTCCATAACCGTCGTCGAATATATCTCTCGGATAGCCATAAAGACAGAACGCAATCACGCCGAGCTCATTTTCCAACTCTTGATCGGCTCTGGGTCTCAGGAGACCACTCCGACACCCACCAGGTGTAAAAGCACCTCGTATCTTTTTCTCCTCCTTGTCCGTTTGTCGAATCCCGCCACCTTTTGAAGTATAGCATCATAATTACGTTGCTCCGTATCGGAGAGATCGTAAGAAATACTTCCAAGCAATGTGGAAGGTTCATTAATGCAGCTACACTCTCCGGGGTAATAGTCATCTCTCCCCATCTAGATATGGTTGTATGAGTAGAAATGCGCCACCGAGAAATGAAGGTAATCAAACCGCAGCGTCTTTCTTAATTTCAAGAGCAGCTGATGCCATGACCGCATTGAGGATTTGCGCTGAAAGAAAATTGTCTTTAATGACCTTATTACTCAACATGCGTCTCATCCATCCTTCATAAGAACCCAGTAGAGTATGGCAAATCTTGAAGTCAATAGGGAAGGCGGATATTCGTTTCTCCGGAGACAAAATCTCATCACAAGTCTTTGAAGAAGAAAATGGATCAAGATTCATATTTTACAATCGGAAAGGTGGACTATCTTATGAGAAGGATGTTTTCTAATATTTGGAAAACGCGAGGTAAACAACTCATCATCGATGTTCGGCATATCCTTGAAGCCGTCAACACTTCCTGGCTTGGCACCAGCATTATCTCCAGAAGACATCTCAACAAGAATTCTTTTCTTCATTCCACAATGAAATAAAAGACAGGAGTTAGAAATTGTATGAAAAACGCATGAATCATGTAGTCACGCACGACAAGACACGTTGAAATCCACAAAATCTGGGATTAAGTCCAAACACCAGTATTACTCAAGTTTCAGTCTGGTATTGGTTTCAAGTCCCAGTATAAGTTTGGGTCTCGTATTGGTTTCAAGTCCTAAGACAAGTTTCGCCCGGTATTGGTTTCAAGTCTGACAAGTTTCGGCCTGGTATTGGTTTCAAGTCCCAGACAAGTTTCGATCTGGGTATTGGTTTCAAGTCCGGTACAAGTTTCAAGCCTGGGCACAAGACTAGTATAGGGTCGACTTTCAGTCAAGCATATGTGGGAATCGTGTCTACGAGATTCAAGTCAAGGTTTCTTTTCAAGATACAACCTAAAAGCTAGGTTTTGGCATGCAATGGTGGAAAGGAGCCAAAGCAACATGATCATGGATTCACGGGTTGTCTTACTAAGCAATTCTAGAAAATATTGACGTATCAACCTTGGTGGAAAAAGACTAAGCATATACATGTCTTACAAAAGGTGTTTACCTAACAAACTAGGGTTTTACCTTTGAAAAAAAAAACCTACCTCGAACGGACGGACGGCGGCGCACGGTAGCAACTCCGGCAACGACAATGAGCGTCAGCAGGAGCGGCGGCGGTCACGGACGGGAGCTGCTCAAACAAAAAAAAAAAAATCGTGAGAAAAAGAAAAGGGGGTTTGGCCTCTTTTATAGACAAAAATAAGAAGAATCCCAATAGAACAAGGATACCTCTTTTGGATTCCTTTTCTGATTCAAATACCCAAAGAAGGAAACCGGTCCCACCAAAGGATTCCATACAAGCACAACGGCGTGGGCGACTAGTGATCGGTCAATACTCTTCCGGGTAAACTTCTTCTATCCCGTCTTTCTCACATATGTATGTCACCATCTCATGCCTACCCCACAACAGTGTAACCATTATGTGCTAGGCAGGGGACTTAATGTTGATGGTGGATTTTCATTTAAGGTTAAAATTGTAAAAACCAGAAAACTATGCGCTGACATCTTGTAAAAGATAAGGCCATCAATAAGTGTTGGATACTCCCTCACTTAATTCACCTAGAATGGAGCATGTGGCAACAATCCCATTCTATGGATACATGAAATTCATCCAGGTTGGAGCATGTAGCAACAATCCCATATACCCTGTGAATTTCTAGCATTATTAATTAATGCGCAATCAGCCTTGTATTTCCTGTACTCATTATCAGTGCGGCATGACGACTGAGTGTTACTCTTACAGAGCAACACGAACCTCCAAGCATTATAATGAAACCATGTACGAAATACCCGTATGATCGCTGTCGTATGCGTCAAAAATAATTTCACTTTCCTAAAGTATATGATAAGAAAGAGTTCGTATCCACAGAAAGGCGATTGTAGTTATTTCGGAATCAATTTCTTAAAGTAACCAATTGGGGGGATTTCTGAATTTTATGTAAGCAATAAAAGCAAATTAAAACAAAGTAAATTGTAGAAAGTAATCAATGGAGAAAGATATTGGTCAAGGAATTCATCTTCAATCTTAGACATGTGCTTGCATATATGATTAGAATTACGATTTAATCTCTTGTGTTATCAAAAGCCTAGAGAATCGAGAGAGTAAGATAATCTATTAATTTCCTAAGTTCATCAACACACACATTAGAGCTGCATATGTGAATTCTACCTAAAGAATAACCTAACGCCTTGCGCTAATCAAGTTCAATTCCTAGGAGCATTAAGTTTCAGAAATAGGCTAATCAATGCAATTGTCATGCGTTGCACATAACAATTCGGACAATGGTCAAACTCTACATATGATTACGAGAGTGTATCACTACAAACCGTAAACATATCATGCTACTTGTATTCAGGGGTATCGCTCGATGAAAAACCCTAAAATAGCTATGGACTAAGATGCAAGTTCAATTAATTGGCCACTTAACTAATCAAACATCATAATCCTATCACAATACTTCAATCATGTGATCATAAAAAGAGAGAATTGAACGATAATCAAGAGAGAAAACTTAATACATAAAGCAAACACAAGTTTTAGAAACAGACTACATCCTTAACCAATAAAAGAGAATTTAGCTACTCATAGCTATGGAGTTCATCACAAAAATATAAGTTGAATTAAAGAAGAAGATGAACAAAAGCAAACCCTAGTTGCGTAAACAAAATCGGCTCTCCAAAGTTCCAAGAATAAGATCTCTCCCAAAAGTTGTAGAATTCTTCTTTTATAGCTTTTCCTCTCTTCCAAAACTAGGTCAAGCCTTCAAAGTCCATTAGATAAAAATCCACCAAGCCCATAAGAGAGAGAACCCCATGTAGAAAATAGGTCCAAAAAGTCGTCGCCGGAAAACTGGTATTGTGGCCGGAAATTGGCTTGAGAACAGTTCGCAGTGACCGGCAAAGTCCGCCTGATCACCGGTCAATCTGGGTCAAATCGGTCGAGAGAGTCGGCAGGGTCAACTCGGGTCAAGCAGGAGTTATGCCGAGTCGGTGATTCAAATCGAGTCGGCATCTTAAATGGGACACCGAGTCGAGTGAGTCAGAGCTGAATGGACTGACAACCATTGCAAACAGCCTGAACTTGTACATCACAATCATTGTGCTTCTGTAGTAGCAGGTTTTCCCACACTACACCCCTCACTATATTTTGATTAATTAGTCCATTGAAAGTTGTATAATTGAGAATGTTTATTGATTAATTTCATGAGTTGTTTTCCACAGAAAAGTAGGATTACACTTAGCAAGTAAAACACTCTTGAACTTTCTCTCTCCTAATGACTTGCCCAACAATTCCAAAAGGATCTCCCTTACAACAGACTCACTCAACCCTTTATATAGGGCGATACATAGTGGATGACAAACTAATCTATCCTTTTATTTCGGAAATGTTCCGCGAAGTGTCGCAGATGTACAAACATTTATTCTCGCGACACTTCTTAACCTCGCGAGTTCCATGTCTTTCTACTTGTTTTTGTGTGTCGTTATTCATCGCGTCATTTATTTTATTTGTCATGATCGCTCTCGCGACGTCCCATTGTTTATTAATCCCGCGAGCCCTGCACGTTGCGATATTATGATCCTACATCTTGCCTCTTTTTCCTTAAATATTGCTTGAAGAGCGATTTTTTAGGGAAAAATCTGTTTGTTGTAGTAATCTTTGATCTTTGTTGATGAAGGAACGAGCAGAAGAATACTGTACTTAAAAAGTACGTACTTGCCTCTATTCTTTTGCGATGTTCCGAAGTTTTGCGTCTCCTGTCTCTCCTCATACTTTTCTTGCGAAGGGAAGAATATCATGAGAGCGATGCTTTTTATTCACGCATTGCTTATCTTTATCCATTTCGACTCCGTACACGTTTTTAACCATTAAAGCCGTTTTTCGACACGTCTCTTCCAACCGTTTATTCTTGACCGTTCATGTCTCTTCTCGCATTAAATGACCTCGTTTTTCTCGAGGATCTTTTTTCCTATATATAGTTTTCTTTTCCCCTCCTTTTCATTCTTTAGTTTCTCTCTGCAACTTCTTTGATTTTCTCCTTCCGCAATTTGCGCTCCTGCTACTGCAAATTTTCTCTTCGTCTTTTTCTAGCATCGATCTTAACCTTTAACTTCTCATCCATTCCCATACTGATAATGGCTGCCATTAGTCGTGCATACAAAGCTTCTTTTGATGAAGTTCAACAGAAATTGCTCGAGAAGGGTTTCACTCTATCGACCATTCCTGATCAAGAACCTTCATCCATTCTTTCTGCAAAGTTATTTTCTGATCATCAATGTGATGATCAAAGGATTATAGTCTCATTAGGTCAGCTTCTCGCGGGACTTCCCATTCCCTTATACGATCCGAGTTGCCTCTATTTTATGAAATCTTAGCCCATGAAAAATTCTCGAGGGCTATTTATCAATTGAGTGGCGATTGCATTCGCTAATGCTTGAGTTCGCGAACCGCGGTGCGAGGCAAAGGATCTTTATACTCTAACTCGTCGAGAAATCCCAAATTCGAGACTTGGAAATAGTCATTGAGAAATACAACGTGGAAAACTTTTTTGAAAATTACTCGGTGATAACTATGGTGAATGCGAAATCTCGTTTGGGCGTTCGCCGAAGAAAAAGGATAATGTCTCGAGGATAAATTGCTCATGCGGATATTGATTGGCACCGGGTAATAATACTACTCGCCACTCCAAAGATGAGAAATGGTGGGTTGTACCCTTGATTTTAAATGGTCCTTATATCGCGGCCCAAGACGTTCTTCCTGCGAATCTCGCAGGGTATCATCCTTGGGAATTCAAATGGCCCGAGAAGAAGAAAGAGGTATGTTTCCTACTTCAAATTTGGCTTTCGTAACTTTCTTTCTATAATTGCCGATTTTGTGAAATCTCTCGGATAGCCAAAGTTGAAAAGAAGGTACAAAAGGATCCGTCGGAGGATACTCGACATTGCTCCGATCGCTTACGAGTGAAGTAAGAATCACTTCCTTTCTTCTTATTTAAAACAATATTGTTGCCTCTGTTTCTTATCTTTAACCGTATGCGAAGGTTGGAGTTGAAGAAGTCAGAGCCGCGAAGGGTAAAAGTAAGGGCAAAGCTGTCGCTTAAAAATAAATCTTCTGCTCCACTAACTAAAAAGCGAAAGATTCAATCTTCTTCTCGCCTTAACTCAAACTCGAGTCTTCGATGAGGATGACCATGATTCAAATCGCTCTCTCGCTACAGGGACCCCGTTAACTGGTTCTTCTATGGGTCAGTTGTCTAGTATCTTCTCTGACTCTTTCCAAGGAATGGGAGATGCTCCCCTAGCCTCTCTCTGCGGGACTCTCGCAAACGTGTGCAATGCCACTCTACTGGAGGGCAATAATTCTTTCAATGGAGTCTCTAGAACTATGTCTCCTGACTTCTTGAATGCGCTTGGATCCTTGGTATGCATACAATCATATCTCCCCATTGACTTTATATTGTTGTATATGTATTAACAGCTTTTCTATCTTCTTTCATAGGTTGGAAGATCTTCTTTTGTAGTTGCCTCAGATCTTGAGAGAAGACGCAACAATCTTGAGAAGAAGAATTCGCAATTGAGCAAGAAGATTCGAGAATTAGAGATTGAAGCTGCGTCCTCTCGCGATAAAGATGAGAGAATTCAAAAGTTGAACACCGAACTTGACTCTCAAAGGGATAAGGTGTCCACTCTTCAAAACGCTAATCAGCAACTTTATGGTATAAAATTTTACTTCCTTTTACTATTTTTTATTTAATCGGTCGCCTATTGCTACCTAACTTATTACTTTCGCAGATGTATATAATCTCTCCGATGAGGCTATTCTTCTCCATACATTTCCTGATCCTATGGATAATAACCTTCTTCTCGCTCACCTCAACAACTCTTTAAGTAGTTCATCAAACAAAATTAACTCCCTTTCATTAAATGAACTTTGAGACCAAATATCGTCTTTTAGAAATTGAACATAGATCCGGTTTAAGTGCCGCCAACCAATTTAAACGAATGTTTCTCGAGTCCAATAAAGAAATCAAAATTTTGAGGAAGAAAATTAGTGACCTTATAGATGATAAAGATCGCATTGCTAATAATGGTGCAAAGGCATTAGCAACATTTCAAAAATCTCTCCTTGAACTACAAATTGAACGGGATGAATTGCTTCGCCAGAATTCCTTGCTTAGTGAGCGAGAAGATCAAATTCGTTCCCTCCTTGTTATAAATAGTGACGATGAATTCGCCTGGGCTGCGAAAGTTTTAGATAATGCCAGAATAACCTAGGTGTTGATGTTAGTCTTCACGCCGAGCATACTTCCTTGATTAAAGATATGATATCCGATAGAGAAGGTTATTTATTACACCTTACTACTTCTTACTTCGTAGTATTGCTTGTAAATTATTAACTTGTTGTTACTTATTTGCGAATCTGAGAAGAGGCTTCGAGTTAGAATTAGAGAGCTTGAATACGAGAAAGAACAACTCACGGGAATTTTCCAAGAAGAATTGAAGAACTTGAATCGAAAAAAACAAAGCTCGCGAAGAGTCTCTCCTTCGTAATAACAAGTATTCCAAGTTGAAGGAACAATTTGAAACGACGGTGAAAAACTTTAATAATGATGCCGTTCGTTTCGCAATGGAGCCATGGAGTATGTTTGTAAACACTTTAACATCCTCCGCATACATATCCACGGCTTGAAAAGGTTCCCGAGAATCTACCGTCTCGAAGTTTCGATAGTGAAGTGGCGATGAGAATAATAAACCGATGAATCGATGAAGAAGAAGAATCACCCAAGATGTAATTCTTTTTGTTTTCTTTTTGCTGCGTGTAATATCCGTACATTCTTTGTATCTTTGTTATAGTGAACTCTTTTTTCATGAATTCAATCTTCACTCCCCTTTTTTGTTAGTTCTTCCTTGTAATATAATTGGCTATCTTTATTGATGTATAACTCTTTCATCGGAAGATGAATAACAATATTCCATCTTTTCCATTCCCATACCTTTCTATGACTTCTCGCCCCTCCACGGTTATTTTGTCTTCGTCCACCATAAGTTTCTTGCACATGATCTAGCCTCCGAATCTTATTATTGTCGTTACGGTTGTAGTAGTTCCTTTCACGTTCAAACTCTTCTTGATCGTGGCTTCCCATGGCTACTATCTTCTCATTGTCCCTCATCGCCTCTCCTTGCTCTTGTCCTTGCGAAGTGCTCGCCATCGTATTTATGAATTGAGGTAACAAACTTGCGTTCGCGGCGTTGGAGCTCGTGTTCGCGATCTGGATAAGAATTCATTTCATTTTGTCTTTCTTCTAAGGCAATATATTCTTCCTGTAATTCTCGCAGTTCTGCCATCGTGATTGTATTTTTGATTCTAAAAATTTGAATGTATAACAAGTTAGTCGCGAAGAGAGCATTCACAAATGAGAGTATGAGATATCTCTCCTCAACCCGGCCCCGCCATTTCGCCGCACATGGTCCTCCATCTTCTTGTCAATTTGTCTTAAGCTCTCGCCAATCCTTTGTTTCAACCCGAATACATCTTCAATACACAGTCGCGAAGAGTTGTTACTTATGTATGCTCCCAGGAATGTGGCTTGTAAATGATTGAATGATGTGATTGTGTTCCTTGGCAGACCTTCAAACCATTTTAGTGCTTCTCCTATTAAGCTTGACGCGAAATATTTGCACAATATGGCATCATGATTCTCCCATTGTAACATACATCTCATGTAAGCCTTAATATGTTGTATCGCACAAGTTGTTCCATCAAAGATGTTGGTTAATGTAGATTGCATTTAGGAGGTATTCCTCCCATCCAGTACTTCTAGCGTGAAGGGATTCTTCAGAAGCCTGCTGATGGCTTCGTCCAGTTGTCTCCTTCCTCCTTCCCTTCTATTATTCAAGTAATCCTCTCATTTGACTAGTTCTCTTAAGATTTGTTCATTTGCCTCGGAATTTGTTTCTACTGGTCTTTTTAGCTCGCTTCTCTCCTTCTTCGCTCGTGCCTATTTTGACCTTCCCGCTCATTATTTTCTCCTCTTCTCTCCTCGCGACGCTCTTCTTCGTCTCTTTCGTTAATTCGCACGCCATTATGTCGGTTGTTTCTCTTCTTGGTTGCCTCTCGCCTCTCATCATCTCGCACCCTATCATACTTGTTCGTTAATATTTCTATTGGTACGGTTTTGTTCCCTCCTTCTCTCGCCGGTTGTCATGGTTATTCTTAGGATAGCTTCTTCCATCTCTTGATTTTCCATTTCTGCTCTTATTCTTTCTCTTTCGCGAGCTAGTCGCGCTTGTTCAATGTAGTGTCTCTCAATGTCATCCTCGATCTCTCGGTTTCTTCTCAATTCTTCTCTCCCGTGTAGAATTATTCTTCCTTCAAAGAATTTGGATCATTCGGCTCTTGGAGTTGCATGTTTTCTTGATTTTCCCTATTTCGCTCATTTTGAAGATTTTGGCCGAGGAATATGACGATCTTCCCAGTTCTCTCGCCATGCTCAGATTCGGATTTTGTGTTTCTTCCCGCACTTTCTCGTTGGTAAAACTCTCCTTCTTTCTTCTCTGTTCGATCTAGAACTTGATCTCACGCTTCTTCTAGATCTCCTTCTTTGCAACCTCATATTTTCCATCCTCGTTCATGATTTTGTCTTGTCAAGTTTGCTCGCTCCCTCGCTTCTAATCGTCTCTCTTCGTGTATTGTTTGTCTCAATCTTTCTAACGCCGCCATTTCTTCGTTTCTGGATTCATTTCTCCATTCATCCCTTGCTCTCCTTGTCCATTGTTCACCAAATTCCGCTCCTCTTCTCTCTCGTCTTCGTAATCGGATCTCCAAGTATGCACACTTACTCTATCATAATCCACACCGCGTTTGCTCTTGGGGAGATTGGTGGTCAGTTTTGACCTTCTCCATCATTTCTCATATTCATCCTTGATGATTCTCCTGTTTCATTCCTCCTTTCTCCAAACCCAAGTCTCCCACTTCTTCTTACAATCGTTGGTTGCCCTTGTACATTTCTTCTTCTAGCCATCTTTCTTTTTCAATGAATTCTTGAGTATCTTTTCCAAATCTCTTCTCTCGTTAATCTAAATTCTTTCCAATTTCTTCGTCAATCACCTTGTCTCCTCTGTTTCTAGCGCATATGTAGTAAAGCAGGTTTTCCCACACTACACCCCTCACTATATTTTGATTAATTAGTCCATTGAAAGTTGTATAATTGAGAATGTTTATTGATTAATTTCATGAGTTGTTTTCACAGGAAAAGTAGGATTACACTTAGCAAGTAAAACACTCTTGAACTTCTCTCTCCTAATGACTTGCCCAACAATTCCAAAAGGATCTCCCCCTTACTGAGACTCACTCAACCCTTTATATAGGGCGATACATAGTGGATGACGGCTAATCTATCCTTTTATTTCGGAAATGTTCCGCGAAGTGTCATGAGATGTACAAACATTTATTCTCGCGACACTTCTTAACCTCGCCGTGTTCCATGTCTTTCTACTTTTGTTTTGTGTGTCGTTATTCATCGCGTCATTTATTTTAGCTGTCTCACGATCGCCTTCGCGACGTCATTGTTTATTAATCCCGCGAGCCCTGCACGTTGCGATATTATGATCCTACAGCTTCACAGCTCCTTGGCCAGCCATCTTGGCTGTGCATATGTCTCCTATTCACAACTGCAATACACAACTCATTACCAGAACCTTTTCCATTCAATCCAGCTCCAACAACAGCAAACTCAGCTCATTTTTCATTGCCATACGACTACAATGCACAAACTGCCAACTTCTTCATAGCCAGCTGAACTGCAATGCTTCACTCATCATACTAATCATCCCTACACTCCAGTTGAGACTCAAAACCACCTCTCGCATTCCAAACTTCCCGCCTGTCGCAACTGACTCTTGCATAACTCGTAACTCAACAACTCTTCCATTTCAACTTCTTCTGCTGCGAATGCAACAGAACCGCACCTTCGAGCACCAAAGCTCATCACTACCAATCCTATAGCCATTGCAAGAAATCATCTTCATATCGGTTCATTAGCCCATTTCATTCGATTGCCAGCTTCCCCGCAACCTCAACCACTAAGCAAAGAATAGCAACACCGCATCCATTGACCCTTGTTCTCAACTAAATCTCCACTAGCGCTGCAACTCGGTTTAGCATTTTATCATCTTGCCATCACCCAGCAGACTTCTTTCCCTGTTCAAACTCACAAAGAAGCAATATCACCGCCGGCCTCAACAACTTTGTCACAGACATTCACCATTTCAAGCACGGTTTCACGACCAACACCGCAGTTCTGCATCACTATCATTCTAGCCGGCTCCATCTCCAACTTTAACTTCTCAGCCTCGGGTTGCATCACCTCCACAAATTGCAGACTTACGGCTCCTCTTCTTCCCAACATACCACCAAAGCATCCTTTGTGTCAAGCTATCCATTTGCATCACACTCCCAAAGCCAAGACTCCGCAATCCCCTTCATCGCAACTGACCTTCACTCAGTGATCCACCTGAGCCATTCTCCATAACCTGCTGCTTCAAGGCCATTCCAGCAAGCTCAACTGCTAATTCAGTTATCTTTGTCATTGCCACTAACCTTGGCTAACACCAGCAACATATCTTACCTCTAGCTTCTGTCATACTGCTTCCCTATACCACCATCACCAGCAGTCACACAACCCAATCAAAGCTCAACCAAATCCACCAGAAGCTCAATCTTCAACAGATTCACATCGAACCCTAATCTCAGAGCCCTCAACTCTCAAATTCTTCTACCAACAGCACACAATCATCTCAACACCTAAGAGATACTGGGTTCAAAGTCAAATCCAAAGAAATCCCATCTCAATTTCATGAATTTCTACTTGTTCAAACCCCAATTCGTTCCATAAATACCCTAACTTCTCAATTCTTCATCTCTTTCCTGTCTAGATCCCCTTTCCTCTCTCGCATTTCTCTCATAACGAGATTAGAACTTGAAATCGATACAAACCCCCGAAATCCATTGAACCCATCTCTCGCAACTTCATTCTCAAATTCACATCATACCCAATCTTCTAATTCATCTCATTGGCTTCTCGGTCTCTCGACAACGTCGCCACACCCATTTCCTTCATTTCCGATTTTCAAAATCTATCGATTCATATCAATTGAACCCTAAATTCCACTTACAAGAGCTACCACAGATCCATCTACGAACACCACCAAAGGCGACAGGACCACCATTACCTCCTTTTCCTTCAAATCGAACAACAAAATCCGAGACTCGACCCATTGCTTCATTCGAACTTCCCTGATCAAATTCAAACCTTGAAACCTAAAAATCTCCTATCGAATTAGTTGTTCGGTCCCTTCTCCGACCGTTCTCGATCTCGCTCCAATTTCTCTCCGAATTTCATGTTTGTTGATCTCTCAATCTCTAAAAAATTTTCCCCACACTCGGATATACAAAAGCTACTTAGGAATGAATGAGAGAAAAATGATTTTCTCGAATTTTAGAGTGTGTAAGAAAGGTAATCGCTATCGGCACCCAATTTGTGGTGGTTAAGGGGTAACCATCTCATACATGGCTTGTCGGTTTAGGATAACCGACAACTTAATTCTTCGACTCGATTTGTCATTTATGCAAAACCGACAATTCATTCTTCACCTCCCTTTCGCACACCTTAGCTCGCTCCAAATATAGCTCGCATGTGAATTGGCCTTTGTGCTCCTTTTCGCATCTCCAAATGAATGATTTCTCCTTCTTTTGCTGCAATGACTCCATTGCACCTAATAAACTCAAACTCAAACATAAGATACATAATTTACACGAAAACTCGCAAAGAAAGCGTAACTACTAGATAGTAAATTAGGTGTTTTAGACACCTATCAGATTCCCCCACACTTAGACTTTGCTAGTCCTCGAGCAAATCAAATGAAACAATTCAAGAATACATACAACTCCGTGTCGCCGAGGCTACGGTCACTTTTAGCATAAATAACAAGCCTTTAAACCAATAGATGTCCCTAGTGGACAAGTTATAGTCTCGTGAGGGTTTACTAGAGATATACCCACAAAACCTATTTTTCCAACTTACTAGTTCTCAGAAATGATAGTATCCAACGCGCTAAGAAGACATAGAGATTCGCACACTAGTCATAAGAAGTTAGACACATAAATGAACACAATCTCATTCTTAAAAGTTGAGAGAGAAATAACCATCCCTTCTCGACTAAAATTCGGGTTGAGTGATCAAAAGTCTCGACTCGCCTCACAAGAAAGGGTTTTATGAAATTGCTCTCAATAATAAATGACTTTTTACGGGTCACACATGTGTCCAGGTTGGAATGAGAGAGAATCATGTGACACGTTGAATGGTAGGAAGGCTTAACCTTTCGAATGTTTTGAAAACCCACATCTTTTATAATTTTGAAAACCTATTATTCTGACGATCTCTTTGAAAGGAAATCAACCATTTAACGAAGGTGGGAATATGCTTACTTACCTCTTTATCCGTTCGGCGTGCGGCTAGCACCACTCTCACAAAGCATCCATAGAAACGTCTTCTCTTCTATCGGTGTCTTCATCTTCGTCTTCGGTCTTCAACTCGATGATAACTCTTGAACTTCGTAGAATCTCGACAATATGATTCTTTCCCTCAAATTCCTTGTTGCTTGAAACTTCATTATAGATATTCCTTCTTTCCATTGGCTTTATTGAAAGAAAAATACAAAACTAAATACAAACTATACAAACCCAAAATCTAATATTTTTTTTTTTTTTTTTTTTTTTCTTTTTCTATTTTTCTTTTTTCTTTTTTTCTTTTTTTTTTCTAATTTTTTTTTTTTTTTTTGAGACAAGAGAAAAATAAATACAAAATAAAATAAAATACAAAGGCCATGGTGTAAGTACTTTACCACTTGATTCTTCACAACTTGTATGTCTTGATATCATAAATTGCGAACTCTCATCCTTGATAATTTCGCTCTTATACAATAGTCTTCAACTTATAAAAATTCTGCTCCTTGTCTTGTTGCTTTACCCAAATCTGAAATCTGCCCATTTCTGTATTGTTGCTTGTAAACCTTGAACATCTTCAACTTTCCTTCAAATTTGTGATGCTCCTCTTGTTGATGATGATGGTGTTTCTATGGACTGTTGGTGTAGAGAGAGATAAGGTGGATGGTGCTAACTGCGAACAAGATTACAAGTGGTATGTAAGTTAGCAATTCGATGTCACCAACATGGTTGATTAAAATAGCACTCAAGAGATCAAAATAGTGCTTCTATGGTGGGAGGTTGGACAGACTCACCATTCGCCTCTGAATTTACGACGGTGACACACACACTCTAAAAGCACAAATTTAGACAGTACAAAGAATTGAAGGTTGGTGCCTCACATTATGTAACATGGGTAGTCTCCACTATAGGGGATCACTACTCTAATACCGAATTCATCAGACCTTATTTGCCACTTTGGCATGGTTAAATCCAACTTTAACTCTCATACAATTAAGAAACCCGATCATGTTCTCTGTCATCTCTAAGTTCAGTCACTATTATGAGATTCTCGATGTAATCTTAGCGACATGTATACTATGTGACTCTAAACTAACTACAAGTTGGAGTTTTCTTATTCACTAGTTACACAAAAGTTGAAAATTTTGAAAAATTTACAAAGCAAACCACTCCCCCACACTTAAACTTTACATTGTCCTCAATGTAAATTGAATCGTCCAAAGAAAGTCAAGGTGGGAAATCCTAACGGAAAAGTGACACAAAAAATCAGAAAAAGTAAAAACATGACAAGAAAAGAAAATAAAAGATAAGAGATACAAAACCGATGGGTTGCCTCCCATTTAGCGCTTGGTTTAAAGTCGTCAGCCCGACTATCTCCTTGCTTTCTATGACTCCTCCAGAGGGAGTACTTCCACAAGATTAACTCCTTCCACGACATCCGAAGAGAAGTTCTCATAATATGGTTTCAACCGGTGCCCATTCACTTTAAGTTCATTACCTGTAGCTAAACTACGAATTTCCACTGCACCATGAGAAAACACATTAGTCACAATAAAAGGTCCAATCCAACGTGACCTTAATTTACCCGAAATAATTGCAAGCGAGAATTAAACAAAAGCACTTTCGCCCAATGCAAAATTGTTTCTTTGTAATCATATTATCATGAAATGCCTTCGTCTTTTCCTTGTAAATCCGTGAGCTTTCAAATGCATCATTGCGGATCTCCTCTAACTCTTGAAGTTGTAACTTCCTTTGCTTTCCAGCACCATCCAACTCCATGTTGCATTGCTTAATAGCCCAAAACGCCTTATGCTCAATTTCCACGGGTAAGTGACAAGGTTTACCATAAACAAGCCTAAAAGGAGACATCCTAATAGGTGTTTTATATGAGGTTCTATACGCACACAAAGCATCGTTGAGTCGCGAACTCCAATCTTTCCTTGTTGGATTCACCGTCTTTTCAAGAATGGATTTCACCTCTCGGTTGGAAACTTCGGCTTGTCCATTTGTTTGCGGATGATAAGGAGTTGCAATCCTATGCGACACATTATACTTCTTTAACAAGCTTTGCAAGAAACTGTTTTTGAAGTGTGGACCTCCATCGCTAATTATAGCCCTTGGAATGCCAAACCTTGCAAATATATTAGCTTGAACGAAATCTGAAACAACTTTAGAATCATTAGTTGGGGTGGCCTTAGCTTCCACCCATTTCGAGACATAATCCACAGCAAGCAAGATATAATAATTCCTGCTAGAATTGACAAAAGGGCCCATAAAATCAATTCCCCATACATCAAAAACCTCCACAAATTGAATAATAGTTTGCGGCATTTGATTTCGAGCACCTAGATTGCTAGGTTCTTTGGCACCTATCACATGTTATACAAAATGCATGTGCATCCTTAAACAAAGTTGGCCAAAAGAAACCACATTCTAATACCTTGAGAGCGGATCTCTTACTCCCAAAGTGTCCTCCACAAGCATATGAGTGGCAAAAAGACAAGATAGAATTAAATTCAATTTCGGAACACACCTACGTATTACTTGGTCACTACAATGCTTCCATAAGTATGGATCATCCCATATGTATTGGTTTCCTAACATCTTAAGTTTGTCCCTCTCAAAGACGAGACAAGTTCTTTGGGGTTTGTTTAGACACTAAGTAATTAACAATATCAAAGATACCATGGTTCTCCAAAGGCAATTGACAATAGTTGTTCATCCGGGAAACTTTTACGCAACGGGATAGTCTCCTTTTCCACAGCAAGATGGCTCAAGTTATCCGCAACGGTGTTCTCAATTCCTTTCTTGTCTTTGATCTCAATATCAAACTCTTGCAAGATCAATATCCATCGTATGAGCCTCGGTTTCGCCTCTTTCTTTGTAAGCAAGTATCTAAGTGCCGCATGATCAGAAAAGACAACAACTTTTGTACCAATTAGATAAGAGCGAAACTTTTCTAAAGCAAAAACAATGGCTAATAACTCTTTTTCAGTGGTTGTGTAGTTTTGTTGGGCCTCATTTAACGTTCTAGAAGCATAATAAATGGCATGAGGAAGCTTCCCCACACGCTGCCCAAGCACCGCACCAACCGCATAGTCACTTGCATCACACATGAGCTCAAAAGGCTTGCTCCAATCCGGTGGTTTAATGATAGGGGCTGAAATCAAAAGTTCTTTCAAACGATTGAATGACACCATACATTTTTCATCAAAGTTAAAAACCACATCTTTTTGCAATAAGTTACAAAGTGGTGATGCTATCTTGGAAAAGTCCTTGATGAATCTACGATAGAAACCTGCATGACCAAGAAAAGAACGTATCTCCCTCACCGTAGTGGGAGGGGTTAGAGCACGAATAAGGTCTATCTTAGATTTATCGACTTCCAAACCTTTAGAAGATATTATATGGCCTAAAACTATGCCATGAGTTACCATGAAATGGCACTTCTCCCAATTTAGCACAAGATTTGTTTCAACACATCGTTCAAGGATTAGAGACAAATTGTTCAAGCAAAGGTCAAATGAATCACCAAAGACACTAAAGTCATCCATGAACACTTCGATTATGTTTTCAACGTATTCCGAAAAGATACTTACCATACACCTTTGAAAGGTAGTGGAGCATTGCACAAGCCAAAAGGCATCCTTCTATAAGCAAAAGTACCGAATGGACAAGTGAAAGTGGTTTTCTCTTGGTCCTCGGTGCTATCACAATTGATTATAACCTGAATAGCCATCAAGAAAGCAATAGTAAGAGTGTCCAGCTAAACGTTCAAGCATTTGATCAATAAAAGGCAATGAAAAGTGATCTTTTCTAGTGGTGGCATTCAATTTTCTATAATCAATACAAACCCTCCAACCGGTTTGCACCCGAGTTGGGACAAGTTCATTCTTATCATTTTCCACCACCGTCACACCTGATTTCTTTGGTACTACTTGTACCGGGCTTACCCACTTGCTATCGGATATGGGGTAGATAACACCCACGTCCAAAAGCTTGAGTATCTCCTTTTTCACCACTTCCATCATGGGAGGATTCAAACGACGTTGCGCTTCCCTTGTAGGCTTTGTATCATCCTCCACACGAATCTTATGCATACAAACGGCAGGGCTTATACCCTTGATATTGGCGATTGTCCATCCTATGGCCGTCTTGTACTTCCTTAGCACCCGTAGAAGTTTTTGCTCCTGTAATTCATTAAGCTCGTTATAAACAATCACGGGTAAGTCTTCATTGTCACCCAAGTACAAGTACTTTAAGTGACTTGGAAGAGGTTTCAATTCTAAACTTGGAGATTTAACAATAGATGGCACAAGTTTTTCATTATTGCAAGGTAAAGAAGCATATGAAATATTCTTAATTGCTGATTTTTCGGTAATGAGTCAAGAGAACCAATGGTTTCTTTCATCTCATCACTATACGCATAACCATTGTCAATAGGTGTAGTGAGCACGGTTTCCAAAGTATCAACACCATTCAACTCAAACATTTGTTGCGCCAATGTGTCCATCACATCAATGGAGAAACAAGAGTGGACATCACTAGGATATCTCATCGTCTCGAAAATGTTGAAACGTATTATTTCTCCATCAAACTCCATAGTTAGCGTTCCCTTGTCAACATCAATAATGGTTTTCGCCGTTTTCATGAAGGGACGCCCAAGTAGCAATGGAAGAGAGGAGTGGTGAACCTTCATCCATCTCTAACACGCAAAATTCCGCTCGGAAATACAAGTTGATTAACCCGCACAAGAACATCCTCAACAATACCCATTGGGTAGACATTAGAACGATCGGCTAATTGCAACACAATTCAGACTTTTTAAGAGGACCAAGATCAAGTGAATTATACATAGACGAGGCATAACATTAACGGATGCACCTAAGTCCAACATAGCTTTATTAAATGTGGTGTTACCAATTGTGACGGGAATGTCAAAGCTTCTAGTGGTCCTTGCACTTAAGTGGGAGTTTGTGTTGTAAGATTTCCGAAGCATTCTCCCCACACTAAGCACTTCATTACCTTTGACCTTTGCTTATTGGTACACAAGTCCTTCAACACCTTTGCATACTTTGGAACTTGCTTGATTGCATCTATGAGTGGTATGTTCACATGGATCTTTTTGAGAATGTCTAAAATCTCCTTTTCTAGTTCCGCCTTTTTGGAATTTGCAAATCTGCGAGGGAAAGGTAAAGGAGGGACATAAGTAGAAACCGGAGTTTTAGAGTTAGAAATAGGTACCTCAGAAGTTTGGGGAGAATCCTCGGTTTTCTCCTCCAAAACAGGTTCCTTTGGTGTTTCCACCGTACCCGAATCAGCAACTTCGGGTTGCACAAGTTGTGTACCACTTCTCAACGTAATTGCATTAACACCCTCTTTTGGGTTGATAGGTTGAGAAGGGAGTTTCCCACCATTTTGTGCCTTTAATTGATTCAACTCCATAGCCATAGAACCAACTTGAGTTTGCAAATCCTTAATCGTACTCTCCGTTCTTTGCATAAAATATTTCAGCAACTCTTCCATATTGGACCCCATAGTTTGAGGTTGTTGTTGTTGTTGAAATTGTTGCCTCGGTTGGAATTATTGTTGTTGAGGTTGAAATCCACTCGGGTTGTTGAAACTAGATTGTTGAATCGCTCCTTGCTTATTGGCATAACTAAAATTGGGGTGATCTCTCCATCCCGGATTGTAAGTGTTGGAGTAGGGATCATACCGTCTTTGTTGATTTGGAAAGATCGCATTAGCTTGCTCATCTTCATAAGGTTGAGAGGAACTCGGTATTACCGCGACTGCAACTTGTTGAAGCATTGCGTTCATGTTACCCATTTGTTGACGAAGCTCTTCAACCTCGCTCACCTCACTCACCCTTCTTAGAATCACATCCGAACCACGACTCAAGAATTGTTGTGAGTTCATTTGCCATGTTTTCAATCAACTCTCTAGCTTGTGCCACCGTCTTGTTCACTAATGCACCACCACCCGCGGCGTCGAGAAGATTCCTATCACTTGATTGGAGTCCTTCATAGAAATATTGGATAATCATAGCGTCACTGAATTGGTGGTGAGGGCGACTTGCCACCAATCTCTTATATCGTTCCCAACATTCATATAGGGATTCTCCCACATTTTGCTTCATCCCACAAATCTCCTTGCTAATTTGAGTAGCCTTGGATGCGGGAAAATATCTCTCTAAAAAGAGTTTCTTCAACCCATTCCATGTTGTGACACTTAGGCGGGTAAATAGTATAACCAATCCTTAGCACTATCCATTAGAGAGAAACGGAAAACTTTCAACATTGCACCATCCGCCGCAACATTCGCTGGAAGCATAGCCGTGACAATGGTGTGGAAGTCCATAAGATGTTTGTTTGGATCTTCATTCACCATGCCATGGAACTTTGTTAATTCTCTAAGCAATCCCAGGCTTGATCTCAAAAGTAGAGTCCGTTTGAATACACCCCGTTGTGTATCTAGCCTATGAGAAGCCAACTCCTTGAGTGAACGATTTGCATCACCCATAGCTTCTTCTTCTTCAACTTGTGGTTCGTCTACGATTGGAACCTCTTTTCCTTCTTCTTGTTGTTGGAAAATCTCTTCTCTTACTTCCAACTCGTGCTCGTCCGTTGTGTCTTGACTTGGTTGGAGTATTGTGCCTCGTCGAGTAGCTATCCCGCACCTTGGATAATTCCAATCCTTAGAAGCCAGAGATTAGGTACCGCAAACAATTCTATCGTAAAACAAGTGAGAAACAAGACAAGAAACAAGAAGCAAAGATAAAAGCAAAAACAGAAATAAGAAACTAAAAACTTAATAACTAGCCGTGTGCCTCCAAGAATGGCGCCAAAATTTGATCGTTGTCGACATCGTCAAAAATAATTTCACTTTCCTAAAGTATATGATAAGAAAGAGTTCGTATCCACGAGAGAGGTGATTGTAGTTATTTCGTAATCAATTTCTTAAAGTAACCAATTGGGGGATTTTAATTTTATGTAAGCAATAAAAGCAAATTAAAACAAAGTAAATTGTAGAAAGTAATCAATGGAGAAAGATATTGGTCAAGGAATTCATCTTCAATCTTAGACATGTGCTTGCATATATGATTAGAATTACGATTTAATCTCTTGTGTTATCAAAAGCCTAGAGAATCGAGAGAGCAAGATAATCTATTAATTTCCTAAGTTCATCAACACACACATTAGAGCTGCATATGTGAATTCTACCTAAAGAATAACCTAACGCCTTGCGCTAATCAAGTTCAATTCCTAGGAGCATTAAGTTTCAGAAATAGGCTAATCAATGCAATTGTCATGCGTTGCACATAACAATTCGGACAATGGTCAAACTCTACATATGATTACGAGAGTGTATCACTACAAACCGTAAACATATCATGCTACTTGTATTCAGGGGTATCGCTCGATGAAAAACCCTAAAATAGCTATGGACTAAGATGCAAGTTCAATTAATTGGCCACTTAACTAATCAAACATCATAATCCTATCACAATACTTCAATCATGTGATCATAAAACAGTAGAGAATTGAACGATAATCAAGAGAGAAAACTAATACATAAAGCAAACACAAGTTTTAGAAATAGGACTACATCCTTAACCAATAATATAGAATTTAGCTACTCATAGCTATGGAGTTCATCACAAAAATATAAGTTGAATAAAGAAGAAGATGAACAAAAGCAAACCCTAGTTGCGTAAACAAAAGCGGCTCTCCAAAGTTCCAAGAATAAGATGTCTCCCAAAAGTTGTAGAATTCTTCTTTTTATAGCTTTTCCTATCTTCCAAAACTAGGTCAAGCCTTCAAAGTCCATTAGATAAAAATCCACCAAGCCCATAAGAGAGAGAAACCCATGTAGAAAATAGGTCCAAAAAGTCGTCGCCGGAAAATCGGTATTGTGGCCTAAATTGGCCGAGAACGGTTCAGTGACCTAAGCAAAGTCCGCCTTGGCCACACGGTCAACGGGTCAAATCGGTCAGGAGAGTCAGCCGGGTCAACTCAGGTCAAGCACCGAGTTATGCCGAGTCAGCTGATTCAAATCAGAGTCAGCATCTTCTGTCAGACCTGAGTCAGTGAGTCAGAGCTGAATGGACTGACAACCATTGCAAACAGCCTGAACTTGTACAACACAATCATTGTGCTTCAGCCTCCACAGCCATCTTGGCTGTGCATATGTCTCCCATTCACAATCGCAATACACAACTCATTATCGAACCTTTTCCATTCAATCCAGCTCCAACAACAAAGAACTCACTCATTTTTCATTGCCATACGACTACAATGCACAAATCCGCCAACTTCTTCACAACAAATTGAACTGCAATGCTTCACTCATCATACTAATCATCCCCTACACTCCAGTTGAGACTCATAACCACCTCTGCATCTGCAACTTCCTAGCTGTCGCAACCAGCTCTCGCATAACCTGTAACTCAACAGCTCTTTCATTTCAACTTCTTCTTTGCGTAATGCAAATGTAACCGCACCTTCTCGAGCACCAAAGCTCATCACTACCAATCCTATAGCCATTGCCAAGAAATCATCTTCATATCAAGTTCATTAGCCCATTTCATTCGACTGCAGCCTTCCCGCAACCTCAACCACTAAGCAAAGAATAGCAACACCGCGCATCCATTGACCCTTATTGTCAACTAAATCTCCACTAGATGCAACTCAGCTTTAGCATTTTATTATCTTGCCATCACCAAGCATAGCCTTCTTTCCCTGTTTCAAACTCACAGAAAGAACATCACCGCCACTCAACAACTTTGTCACGGCACATTCACCATTTCAAGCACTTTCACAGACCAACACCGGTTCTTTGCACCAGCCTATCATTCTAGCCAACTCCATCTCCAACTTTAACTTCTCACTCAGGTTGCATCACCTCCCACGGCTGCATACTTACAGCTCCTCTTCTTCCCAACATACCACCAGCATCACTGTGTCAAGCCATCCATTTGCATCACACTCCCAGGCCAGCACCTTCAATCCCCCCTTCACTGCAACACAGCCTTCACTCAGTGATCCACCTGAGCCATTCTCCATAACCTGCTGCTTCAAGGCCATTCCAAAGAAGCTCTGGCCGCTAATTCAGCTTATCTTTGTCATTGCCACTAACCTTGGCTAACACCAAGCAACATATCTTAGCTCTAGCGTCATGTCTTCTCGTACCACCATCACCAGCAGTCACACAACCCAATCAAAGCTCAACCAAATCCACCGGAAGCTCAATCTTCAACAGATTCACATCGAACCCTAATCTCAGAGCCCTCAACTCTCAAATTCTTCTACCAACTGATGCGTGTCGTAACCACAACAAATTAATTAATACTTTACCACCTAATTAACAAGTAATATAGGGTAGTCAAGGTCGATCCCACGAGGAGCACGAGATTCTAGTTGTAAAAATTGTCACGAAAGGGGGGGTGTAAAAAGCAAAAAGAAAAAAATAAACAAAGCAATTAAAAGATAAAGTTGAAAGCAATAAGAGAGACAAGATCAAGGAATCCTTCTTCGTTACGAAACAATGATTAAAGTTATGTTCTCTTCTACTTGTTATTAGTCACAGATTATCACCAACCGTAGGTAAAGCAGCTAGCTCGATACTAAACCCCTAAATCCCTTGTATCACCGGACACGGAAGTTCTCGACTACCGGATTCTAATCACCAAGCCACCTAGAATTAGCTCAACCTAGATGTAACTTGGCTCATGCATTAAGTTTTGTGAATTTCTTAGGTTGATATTAGTAGTTAGACTCTTAGCTCAAGGTCCACTTGCTAACGTTGTTTCTACACACAATTGCTCCACGGAATCCCTCCGCAAGGTCTCGTGTTTGCTACTTATGTAAAGAGTCAAGAAACGATTACTTATCTCCTAACTTTCACTAGCTTTAGATCAAATTAACAAATCAATTTAGCGTGCACTCCAAACAATCTATCAATCAATCATGAATGTCTTTAAGATCATTCCTATTAGTAAAAACAAACGATAATTATGTGAAAAACTTCAAGATAGAATTTGAAAACAAAAACTTAAATCATATGTTAAGAACTAGGAATTCATCCTCAATCAATAAAATTAACTACTCATGTTAAAGAGTTCACACAAAGAATAAGAAAAGAAAAGTGTTGTGTGTGTAGAGATGTGTAGAAGTTGTAGAAAACTTCTCTATTTATAGGCTTCAACATTCTCCAAATCTTCCAAGGAATAGAATCCTTTTCCTTTTGCAATTCAATTTCCAAATCCAAGCTTTTCTCAACTCTTCCACCTTCTCTTTCCAAATTTGAGTCCAATTCTCCATCCAATTCCTAGCCCAAGTCTTCACACCCATGAGAGAAGTCCATAGAAAATTCTGGAATTTTTGCTCACGGAAAATCGGGATTGTGGGCTTAATCCGGCCGGAATAGTCGCCGCGGCAACCCGAAATTGTCAGTCTGTCGGGAGAATATTCGACGGAATATTAAATCGATCCACTGTTAGGACTAACGGTCAAAAGTGGTCAACCGTCACCAATGTTAGTCACGGGTCAAGGGGTGAGTCACTCCCTAGTTAGCCGAAAGTCGAACAAGAGTCACCGGGGCTAACTCACCGATCGGTCTTGGCCAAAGTTATTGCACAGGCTTAAGTAAGAGCTTCACCATGATGGTTTAATTTCACACTTTGTTCTTTACCCCATTCACCGCCAAGCTCCAACCTTGGTTCAAAGCCACTGCCAGCTGCTACTTTCCTCTTTCTCCACTGCCAAAGTCTATTGCATTCACTACTTTCCTCCTGATGCTTCAATCGACACAGTGCCAACCACATTTTCAATGCACATCTCTGAGATCCCTGACATACATCTAAAGCCTGCAATTCCACCTTCTAAGCCTTCTTGTTATCTCAACAAGATCATTCGTGGCTCAGTTGAAACATGAATTCCCTTGTCGCTCCATTCTTGCGCTTGCACTCAAATCCTCCAGCTTCTTGACCAACCCATAACAACTAACCCTATAAAGAATCTTCAATCACCATACTTCACTTTGCGGCTTCAACACTTTTCAACATCCGTAGCTCCATCTCTTCGTCGACCGCCAACACCCATCCCGCAACCTAAACTCCACCGTAACCATGGCTTCCATTCAATCCGCTCCAGCTCCATTGTCGCTCATTAATAACTTCAGCTCTTGCTCATTCCAGCCAAACTCAATTGATTCCCTGCTACATACTGCCACAGCAAGCACCACCAGTAAAGCATCAACACCCCAGCCAATAAACACACACAATTCTTCTCATGACAGCAGCACTCTCCTGCAATTCCAGTGTTTCCAGTTCTACTTCTGAGTTGAGTCTCTGCATCTCTCTTCTTCAATCTTAGCAGCATCAGTTCCATTTCACTACCACTGCCTTCTCCTCCTTAGCCTCAGTTGTGCCAGGCCTGTAATTTCAGTACCACCGGTTGCAACTCATGCTCCAATTTACAACAATTGCAGCTCTTGCTCACATGCCATTCCGACCCCAAATCTCCCGCCATTCTCCATACTCGGACTCCCACAAAGACTCTAATTAGCCTCTACCACCATCTGCATACTACATAGTGCCAGCTCTGCCAGTGCAAATTCATCTCAGGCAACCATTCTTGCTTGCCTCAATCCTTGCAACCTCAATCCTTTTGAGCTTCATCTTCACCCATAGCAACAGCTCAAACCCAAGCTTTACAAAGATTACTTCCCCCGCTTAGCAATCAACAACAATGAACTAGATCGACCCATTTTCATCATTCCGTAACCCTCAAATTTCATCTCCTCTTTCTCGACATCACAAAGAAATCAATCTCGTTCGATTCAAAACCCATTGAGCTTTTATACTCAATTTTCTCATCGATTCCAAAGAAACCCATCACAGATTCTCTATTTCCTACTTAACCATCTCTCGATTAATCCCTGAGTCGACTTCATCTCCTCCTTCCAATCGATCTCTCTCAACATCAACACCCATTAATCACAATACCTCATAAGTTCTTCAGCAGTAACCGTTGCATCTTCCTCCTCCTTCTCGATCTCTCTCAATCACGGACTCTACAGACTTCTTCTTCAACTCATGACTATGGGCAAATGACAAACTAATCAAACCCTAATTTAAACCAACACCGAGTTCGATCCTCCATCAATTCAATCTTTCCTCGATTTGATTTTCTCTTCTCAGTTTTAGTAGCAGCAGCCCTGCTTTTAGCTTTCGATTTCAGGCAAGGTGAATTGAATGGAAATGATTGAGAAATAACTCTTCTCAATTAGGATAGGGTTATAACAGCTGGGTCTGGATCCGGGTACGGGTGTGGAGCAGGGTGTGGTTAGGGTATGGAGCAGGGTGTGGATAGATGGGCTTAGGTTAGGGTCAGACATGTGGGCTTGGGTATGGGTCAGAGTTCACTCCCTTCTTTTGGATAAGGGACACCTCTTTGACCTCCCCTTAACTGTTATTGTCCTTCCTTCAGTAATTTGAGTCACCCCTTAACCTTGGATGGGCTCCATATAGTATTCCCTCCTTGGTGAAATGACAATTTTACCCTTTTGGCTCAAATAGGGTGATTTCTTCTTCTTTTCCTCCGTGCGACTCCATAAAAGTAGCTATAAAACTCAAAACAAGCGTAAAATACATAATTTACAAGAAAAATAGCAAAGAAAGCATAAACTACTAGATAGTAAATTAGGTGTATTCTACACCTATCACCAACAAAGACACAATCATCTCTACACCTAAGAGATACTAGGTTCAAAGTCAAATCCAAAGAAATCCCATCTCAATTTCATGAATTTCTACTTGTTCAAACCCCAATTGTTCCATAAACACCCTAACTTCTCAATTCTTCATCTCTTTCTGTCTAGATCCCCTTTCCTCCTCTCGCATTTCTCTCATAACGAGATTAGAACTTGAAATCGATACAAACCCCCGAAATCCATTGAACCCATCTCTCGCAACTTCATTCTCAAATTCACATCATACCCAATATTCTAATTCATCCTGTTGTGCTTCTCGGTCTCTCGACAGTGCCGCCTACACCCATTTCCTTCATTTCCGATTTTCAAAATCTATCGATTCATATCAATTGAACCCTAAATTCCACTTACAAAGAGCCACAGATCCATCTACGAACACCACCAATGACACTGCACCACCATTACCTCTTTTTCCTTCAACTCGAACAACAAAACCGAGACTCGACCCATTGCTTCATTCGAACTTCCCGATCAGATTCAAACCTTGAAACCTAAAAATCTCCTCATCGAATTAGTTGTTGGTCCCTTCTCTCGATTGTTCTCGATCCGCTCCAATTTCTCTACGAATTTCATGTTTGTTGATCTCTCAATCTCTAAAAATTTACCCCACACTCGGATATAAAAAGTCAGGAATGAATGAGAGAAAAATGATTTTCTCTCGAATTTTAGAGTGTGTAAGAAAGGTAATCGCTATCGGCACCCACTTGTGGTGGTTAAGGGGTAACCATCTCATACATGGCTTGTCGGTTTTGGATAACCGACAACTCAATTCTTCGACTCGATCGTCATTTATGCAAAACTCGACAATTCATTCTTCACCTCCCTTTCGCACACCTTAGCTCGCTCCAAATATAGCTCGCATGTGAATTGGCCTTTGTGCTCCTTTTCGCTCCAAATGAATGATTTCTCCTTCTTTTGCTACAATGACTCCATTGCACATAATAAACTCAAACTCAAACATAAGATACATAATTTACACGAAAACTCGCAAAGAAAGCGTAACTACTAGATAGTAAATTAGGTGTTTTAGACACCTATCACCGTACAGACTGACTCTCGGTGTGTTATACTAGCCCGATTGAGCCCCTCTCGGTGTGTTATACTATCCCGATTGAGCATCCAGACCGACCAGTATCGGGTCCGGATATGATCGCAGTCATCCAACTCCACAAGCATGATTGGATGACCCGGATCAATTCCATCACCCCCAAGCGTGTATGGAATACCCATCGCTACCCGCATGGTCGGCCATTGGCCTAGCTTGCCAAAAAACGTTCATACCAAGCAAGATGGACGGAAAACCCTAAATTAGGGTTTGCGGCATATTACATGTGTCGCAAAAAGCCTCAACCATCCATCTTCGCAGGTATAGATGGAGGGTGTAGATGTAAACTCAAAGGGCCCAGAGCATGTCAACACAATTACCGAGGGCTCCGCCTACACACTTGACCAACCTGGCCAATACCAACCATGCTTGGTCGTAACAAATTCGCCCGCCCAAACAAGGGGTGACACGACTTTGAAATCTAGAATTAGGTTTTGAGCATCACGAGCGTCCATCTTCCCCGGCACGAATGGAGGGTCCAAGATTAGATTAAGCAGTCCGGTCATACCAAAGATGACCACCGTGGACCCATCTATTCCTCAACTGGACGGCCAAGGCATATCATGCCTGGCTAATTCAAAACGCACGCCCAAACTAGCGTGGTCACACCACCCAAAACCACAAACCGATCTCGACCGCTCAACTTCACGGGACGATTTGGATGGCTCGGGATCACGTTTTTATGGGATATCGTGTATAGGCGTGAACATCAGCCTACCACCTTCACACCAGGCCAATCGGCCAAGACCGACCAAGATTGGTCGTCTTGAAACGGGCGCCCGAAGTGAGCGTGGCACGCGGCTCTTGCGGCACTAATTTTCTGGTCATAAATTGATCTCGACCACTCAACTTCACCGGATAAATTGAGTGGCCCAGATCATACTTTCGTGAGGTAATGGGGTATAGGCGCCTACACCATCATGCCGTCTACACGCATGTATGGTCGGTCGGGCCAAAGTTGTATCCCATGCTTGGTTTCGACCAAGCTGAAGAGTGATGCTTGCGCACCTCTTCAAAAACCCTAATTCATTAACGGTCGCAGATGAGTGTCTCAAAGATCATCTCGTCCGTCCAACTTCACCAAACTTGGTTATACAACCCCGGTCGAGTTAGTTGGTCAGTGAGGCGTCATTACCCATCACTTTACCACACCATGATGCGCACTGCATAAAATACACACGATACTTCACAAGTATCAACTTCCCGAATAACGCAGATTATTCAAATTAGCATTACATGCCGCATATCGTGGATCCACGATCCACACGTTCCATACATCGATCATGTCACAAATCGGGGGATACATACTGGGTATTGGTTCAAGGCGGTTTACAACGGCAGCGTGCAACACGCCATCACAAGAACGTGTTAGGAAGTCATGGACGGTAAGAGATGAACAGGAGAAGTGGGCAAGACCGGTCGTGTGGCACCGACGCACAACTCCACTACTCCATCACTCCACTTCCTCCACTTCCCACGAGAGACGTGAATAAGGCTCAATGACTTGTATAAATAGGTTCTCCGCCCTATTTCAAAAACAAGAGCAAGTCCGGACAAAAGTACGTAAACCAAGTGTTAATACAAAAACGTATTCCAACACCCAGCCCGCTTGCATCAATCGTAAGCTTCCGCTCATCTTTTCGTTATAAGTCATTCATAGCCAACACCTTCACAATCTCAACACCTTCTTCGTTTCCCTCCCTAAGATCAACCCCATCTCCTTCACTTTGTGACCGAAACAAGTCCTGGGAACGGCCATTTCTTGGTTTAGGCCAGGACTTGCATGAGATTGACTTCCGAATCTACAAGCACTCACCGCGCAAAGTGCATTTGTTTAGGGTTTAGATTCATTCCTCATCCACACACCCCAAATTACCAAATTCGGCAGGAGTAGTTTTCACCCATAAACACTCGCGTTGTGCTATTATAGCTTGCATTGCACTATTATGGCTTGCGTTGCACTATTATAGCTTGCATTGTGCACTTAGCTCATTTGGATGATAATATCCAAATATTATGCCAACTGAGTCTTGACTTGCTTAGTACAATCTTCATGTTTCATATGCATCACTTGCATCTCTTTTAGTGAGCAACTATCACCAATGGCGTGTTTGGCCTCACCATTGATGCACATGCACACCCATGCCTTGGCCAAAGCTTAGGACCATGCCAAAGTCATTCCATGACTTTGCATCTCATCCTTTATTCCTTCCTTGAGCTTGGCTAACTCGAATAAGGATATGCAACACTATCGCATAATGTTGCTAATGCCAAGTAACCTTTCTTGTCTCAGCCATCTTGGCGCTACATCGTCGGATTGTGCAGCTCCATCTGCCAGGTTACGTATTCCGTAACGCGCAATGATTATGCGTCATTATGCGGACCGGTCATACCGAGCCAGTGACACAAGGAAATTTGGGTGTGTTGAGATGAATTACAATTGTTCACGAAAATTTACTTGGTTGAAGTGCAGAGGAAACTAGCTTGTCGGATGCATGTGAAGATGAGGTATATTACCTAGTGGGCTGATGCCGTGCCTCGTCTCATGAGCCATTTGGTTTGTTTCTTCTTCCTACATAGTGACAGGCATTAGGGTTCAGTAAGATTGTCTCATTTATAGAAACCACAGCAAACACTAGTTACGGCGGCACATAGCCTGCTCTGCCTTTCTCCATTAACCATCTTCTTCTTCATTCTCAACACCACCACCACCATTATTATCTACAGCAGCACCACCATAACCGCTAAATCAATGGGTTATAAGTGGAATTTGGGTTATGTGTCTCATATACCATGGAAGGAAAATGGTTTGATTTTGATGTTTGGAATGGGCGGACTCGGAAACGGGGTTTTCACAAACTGTTGGGCAAGTTCAGGAGAATCAACAAATTGAGACGATGAACCAATCTCTGTGTGAATCTAAGTTTAGATCTAAACGAAAAAGAATGAAGAGATCCAATACCTCTTGATTCTCCCTCCTCTCGTTAGTAAGTTTCCATTTTTCTCATTTTTATTGATTTTTGTCTATATTTCAGCTGTTTCTTATTTGATCCTCAGTAACAAATTGTTAGTCTGGATTATTTCCAATGAGTATTGTTCAAATTGATTTATTGCAGTGAATCTTCCTATGTAATTTACCTTGTTTAAATTTAGAAGTTCTTGGTAATCTGAAACATTGAGCAGAGAGATGTAAACATATACCCTTCATGTATCTCTGATTGTTTTGCTTCATTGGCATTACATTGTGCATAGTCCATCCTTAGTTAGTTAGCTGGGATGTTGGATGGGTTGAAGATAGATGAAAAGCAACTAGTAACAGCATTCGTCTGTAACTTTAGTCTCCAAATTTTGATCCTAGTCCCCATATTTCAAAAAAACCCTCTTTTCTATTGAATTTCTGTGCGAAACTTGTTTTGCAAATCAGGGTTATGAATGATATATTGGTTGTGTATGATAACCTCACATAGACACACAACACTCATGCTTGTGAATGTGACCATATGGAATACGAATTAAACATTCTCTTCCAGTTTCATCTGGTAAACCTGGAATTTTCTCCTTCCGGTCAAAACTGAATTTCGTTTTTATTGATTAAAATTTAAGAATAAGAAACAGAACTACTGCTAGGTATAATTTAGTCACTCTTAAGACAGCTGATAGGATTAACATTTTGATTTAAAGCACGTATCAATGAATACGTTATTTGAGCTTTGGGTTTCAAGTATATGATTTCTTAGATACAAGCATGACAACACGTTCTTTAGGCTGTACTTAGTGTAAGATTAGCCTACTTTTGGATGCAACTGGATTTCCAATTAAAGTTGTTTGCTCTGGTTGCCCGCAGTTAGCTCACTGTTTTGTTTGATTATGTACTTCTATCATGAAAACTATTTATCTTCATGAAATTGTTCCGCGAGCATAAAGTATACCATGACTTTTATTATGTGCAGATTTGCATACAAACATAGATGCAATAGCTTCAAAAAAGTAATAGCATATCTGATGAATCTCGATGATTATGATTTTTGTAGAGAGCAAAGGCTCAAGTCAGCTGAGGTGAACCATTGTGATACCGAGAATGAATTATACATTGATTACCCTTATAGTTCAGAGGGCGAGAGTATCCCAAGCGGCGCTCGAAGATGAATCTGGGGAAATCCCATCCATGAAACCTAGAAAGCTACTCTTTGAAGATGGAACAGCGGGATGCAGTTCAAATGTAAATGGTGCTTCAGGTGTGGAGGACAAGGATAGTGATGAAGTTAAAGTTGAATGGGTAGAAAGGTGTATAAGGACCTATATAAATGGCCGCAATAGAACTAAGGCTTCAACAATTAGGAATATGATTATGAGTGACCATAATATCAGGGTAAAATACTCGATTGCATGCAGTTCAAGGGTTAGATGCCTTGAAGAGACACTCATGGATCTTTTGAAGAAAGCTTCAGGTACTTTGGCTGACTTGTATTTATAAGTGTGTGTTAAGTTTCCATCGTATTCATCTAAATTTTAGTTTGTTCAGTTGATTCCTATGAATATTATGTTTATTAAATGCTGCTCTGAAAGTAACCAATATGGTGGTCATGGTATGGTAAGAGTTGTAAGACCTACAATCTTATTTACCGTGGCAAGGATTTTAGGAAATTGTCTGAATAGATATTGGCATGCTATAAGTGACACGTTTGACAGTCGGTAGATAAGCCGGTGTAATGAGAACTTTATGAGGTTTGATTGTACTGATACTGATTCAGATTGGATCGTGTGGAGTTACAGCTATTAGACTTGGATTGAATCCTCCAATTTTCTTTTGTTGATGAAATTTGTTTGCTTGGATTTATTGCTTCCATGATCTTGAAACTGATGAAACTGTTGAGAATTGATCATATGGAATACGAATTAAACATTCTCTTCCAGTTTCATCTGGTAAACCTGGAATTGTCTCCATCCGGTCAGAACTGAATTTTGTTTTTATTGATTAAAATTTAAGAAGAAACAAATTACTGCTTGGTATAATTTAGTCACTCTTGAGACAGCTGGTAGGATTAACATTTTGATTTATAGCTCTATCAATGAATACTTTAATTTAGCTTTGGGTTACAAGTGTTTGTTTTATTAGATACAAGCATGACAGCATGTCCTTTAGGTTGTACTTAGTGTAAGATTAGCTGACTTTTGGATGCAACTGGATTTCCAATTAAAGTTGTTTCCTCTGGTTGCCCGCAGTTAGCTCACTGTTTTGTTTGATTATGTACTTCTATCATGAAAACTATTTATCAAAACTGAATTTCGTTTTTTATTGATTGAAATTTAAGAAGAAGTAACAAAATTACTGCTAGGTATAATTTAGTCACTCTAAAGACAGCTGATAGGAATAACATTTTGATTTAAAGCACTATCAATGAATACGTTATTTGAGCTTTGGGTTTCAAGTATATGATTTCTTAGATACAAGCATGACAGCACGTTCTTTAGGTTGTACTTAGTGTAAGATTAGCCTACTTTTGGATGCAACTGGATTTCTAATTAAAGTTGTTTGCTCTGGTTGCCCTCAGTTAGCTCACTGTTTTGTTTGATTATGTACTTCTATCATGAAAACTATTTATCTTCATGAAATTGTTCTGCGAGCATAAAGTATACCATGACTTTTATTATGTGCAGATTTGCATACAAACATAGATGCAATAGCTTCAAAATACCTTACAGATGATTCTTCCTATGCTGAGAAAGTGACATAGTGAGATCAAACTTTAGTGGAAAAGGCTTAAAGATGGCTGAATGATTTGCAGAATCCATGATGACTTCTAGTAAGTCTTATTTTCTCATTTTCATTGATTTTTGTCTAAATTAGCTGTTCACTTGATTCTTGTGAAATTGGTTCAAGTATAGCTCAACTTACTTAATACACCAAGTCCGAGTATTTACTAGTGCAACTAGTTTGAATTCAATGTCCACCACTTACTCTAGGAAGTTCATGATACTCAGAACATAGTGTATAGGGATGTTGGATTCTTTCCTGCTACATATAATTGTATTAGCATATAGCGATGGAGATTTTCGTGGTTTGCTCATTGTTACGTTGTCTTGCTAATATACGTTCACATAGACATTCTCGCTTCAACATGTTTCCTGCTGAAATGATTAGTTCCTCTTATGCTTGGATTTGAAGAGATTATAGTGAAGAGTTGTCTAATGTTTTGGTCAAATTGCTGTAAACAAGTTTACGTCACTCTTGCAGTCGAGCTTTTTCCAGCACTTGGAAGGGGTTCTATAGACTTTTATGATTTCTGGGTAAATTAGGATCTCAATTGGTGAGGTCCTTTTAAATTCATAACTCATAAAATTGGTGGAAAGTTGCTTATGTTATTTCTAATTTGTTTGTAATTAACAGAAGTTAATGAGATATTTTATGAATGACACAGGGTACCTATTGCAAATGGAATTGTAAGTGGAAGATTTCATAAAGTCTGCAATCTTTGTTGATTTTGACAAGGAAGTGGTGGAGGACATGGATATAGTCATCTCAAGCACATTTCATTCATTGTGTCATAAAGTCGTCTAGTGAACCAGAAGTTGTCACAACAACTGGCGCTCTCAAAATCATGGTCATCTCATACGACCAGCAAGCACTTTTTCTGGTTTAAATTTGGGTAAGCTGCAAGATCATTAGCTCTCTTCGAAACTTGGCTATGTTAACAAACTTCTTGGATTCTTGTTTTACCTTGTATGAAATGCAAAATTCTCCAAGGGATTGCAGAGGTGTTCCCCATTTTGCTTGCAAGTTTGAGTAGTAAGTAGAAAACCAGAAGCTTCATCGGCGGATTCAATTCGGCTCCATGGATTATTATTTTATTTTTTTTGAAAGCATATTTTTTCAATGTCTGTTTACATGGGTTTTAGTTCTTAAGGTTGTAAGATTAGATTATCAGACATGATGACCAAAATCTGCCTTCTGAAGTATGCTATTATGTTTAAATTTAACCAAACAGTCTGCAATTCAGGAAGCAATGTAAAACAGAACAATCTTTTGCATAATTTTTGAGCCAAAAACTCTCAAAATAGATAAACTGGCCAGGTTCAGAATTTGGTGAAGTTCCTTCACTCTGTCATGGGGCAAATAAATGTCAAAACAGAAACTCGTCACTAGGCACAGTAGTCGTACAAATGAGGCCATCAATGAGGGTTTTAGATCAATTTTGGTGGTTACTGTTGTTATGTAATTCAATTTTGGGGCATGTCCAAGGCTAACCAATAATTCAGCTTAGACACATGCATTGTTCAGCCAAACTTGTGTCTTCAACTGAAAGTTTGTCATATCTAAACCGTTCTTATTTACTCCTCGATGCTCACAGTGATTTTCACCTCTGATTTGTGCTAAATTCAACTTTGCAGGTCTTATAGATATGATGAGCTGAAAGCAATTCAGATTGATAAGATAATAAAATCGAGGAAAACATCAAGACTCAATACAGAAATACACTGCTTACATACATACATACATACATACCGAGTGGATCTACAGATTATCACCCAACTAATGTCATATACTAATGTCATATACTAATGTCATATACAATCCATCCATGAAGCATTGCAAAACAATTCCTTCACCTTCATTCAGAAAAATTCCTATCCCTTATGTCGCGAGTGTCACTAGGAAGGATTTTGCTATGCTTCATGGACGGATTGTACATGACATAAGTTGTATATGATAAACAGGTTCACAAAGAACAAAACAGAAAGATTACAGCTTCGAAGATTTCACTGGTGAACAATATAGAATTCTACTAAGAGACCACCACCATTGTTGCCTATCCTTATGCTGATGCTGAGCCTTTGTTGCATAATGAAACTGAAAGCATCTTTTGAATGAAAGAAAAGAAAATGGGTAAAACACTGAAGCTCACGTCTGGCCGCTGCCGGCTTCAAAGTTCACTCCATAAACCCTAACTTTCTCACAAGAAAATGGTGTTCAATTATATACCGGAGGGTTGGATAAAGTGGTTGTGTTTGTATATTGACCGTCAGATTAGAAACGTACGGTTGAATGCACAAGTACAGCACGCCTTGGCCTTTGGGTGCTTTAGCTAGAGGCTTAGAGCGTTCCAATTTCACTCATTGTTCCTGGACACCTGAATGAAGGCCTTCATATACTGTGCCTGTTTTTCATTCAGAAGGCTAACCAATAATTCAGCTGAAACACATTGCAATATTAAGCCAAAGCTGCAACTGCGGTTGTAAGTCGGCTGAAACACATTGCAATGTTCAGCCAAAGCCAATGCTGTATCTGTAACTAAACGTTTTTCTTGTGTTGACGCTTCTTTTCACTCCTCATAGTGATTCTGGTTTCTCACATCTGGTTTTGTGCAAAATTCAACTATGTAGGTCTTCAGTATGAGCTGAAAGCATTTGCGATTCATAAGATAATAAATTCTAAGGAAAATTAACACCGTACACTGGTTACATACAGATACATGTGGTTGTGATTTCAGCAACAAGAGAGATTTTGATGAACAAAATTTGACTCAACAAATAACTTCAGAAGAAAAACCGAAATGACAAAGCTTATGACAGCTTCCAATTACTTCATGAAAAATATAAACGAAAATAAATTCCCAACCTTAATTAAAACTTTTCCTTTACAAAACCTCCAAAGCTTATGTCTCCAAACTTTCATGTGCTTCCTTGCTCCTATGCCTGATCACCTTTCTCTTCCTGACATACTTCACCCTCAGATCTCTGGATTTCTTTCTTTCTTCTTTCTTTTGGCTGCTTCAAAGGAAATATTCAAACATGAGAGAGTGCTTCGATATATTGAAATCCCTGTACACGAGCACCTGGATTAACATCATACATTTCCTTAAAACTCTTATTATCAGGGTCAAAGAATATCACCTTGTCCTCCGATATCCATAATATTAACCTTGATGAATCTTCGCCTTCCTCAATAAGCAGTACATCAATGCAAAACGACCGAACAATTGAGCTCTTTGTAGTAGAATGCCAGGATATACAGTTGTTAATGGACTAAGATCTACGCAATACTTGACATTCTATCCAGAATAGCCCATTCGCACCTCCCAAATGTCCAAACGGGGCACGTCGTCCTTCAGCAGCAGCATAAGATGCATATGTCAACTGCACTCGCCAAAGAACTCAACACTTCTACTATAATCTCCTTTGGAACACGGCTGCGTTGGTATTGCAACTGTCTTTGCTAATTCAGAATCAATATCAAAATAATAAAGAGTTATTTTACAAAACTCAAAAGTGTTGTAATGTTCAAAATTTGGCATAATGCTCAAAAACATAAATAGTTTCATTTAAAAAGTATATCCATGCAAAAACACTTTTCTCAGAAAATAGAGTTTTAGACCTGAAAGGAGCAAAATTTGAACCTAATCTCATGACCAAGACCTTGTGATGTGATAACTTTGCAACAGTGAAAATATTTATACAGAGATAAGTTGAATGATAACATAGAAAAATCCTGCCGAATTTCTTATTAATCTGTACAGATAAAGGTATAAAAGTTTCTTCAGTGAAAAATGATTTAGTACCTCAAAGCGCTGACCTAGTTAGATCCTCACTCCAATCTGGCATTACATTGACAAATGCATCCAGGTTGTTCACCTACTGAATAAAATTCATACAACCATTTTGAAGCATCATACATTTGCCAGCTTGCTTTATGTCCTCCAAACCCACCGGAATCAAATATTCTTGAAACTGTGCTTGTCTCTCAGAAGATGGGAGCTCTACAAGGGCACCGTGGAGTCCTTGATGATGAAAACTAAGAACTACAACAAAAAGAAAAAGAATACACAAGGTTCAGATTTGAGTGATCAGACATCTAAGCAGGAAGAAAACACTTGCTCTCCTACTGTTTACAACCACTTAAAGAGTTCAAACATTCTGGATAATTTTAACATGTCAATTGATGATTAAATTGTCTGGTCATACCTCTTTCACCGAGCATTTTCTTTATCCAGTTATCATACTCCAAAGTATAGCGTTGGGAAAGAAGCTCCCCAGTATTCCCCAAATCTGTTGATGTAATCTGAAAAAGTGTGTCTCTACCCGCACCCTGCAGTTGCTGATTAGAACATAGTAACAGACATTCCTTAGGATCAAGCTTCACATATATTGGGATGATCAGGGTTTGCTCAGACTGTCGAGAATAAAAGAAGTCCAAGTAGCTTGACGACAAAGCCTTTCTACGACTTCAATCTCTTCCCAGGCCAAAGAGTTGCATAGCTTATCAAGCTCAGCATGAAGATAAGATGTCTGCAGAGAAATGTAAAAAAGCTTTATAAGCTCCGTATGCAAAAAAAATATCAATTATTTTCTGTGTTACAAGGACACGGAAACAGTGTCGGTGTGTCGTGTCCAATACGTTACCTTGACACGACAACTTAAAAAACTAGAAAACGGGAACACGGATAACGAGCATAGAAAAATACTTACATATATGTATATGAAAAATAAAAAAGGCATTAAAAATACAGACTCCATTGATATTTCTACCTATCTCCATCATCTCATAGATATAGCTGTAGTTGTGGGAGAATATCTCCATTTTTGCTAAAAAATCTAATGGAGATCAAAGTGGTTAGTTTTGGAGTGTCTCTATTTTTATTACTAAAGACAAAACTCCTTATTGAAGCTAAGAAAATATGTTTTTACTAAAGATGAAGGTTCTTATACAAGTTAGAATGAAGAAAACATTTTCTTTCTTAATATAAATATGTAAAAAATCTATAGCTGAAGTATTTTTTAATTTTATTAAATATTTTAATCTTGTCTTGGTATTTGAGCTGTGTCCTGTGTGTCGGACACGAGTGTCCGTTCATCGAGTGTCGACACGGCGTATTTTTTATTTATGGAGTGTCCTTGTAACACAGATTATTTTTAATGTCTTGAGAAGTATTAAGAAAGTGAATCAACGAAAAAGATCAGTGACTAATGATCAACACACCTTGAAACTTTCATACGGATATTTTTGATTTTTTCAGGAATTAACATATAGACTGGGTTGCATATACTGGTATGGTATCCGATTCCAAAGTACATATCGAAGAATCCGATTCGGCATCTCCCAAAATGGCCGAAACGGATACGTACGGATACATAAATATTTGCAAATGCAATCTTATAGGACTCAGGAATGTATTAGAGCACACAAATTCAATCTAATCCCAAAGACACTCATTATACACCTATATATCACAACATTTCAGTCTCACATTGCTAGCAAACTTGAAATTTCCTCCCTCAACCCTCATTATGAGGGAAGTGTTTCTCCTCTTCACATGTACAAAGCAGTGAAAGCAAGAGAGACCTTAAAAAAAAAAAAAAAAAAAAAAACCTTTAGAAAAACTAATAAATTTTTGATAAGCCTTTTAGGAAGTATATGAGGGTAACGTATCCGATACGGGTATCGGAGAATCCAATTCGTATACGTACATAATTCTCAAGTATCGGCGCAACCCAGCATATAGAAAAACCCGTCGGTAAGATCTTTAGGAATTTTATCACCATCATCATAATGAACCATCCACTTGTGTAGTTGATCACTTTTCTCATGTCTTCTGTCTGTATTCGAAGGGTCTTCGCTCCATTTGTGCCCCTTGTGTTTGTAATCAACAACAACTCTTGGGTAAAACAATACCTTCTTATTTGTGCCGCCTTCCTACAAGAAATGGAACCAATACCATCAAGATGTTCGCCTATTCTCATGAGAATCGAACTACTTCTACCCAATCGACCTTAAGAAAGATAAAAATTTGTTCTCTGCGATTATAAACAAGAAGGTATTGGTTCCATTTCTTGTAGGAAGCGGCACAAAAAAGAAGGTATTGTTTTACCCATGAGTTGTTGATTACAAACACAAGGGGCACAAATGGAGCAAAGACCCTTCGATTACAAACAAAAGACATGGAAAAATTGATCGACAACCCAAGTGGATGGTTCATTATGATGATGGAGATAAAATTCCTGAAGATCTTACCGACGGATTTTTCTATATGTTAATTCCTGAAATCTTGAGAAGGGTTTTCTATTTTGATTTACTTGCTGCGTGGGTGAGACTATCATAAGGATTTCCGCACCGCCTTACTAAGAAAGGCATAGAGTCTCAAACTTGGCGTCATAGCACCAAGAGTATAAGCAGGAATTTTTATTGCTGCATTGGATTTTCATGAACTTGTATATTACCAGAAGCAGTTTCTAACAAGTACTCTGCACATTTCACTGTTGCAGGGGTAAAGAGAGGTCTCTTTTGTAGGGCCTAAACCCAGTTTCTGCACAAGGAGAATTTCTTGATTATATATATTGGTACATTCTTTTAAACACATCAGAAATCATGCTAACTGGTACATTTATAATCAGATGTGTACATCTAGAACAGGTGCATTTGATCTACATCTAGAACAGGTGCATTTGATCTACATCTAGAACTCACATTTCTTGTTGTTATTTTCCTTACTGTACAACTTTTATGTACGTGAGTCCAATTACTCTAAAGGCAAAAGTGCGGGGCCGCACTTGATCTGCATCTACGGTTGGCACCTTTAGTTCTAAGCCTTGTTAAGCGTCCTTTTTCTAAATTAACCGAAATAATTTAAGATTGTTGGATAAGAATGTGACTATTCCTAATTGTCTCTGCTTACATTATGGAACTAGATATTATGCATTAGGTGAAACACAAGAAAATAGCAAATTTCCCACATGAATCTTCTCAATAAACAGACCTAAATCATACAAATCCGATGCAAATGAAGAAGCGTGGCAGCAAAAAAAACGGATTATCTACTGCATTATAACATCGTATCCTACAGAAATGGCCAACGAATTTCATAAGAAAAAAAGTTTTGTTCGTAGGCATCTCGAATTCTGATATGAAGCTAAATGATACAATATCACAAGCTTACTTGGACGAAAGAGTTGTGCCTTTCCAGTTCTTGCTTCACATTATCACTCCACAGTAAGAACATAGTCTTATCAGAATCATCAACACATTGATCTGCTGCTAACTTATGCCTGAGTATGTACACCAGAAAAATACACATCAACATCAATACAAAAACACCAGAAAACAAAAATCAAAATCAAAAAATTAAGAAATGGTTGAAACTTAATTCAGAAGAAGTGCATAATTAGCAATTTTTGATTAAAATTCTTTGTCATCTAAATCTCCAGAAGCCAAACAAAGGTGAATACCTAAAGTACAGTCATACAACTTCTGAAACGGTAATCTCAGATTCTGACTTTTCGTCAACTTCTTTTGGTCTCGACATGCTGACTTCTTTTGATGATTCCTGTATGTCACTATGTGGAGTAGTAATAAGCAGAGAGAATAAGAACAAAACTATAGAGAAGAAATATGGTTTCTAGATCAGCTTCAAGAACTAACAGTATATTTAGATAATGAGAAAACGAAAGAGTATTAACAAACAATCCAAGAGAGCAAGATGTAGATTGAGAGACTGTTTATAAGAAAGAGGTAGTTATTTGATTATTGCTCAGGGGATTTCTACAAGTTTAACCAACTAACCTGAACAAGCGCCATTTGTACCTTGGCTGCACTAAGATTGTACACCAAGAGGCTTGCTTAGCCACCCTTGCCGTATTTCATACATTGGCTGCTGCGTGATTAGGATTTTATACCCTTGGTCATAACGAGGTATGAAGGTTGTTGAATCATCTCTGGTGTAGGGAGGTTTTTAGTGTTCAAATAACTAGCAACAATATCACCAACGATTGTCAACATCCACCAAGAATTTAATGGTTGTTCTTGACAACAATGCTTGAGTATTATGTATATTTGTCTTGTCCCCTCCTGCAAGAAAGTTGACCAAAACATAAATTGAGGAAGCAAGATTAGCACTAACAGTGATTTTGTGCCAATGTTAACAGATGATTCTTCAAGAAGAATTTGTGCACTCTTTATATCAAGATTTTTATTTATGCACTACTAGAGTCCTAGACTCATCGAAGTATCATTATTCAAGTGGCGTAATGAACATGGCTCAGTCATTTTCATAGAAAAACCAGTATGGAATTTTGAATTCGATAATTTGGTGAATAATGTAAGACCTAAAACATTTGATTGAAATATGTATGGTCTTGAAAGATATCAAATACTTAACTACCACCAGAGAAGTGACTAGTTCTTTATCAAAAGATGTTTCCTTGAACTGTAATAAAGGAAACATGTATTTTAGCATTACATGTTACAAAGTCTACCTAATCCATGTTTTAGATGTTATTTGATCTGATTGCTTCAAAAATTCATTCGAAAATGAAGAATTTTTTTTATTCATCATACTTCATTTACAAAATAATGATGATTCTACCAGTTCCTTATAATTTATACGATTCTACCAGAAGTTACATGCTTAGCTTGTAAGGTATCACCACTCTTTCTCCTAGGTATATACTGCAAGAACTAATTATCGCCTACCCTTTGTTTGCCTGACTAAGGCACAAAACTCATTAGCTATAAATTGTTTGTACATAATAATCCTGAATGTCAAACTCCTAACTGTAGAATTCACCATGCTGATGATACATAATGTGACATATATCACTTTACCACCATAATTGCTTAAAACTGGTTAGCATACAGAAAAGGAAATACCTGTAGTACAATTGTAGTACAATTGATAATGACGCCATATTTCCGATCAGATGGGCTTTTAAAGGAAAGCTCCTTGTGCTCAAAGTGATGTTCTGATCATAAATTATTGTAGATTCAATACACTCTTAAAGGAGATAAAGAAATAGCATAAAAATCGAACCAAGTTTGATTTTGGTAATTCAACAGTGATTCAGTGCTAAACACATATTTCCCCACATTCTGCAACATGTCTACATTGTTCTCCAAATCGAACACCTTGGCAATTTCGAATCCTCACAATCTACCAACAGCAATTCATCAAAAAAAAAAAAAAAAAAAAAAAAACATAAGGGAAGAGAGTTATACTTCGACAGAATTGAAGCATGACGTTACTTCTCCTTTCACTCCCATGGCCTCAATACCCCCTTGTTGAGAATCTTTCGGCCTTTTCAACAGAAAATGTGATTAAAAACCAAAAATAAGTCTGCAGGAAAAATAGGTAACAAAACCCTAAAATCAGAATACAGATAAAGAATAAATGAAACAAAGAAATGAAATGTACAGAAGTGAGATCTACTACTTACACCCATGCCATTATCATGTTGTTGCTGATGATCGTTAACATCTGAACCCATGATCGGTGGTGGCGGAGGTTTTGAGGGGGCGTGAAACACCAGATGAAGAAGTAGAGAAATGAACAGGTAAAGATGGAACGAGGGGAAGTAAGATAAGATAACACACAAAAGTAGCAGATTAGGGCTCAACCCGTTTTTTTCTTCTTGGCGACAAGTTTAACAAAGTAACGCTTAGGCCGGTTCCTATGGGGTTGCCTAAGACTGGGTCTTATGGGCATGCCCAAGGGCTTCCTTACCCAAAAAACCGTGGCTTCCCTAGTGTGCGTGAATCCCAGCGGGAAGATTCCGGGAACGGCTAATGGTAAGTCGTTCTCAAAAAGCTGAAACGGTTATCCATTAACCGTTCTTGTGAAAAATAACGGTGAACCATTGGCCGTTCTTGTGGAGCGGCTAACCATTTGTCGTTTTCTCTTTCCTAGAACGGTTAATGGCTAGTCGTTCCTTGACCTTTTTTCATTTACACTCTGTGTACACTCATTTGTAGTTTACGATTAATGGTTACACTGTATTTGTTTTGAGATTTGTTGGAGTAATATTTATTTTCGGTTGTGTTGGATGTACATGTGCAAAGGTATACTCGGACGTAATGTTAGCCTCGGATTCTTATCATCATCAATGCCTTTGTTAGCCTCGGATTTTATCATCATCAACGACCAAGTTAGCATCAGATTCTTATCTCTAATTGATATCTTATTCGGATCGATATAACTTTATCTTTATCAAACGGGATTTCTCTTATAAATCCCCAATCAAAATTTTTGCCAACACAATTCATTAACCATTCAAAGAAACACCTACCTTGAAGCATAATATAATTTTCGAAATTTACAGGAGTCACGAATGAATTCTAGCGAGGAAAGGAAAACACATAGTGTGTGTCGAGGCAAACCAAACTTGTCCCTTTATGTTTTCTTGATAACCATTTCGAAATGCAGTGCCCTTGGATGTATTGAATGCCCACAGAGAGGTTGTATGAGGCATCAAAATGTTACTCGAAAGCAACCGGTGACGGTAAGTAGGTACCTGCGTTGCCAATTCGATAATTATCGTGAAAAACCACAATGGTTGGAAGATGCAATCAAGGCAAAAGATGATATAAAGGTAGATGAACTCTGCAAAAACTTCAAAGACAAAGGGATAATTAAGGTTGAACATGAAAAGGTTGCCTCATGCCCAATCCCTGATTGTAATTTTGTTATGAAACTCCATCGTTCTAAAGCTAAGAACACCTACGATGAACATTTTTGGAAATGTCCGGTTGTCGATTGGTGGAATGAAATTTCGAGTAAGTTTTAATTATGTTGCTCGATAATTTTTTTGGGTAGCTATTATGTGTTTATGATGTAATGTTTAATTATGTGTTTTAGTTTGTTCAATTTTAGTTAATTATGTAATGTTTATGTTTTATTTCTATATTCTGTTTACGATGTCTATGTACTCTTCATAATTCAATGTCTTTGATGTCATCCAAATAGTAGGTGTCTCTTTAAACAATTGCTGGCTTTCGTAAAAAGGTAAGGACGTCTATTAATTATTAAGATTCGAAATCTTATTTTCAAAAATTTGCAGTTTTTTTTAATTTGTCATTGCCTTGTCACACATAAACCCAAAAAGTAAATTTTGTGACTGACAGTAGCATTATTTTTCTTATCTTGATCAGAACTACTTTGTAGTGTGTGGATGGGAGTGATTTTTAGAATGTATATAAACCCCAGTTGTGAAATCGAAAAGCATACACAACATAACTCAAACACCACCCTTGACTTTAAGTATTATTTTCTGTGTTGGTAATCTAAATTTCTCATTTCTCACGGCTACCTTTGTTGTTACAAAAATGGGGAGATTTACACGAGAAGAGGATGTGGCTCTTATTGGTGCTTCTTGTTTGTTTAGCAGGGAACCCAGAGGAACAATTTATAACAGTAATGAATATTCTGGTCCCTTGTTAAAACTGAATACCGAACCAGATCGGGTGGGAGGAGGGAGACTGATAGATTTGTTACGTCTTTACAACGAAGAGTCTCCTACTTAAAACAATAAGTTTTGAGATATGTTGGTTGCATTAAACCCTACTTTATAAACATGCCGGCCGGATGGAACCATGAAGATGCAGTGTATGATAATAATAAGTTGTGATATTGTATGAATTTATTTTATTTTATTTTTCTTTACTTTATTTATGAAATTGTATGCAGATCTGCAAGAAGGTCATCTAAAGTCTGACAGAAAGCCAGGTGGAAAAAGATAGACACATGATGCCGTTTTTCATATTCTTAAGGCGCATCAAGCGAGATACGATCCGAGGAGAGTATTAATTAAGTTAATGGTGTTTGATTGTGATCTAAAGTATTATTATAAAGTTTAGTCTAGTTGTATGTTTTTTTTAAACAAAGTAATGTTTAGAGTCATTGTATGTTTAAGTTGAGTAATGTCGCATTAATATCAATTAGCAGTACGAATAAGTAACAATGATGCTTAAATAAGTTCATTTTATTCAGATACTTAAACAACGTAGTACAATTATAACGTCTTTAACAACAATTCTTGGAATTAAAACGGATTTGGTTTGTAACAACCTTAACTCAAACTTGTAGACGACCCATCACAACAACAGTAGAATCCGAAGGGATCACCTGTAGAACATAAATGAAGTTAATCATTTTATTTCAGAAATGTTTATGAAATCACATTTGATCATATATTTGGAACAAACCTTTTCGATATTGGGGAGCATTATGTTTATGTAAAAGTTTTTCTTCGTTGGAGAAAATATTACCACTTTCTTCAAAACTAATACCGCTCCCACCCTTATATGCTTTCCATAGTCGGGATGTTCAACCACTTTGCGATGGACGTTTCTTTCGGGATTTTACCACTGGGATCCTGCAATATTATAAAAAACCAAACAATAAGTAATTGGTTTAAATAATTGATCACGGATTTTAAATGATTTACTAAGTGGATAAATCACCTTCACTTTCAAAGCATACTCATTAAGATACTTTCTTTGCTCCTCGACCAGTACAACCAACCTTTCGATTCTTTGGTTTATCGGTTTAATAGATCCTAATGCGGTTCTCCCCTCTGCGTAATATTGTTGTGCAAAAAACCAAGGTTTAGTCTGGAAATGAAGATCGTTAACACCTTCAGTTTCATCCCTCGCTAATCGTTGATACATCTTCCGCAATTACTATCCTTACGTGTCCGAGATCTTGTAACTTTTGAAGCTCTCGTGTCGGGCCTTAATTATTTTTCGCTACTAGAGGCACCACGTGAGTTAGGTATTAAACGTTCGATTGTTTTACTACTTTTGGACATGGGGTGAGGTCAACGACAACCCATTTATTGCGGTTATCATATGGGTTTGATATGTTTGGCACAATTCGCGTGTTTGATGAAAACTCCATTGAACTTTGTTGGGTGACCTGCGAGTAACTATCTAATACCGATGCTAGCTCAAGTATCTTCATCAAAACCTTCCCGCAGGCCTGGGTCGGCCATTTGTGGATGATCAATATGTTTGGAAAGAAAAAACCTATTTTGTTTGGCTATTGGTTGTCTGAAGCAACTGTGATCTCATTGTCGACTAGTCTTGGTTTTTATAAGCAAATAAAAGTGAGGTATACAACCATCAACTTGCGTGTGGTAATTTATTACCATCCACTTGTGTTAGACAATGACATCTGAGATAAGGTCTTTTAAAGCACCCTGTTTTGAAAACTCAAAATGGGTCAGTAGGGTCTGCAAAGACAGGCTTCATCATAAATGATTTTTTTTTTATTCCCATAACAATGTAGTAAACTTATTACAAATTGGTAGTACACAAAAACTTAACGCCTAACTCACGTCAGCAGTAACGCGATTGAACTTAGCACGTGCAGCAAGCCTTTAAACCTTTTAGTGGACGGACGAGTTTTAGTCTTGTGAGGGTTTGTCTGATAGGTGTGCCCACAAAACCCATTGATTGTCTGAATTAGTCTTCACCGGCGTCACCGACATCTTGGTTCTCAAGTGCTAACAGTTGTGGGTTCATATGAGTAAATTGTTGTCTCAAACTAAGGTAGCAATTATAGAACTTAAATTCCGTTCGTTTTTGTTGCATGTACAACTCCCTCGCATGACCCTCCTGCAATAATACACACATATAAACATATATTATTTTAACTGAAGTACCTCTTTAAAATACGATATGTAGTTTTACAACGGTATAACTTACAATTCTCGATGCATTCCATCCAGCAGGAACGTTACGATACAGTGGTATTTGAAGTGCTACGAATATCTTAACCTCTGTTTTTATTATGGAGACACGACAAGCAATAGTTTTATTAGACTGCCCATTAATATTTCCTATTATGTCGGTTCTCGCAGCACCTGCTCCCAAAATAACTCAGCATGCTGGTTTTTTTGTTGAATTTGACGATTTGATACAGAACACTAAGCCCTAATAAGAGCCTCATCTTCCTCTGCAGAGAACCTAACCATGTTTGAAAAACAAACAAGAACTTGGGCTTTTTGTCCGATGATAATAGAGACTTACGCCCTGCGGATATCCTTGTTCTTAATTGGGAGAATGGACAAGATGTTTGTATGGATATTACGGAGTCTCTCCATTCACCTGGTGAAGGTATTCGTAATTTTGTCCCGAGGTCAAGCTATTTCTAATGCTGTTCTGCGCAAAAGAAACAAGTACTTGGATCAATGTACTTCTCATGGTTATGGTTTAGGTGTCCTAGCTTTTACCACTCTGGGTGAACTTGGTGATGATACTTTATGTTTTTTTAAGAGATTGAAGAATTGTATTGAACGATGTCGGTAGGGGTGTTGGTAAATTTCTTTTTATAGGCTAGGTGTCGCTATTCGTAAGGGGGTTGGTGCTTTCACTTATTGCTAGCTACCAACTAAAGTTCTGTATGACTCTATTTAATTACTAATAAAAAAAAAAAAATGGATGAAAGAAAAATAAATAAAAGAAGAAGAGGATTGGTAGTAGTGTTCCAATTTTATGGCTATTTATAGCCAAGCATCCAAAATTTAAAATGAACTAAAAACTAAGTTCTAAATCTCACTCCACGTGATTAAAGCAAAATGCATCTAGGACTCACCGAACAAGTGATTTGAAGTATCACTGCTATTGGTGGACAACTCATCGGGACAAGATTGAAAACTCAATGTCATCCGTCATTCATATTTGTTGAAAAGTGCATATGTCAGAGACACATAACTACACTATGTACCTAATCAATTCGTTGTTGATTGTGTTATGTTTATGTGGTGAGGTTTTGTCGATAACTAACAACCATGCATAAATAAAAAAAATTTATTTAAATATCTTTACGACGTAGTCAGACATCATAAATACATGAAACAAAGCCTAACTCTTGCCGCAGCACCCCGATCGCACTTGCCGGTCAAGCAATCCTTTAAACCGGTCGGTGTCCCTAACGCCGAGTTTAGTCTCTGGAGGGTTTGCCGAGATGTACCCACAAAACCTATGCAATACTTGTTGAACGACTAATCTCATCACCATTTGAGGGGGTTTATTTGGTGGTTATACCACGCACACCCGGGAAATGCATTTTTCAATATGACGTAGCATTCGTAATACTTAAACTCTTCCCCTGGTATTTGTAGCGTACATAGTAGTCGCCATAGTTTCCTATATACACATAATAATTTAGGTAAGTAAAGAAACAAAAATGGATATGAAGTGGATAGATAAACAAGATACACTTACAAGTCTTTCAACGGTCAATAAAGGAGATCTATTATGTTATTCATAAATATCTTTTTGGATGCTATGTATTGGCTCACTCATTTTTTTATTACGCCAACCCTACTCTTTATATTTGCTTCTGTTCTTCGACGAACGTTTATAAAAACATCTCTATAGTTATCGAAAACTTGTCTCCAAACTCTAGTTGCCGGCACCAAATGACGACGAACCTCCGAGAGAGTAACAACATCTATCCAAGCATTTATGATGGCTATATCTTCTTCTGTGGTATACAAAGGCATTATGGATTATTTTGAATTACTTACTGTAACGCTAATACAAGAAGATGAAGATATTTGTTGAGGAGATGAAAATTATGGGAGAGGAAAATATTTTCTTTGGTGTGTGTTGATTGCCTTAAGGACGCCGGAATTTATAGTGTTTATATATACTTGTTAAATGATCGTCATGTCTTTCAAATGATTTGAATGACCTAATGAGAGATAAAGTGACTTGTAAGTAGCTCGATAAAAAATTATTTTAAAAGTAAATAAAATTAGTGATGGAATGGTCTTGTCTATGCCTAAATGAACCGGATCGATGGAATGACAATACAATAAGTGTAGTACAAATAATATAACACAACATAATATATAGTTTTATTAAACCGTGGATCAATTTCTCGGTCATAAAGGTTACAATTATAGCTTAAGTAATAAAGCTTTAAACCTTTAGGTGACCCTAAAGGACGAGTGCTATCTCGTGGGGGTTTACAGAGAGGTGTGCCCACAAAACCTATCGTAACCAGGGTTTACATATGAGTTCATGAATCACCAGAACTTTTAAGCTCTGTTAGGAAATTAGGGAACTTGGTCTTTAGAAATATAAAAACTTCCCGGTGGGGAAACTCAACGCCTTTAACTTGTCGGTACTTCAAATCAGCAAGTCTTTCCTGTAAGAAAAAATACAAACCTTTAATATCAATGTTTATGTATTAAAAAAAAAATTCTACAAAAATGTTTATATTTACCATAATTTGAGTTGTTATGGATTGGGGATCGCGGCAACTCACGACAGCTTCGGCCTGGTAGGCATAATATAATTGCATTTCCTCATGAATTACTCCATATCTGTCCTTTAAGTTATCCATGGTTCTCTGTCGGGAATTTCCAAACTCTAACTTATAATTCTGCCATACCATCTCCCAAAAAGTTTATGTTGGTAAGAAACCAAGCACTACCTCACGGCGGGAGATAATTTTCACCCAATATTTCATGATGACCAAATCTTCAAATAAATCAAACGCAACCATTTTCAATCTTTTTTTTTTTAAGGGGAGTGATATGTTGAAGGACGATGGAACAAAGAATTCTTTATTTGGTTGAATTATTAAGAGGCTACACGGTCTTTTAAAGGATTCTACGATATGAAAAGGTCTCTATGGATAAGTATGAACCAACCATTTATTAAAGCAAAAGACAATAAATTATAATGCTTCTGACAAACATTGTCAGAAGTTATTATTCATGGATACTGTAGATTTGAAAAGAAATGTCACTGCACATCAACAGACAAATAATGTCAGAAGGCCATTTTCTAATGGATACTATAAATTTGAAAAGAAATGTCACTACACATTAACAGACAAACAATTTCAGAAGTTATTATTCATGGATACTATAAAATTTAAAATAAATGTCACTTCCCATGAAATTTTAAAATCTATTGTAACAAATAAAAACGATAAAGTTTGATACATATTTAAACCCAGTTTCATACATATTAAAAGAGTTTAATACATATTAAAACAACAATAAAGTCATACAACTATGCTGCTGGGAATAAATCAAACGACCTTTTTTATGTGTTCAACCTGGGTTTCAACAACAAACTCCATATCTGTATTTAAATCCACATTACTGTTCAAGTAAGGATTTTCTTCTTGACTCAATCTTGAGATTGAGTAGGTAGGACTAATACCGCCGTCCCTGACAACTGGGTGATACCCTGTTCCATGATCACCCAAACTAGAAGTAGCTTGACGCTTACGACTGCACTCACCAAACCACCTAAGCCCAACATACGAAATGTCCCATGCAAAGAAGCTTCTTCTTGGGATTGTTCAGTGCTAAAAGCACTAGAAGATGTACCGCCAGTATCGGAAGGGACATACGTAGAACAGTCATACAATAGTTGATCGAGTGCATCAGTCTTTTCAAAACTTTGTTGTGCCAAGCATTTCCACTGATCCTGTTACATTATTGATTTGTAAATAAAAAATTACAGGAAAAGTTTATATTTATACTAATAAATTTACAAAAATAAGGTGTACTAATAACTAACCTCGGTGCCATGGATGTTACTCCAATCACGACGATGGGTGATATTTGGAAGATGATGTATTTCACGTATTCCCTCCGAGATGACATACAGAAATGACTACTCTATTATAGGAAATGTACATGGCGTCTCCGGTTGGGTATAGACAAATGTTTCTGCAAACTGACTTGGAGCAGGTACATTAGGAACGAAACGAGAGCTTCCAATATTACCAATACCAACCTCTTCGTGGTTTTGAACACGACTCAAATCTGACAACAAAGGACCCATGATAACAGTTTTCCACCAACGTACATATTCAGTTTTATCTGCTACAAAGTAATGAACCCCTTCTATTATATCCTCACTTCTAGTAATTGAAAAATCTGGAGGCGGACAAGGAATTGAAATTATACCTAACACCTGCCTCAAACATCTCTCCCCAAGATAAAGAACCTCATCTTTCGTATCCACTACTCCCCTGAAATATATTCTCTTTCGACTAACCTCTCTTGCTAAAACTACTTCCTCATCTTCATAGTGGGCATTCAATACCCATGGTTGCCAAACAACTGCTCCATGTGACAGTCTCGGATCCATCTGTCTTTTAGCATTTTTCACATAATGTTTCCCGAAGTCTAACTGTTTCACACCCTCTGTATGGGTTGATTGAAACATTTCAATCGCATGGTACACATTTGTTCCGGGTCGAATGATCCAAATTTTAGTAATGGTTGACAATATACCTACAGTCTTTTGTCAGTAAGAATCGAGTTGAAAAAATGTCTTTGGTTGCACTAATGTCTTAATGTCTTACTATTATCCGGAGTATATGTTTGTGATTGATTTTTTCATGGTCTTATCTCAATAATCCTAGCAGCCAATCCAACCTAGTGGAAACTACAAATAATAGTAGTTGTGAATATTGTTTTGTTTGTAGTCATTGTTAAGCCATATAATTCTTTTATATATGAACGAAGGCCAATGGTTTAAGCGAGACGCCTCTTAGCCAGTACACCCTATAAGATTTTTTTTCGATAAACACATCCAACTGATTATGGCTACAACCAGCGGTTCATAGCTTAATTCAATAATTTTGATGCTGTAAGGGTGAAATATCGCACAAGACAGAAACATCACTTCCCAAAGGACAAAATAGCTCCCAAGTGCAAAGGCATGGTCATTGGCAAGGAAGAAATTTGAGATGTTTCGTAACTATAGATGCATCAACGTAACATAAATCTGAGATTTACATCTTGAATATTTACGAGGGATCTCCTGCAATTTAGATTCCCTTGTGTTACAAACCCACATATTGACTAACATACAATAGGTTCAACGCTACCAATATGATAAGTGTCTAAAACACCTAATTTACTATCTAGTAGTTACGCTTTCTTTGCTATTTTTCTTGTGAATTATGCACTTACGTGTGTTTTTGAGTTATAAGGTACTGGAGTCGCGGAGGAAAAGATGGAGAAATCACCCAATTGGAGTAAAAGGGGCAAAATTGTCATTTCGTGGCAATCACTATTCCGGAGCGAAAAAGCGCGAAAGCCTCGGTTCTGGGCAAGCGATATTGGATCCCGATCAAGGATAAGGGCAGCAACATTCAGCTCAAAGAAAATTGTTAAGGTTTGTCTGTGGTGGCCATTGTCAAAGAAGTGGGTGCCTAGAGTAATCAGATTTCCTACATACCATCCTGGAATTTAGAGATGGAGTTATTCCCTCATCATTACCATCTACATCCGAGGGTGGCAATACGTTATTAGGAGAGGAAGAACCCTTAGAGATTGAAGAGGAAATGGTGATTTTGTTCTATCAATCAGAGTATCAGAAGGAGAATTCGCTATGTGTGAAGATGGTGAAGAACAGAGAAGCACTCTTGTGTAAAATTCAATATTAGGGTTTATGTGAGCTTGAAATTGAAGAAATGGTGGAGCAATAGCAGTCGGTGAGATTCTCAGGTAAGGAAGATGAGATTAATAATAGAGATGATGTTGTTGAAGAGATGGTGTTGCTGTTCTGAGTTAGGATATGATCTTAGTAGGAAATTAGAAGAAGATTCAAAACGCAAGAAAGGGGATCCCGAGATTCAAATTCAAATGAGATTCTTGAGAAGTTCGGACACAAAGACGGGTATGAAGTTGTGTTGAGTGGTGAGATCTTGTTGATTGAGCTCGACGGGTATTGTTGTCCAAGAGATTTGGGTCCAGCTCAGCATTCAATGAAGATTGGGGTTGATGGTGATACTGATGGAGGAATTGGTAATTTTGTCAATGCTTGGCGGTACACCACACTTTGGAATTGCATGTGATAGGATTAGTGGTTTGACTCTGAGATAGATGTTGATTGTGAGTTCGAGGGGAGAATGGAGAAAGTGAAGCAATTGATTAGGGTTGCAGAATGGAGAAGAGCTGTTACCATTAAGTTGAGCTGATGGAACAGCTGTGTTGCAGATCAAGCTGATGGTATGTTGTTGCAGTTTGCAAGATGGAAGAAGCAACAGATGGTAAATGTGCTAGGATTCACAGGGCAAGAAGGCTGGAGCAAGCAATGGCTATGTGAAATGCAGGTGCCATAACTGGGTTGTGACTGAGATGGGTTGATGGTGATTTCTGTTGAAGGGGTTTGAAGACTCAAATGGAGTTGGAACTGCAGAGATTACAGGTGAGATGGAGATGGTGGTGCTCAGATGGTGCTTCAGTGAAGGTGGTTGAAATGCAGAGATAGAGCTCAGGCTAGGGTTTGTTGGTGATTTGAGGAATGAGTGCAGATTTGGTGCTTCACTGTTTGAGATGTGCTTGCTGGTTCGCAATTGAATTGTAGTCCGGGAGATAATGAAGCTTGTCTCGAGTCACATGGATGCTTAGGGTCCGAGTTGCGAATATGGGTTTGGTCTTGTTGTGGAGTATTGCAGTGGAGCAAGAAGTCTGCAAATGGGTTCTTAAGGTGGCGGACATAGTGAGTGTGTGCAAGAGCTGAAATTGCAGTGTGCAGTCATTGTTAAGGAGATGTGTACCACTTGGAGGCTGGTTGCTCTGTAGTTGCGGCTGTGAGGATTACGATTGAAGGCTGCACAGGTGTGGTGGTGTCTTTGAAAAGCGTGGTGGGTCACCGAGGTGAAGGTTATGACCGAGATTGAGATCTTTCTGCTTGGGATTACTGTGGCTGGTTGAATGGTGTCAATAGGGTTAGAATGAAGCTATGATGTTATGGAGATGGGTTGGTTGCATTAGTTGTGCTATGGAACTCAATTGGTTGTGGTTGGTTGTGTGTTGAACCCGATCTCGTTGTTTGCAAAGTGATTTGGATTTCAAAATAACAAAAAAGGGAAGATATGGTTTGATTAAAAGTTGCAGATTTGAAGGCATAGCCATAATGGTCAAGAGGCGACTATGATGCACAAGGATGGTGCATCCACGTTGTTTAACTGTCGTGCAATGGCTTGGCACGGCCAAGTTAACTCGATCCGACCGGCACCACCGACTCAGTCGACTCGAGTTGAGTCATCCGATTTGACTCGGTTGACCGAAATGACCCGCTGACCGACCGTTTTGACTCGGTTGACCTATGACCGGCGGACTTTGCTGGCCACCGGAGCCGTTTCCGGCACTTCTCCTGGCCGATTTCCGGCCACAATACCAAGCTTTTTCCGTGACGACTTTTGGACGTATTTTCTACACGGGTCTCTCTCTCTTATGGGCTTGGTGGATTTTTATCTATTGGACTTTGAAAGCTTGACCTAATCTTGGAAGGGAGGAAAGGCTATAAAAAGAAGAATTCTACAACTTTTGGGATATCTTATCATCTTATTCTGGGAACTTTGGAGAGCCGTTTTTGGTTACATAACTAGGGTTTGCTTTTGTTCATCTCCTTCTTTAATTCAACTTATATTTTTTTGATGAACTCCATAGATATGAGTAGCTAAATTCTCTATTATTGGTTAAGGATGTAGTCCGATTTCTAAAACTTGTGTTTGCTTTATGTATTAGTTTTCTCTCTTGATTATCGTTTAATTCTCTACTATTTTTATGATCACATGATTGAAGTATTGTGATAGGATTATGGTGTTTGATTAGTTAAGTGGCCAATTAATTGAACTTGCATCTTAGTCCATAGCTATTTTAGGGTTTTTCATCAAGCGATAACCTTGAATACAAGTAGCATGATATGTTTACGGTTTGTAGTGATACACTCGTAATCATATGTAGAGTTTGACCATTGTCCGAATTGTTTTGCGCAACGCATGACAATTGCATTGATTAGCCTATTTCTCGAAACTTAATGCTCCTAGGAAGTGAACTTGATTAGCGCAAGGCGTTAGGTTATTCTTTAGGTAGGATTCACATACGCAGCCCTAATGTGTGTGTTGATGAACTTGAGAAATTAATAGATTATCTTGCTTTCTTGATTCTCTAGGCTTTTGATAACACAAGAGATTAAATCGTAATTCTAATCGTATATGCAAGCACATGTCTAAGATTGAAAATGAATTCCTTGACCAATATCTTTCTCCATTGATTACTTTCTACAATTTACTTTGCTTTTAATTACTTTTATCGCTTACATAGAAATCGTAAATCCCCCAATTGGTTACTTTAAGAAATTGATTACTTAAATAACTACAATTGCCTCTCTGTGGATACGAACTCTTTCTTATCATATACTTTAGGAAAGTGAAATTATATTTGTTGATTGACAACCGACCAAATTTTGGCAGATTCTTAGGAGGCATACTGACTTGTTATTGAGTTTTTAGTTTCTTTTTACAATTTCTGCTTTTATCTTTGCTTTTTGTTTGTCGTCTTGTTTCTCACTTGTTTGCTAGAATTGTTTTGTGTATCAATCTGGCTACTAAAGATTGGAATTATCCAAGGTGAAAGTGGATAGCTACTCGACGAGGCACAATACTCCAACCAAGTCAAGACACAAGCTGACGAGCACGAGTTGGAAGTAGGAGAAGAGATTTTCCAACAACAAGAAGAAGGAAAAGAGGTTCCATTCGAGACGAACCACAAGAAAAGAAGAAGCTATGGGTGATGCAAATCGTTCACTCAAGGAGTTGGCTTCTCATAGGCTTGATACACAACAGGGGTGTATTCAAACGAACTCTACTTTTGAGATAAAGCCGGGTTGCTTAGAGAATTACCAAAATTTCATGGCATGGTGAATGAAGATCCAAACAAACATCTTTTGGACTTCCACACCATTGTCACGCTATGCTTCCCGCAAATGTTGAGGCGGATGGTGCAATGTTGAAGGTTTTCCGTTTCTCTTTAATGGATAGTGCTAAGGATTGGTTGTACTATTTACCTCCCTAGGAAGTGTCACAACATGGAATGGGTTGAAGAAACTCTTTTAGAGAGATATTTTCCTCGCATCCAAGGCTACTCAAATTGTAAGGAGATTTGTGGGATGAAGCAAAACGTGGGAGAATCCTTATATGAATGTTGGGAACGATACAAGAGATTGGTTGGAAGTCGTCCTCACCACCAATTCAAGTGGACGCTATGATTATCCAATATTTCTATGAGGGACTCCAATCAAGTGATAGGAATCTCCTCGACGCTACGGGTGGTGGTGCACTAGTTAACAAGACGGTGGCACAAGCTAGAGAGTTGATTGAAAACATGGCGCCGAACTCACAACAATTCTTGAGCCGTGGCCGGATGTGATTCTAAGAAGGGTGAGTGAGGTGAGCGAGGTTGAGGAACTTCCACAACAAATGGGTAACATGAACGCAATGCTTCAACAAGTTGCAGCCGCGGTGATACCAAGTTCCACTCAAGCTTATGAGGACGAGCAAGCTAATGCGATCTTTCCAAATCAACAAAGACGGTATGATCCCTACTCCAACACTTACAATCCGGGGATGGAGAGATCACCCCAATTTTAGCTATGCCAATAAGCAAGGAGCGGTTCAACAACCTACCTTCAACTCTTCAAGTGGATTTCAACCTCAACAACAACAATTCCAGCCGAGACAACAATTTCAAGAACCTCAAGCACAACAATCAATGCAAAATCAAGGTTCGGATATTGATTCAAAGCTTCAAACAATGATGCAAGGTATTTCTACCATGTTTAAAGAGAGTCAACAAGAAACTAAGAGTGCTATCAAGGAGTTGCAAACACAAATGGGCTCCATGGCTATTGAGTTGAACCAATTGAAGGCGCAAAATAGTGGGAAACTCCCTTCTCAACCTATTAACCCAAAAGAGGGTGTCAATGCTATCACGTTGAGAAGCGGTACACAACTTGTGCAACCCGAAGTTACCGATCTCTGGGCAAGGTGGACACACCAAAGGAACCTGTTTTGGAGGAGAATAATGAGGATACTCCCAAACTTCGAGGTACCTATTCCTAACTCTAAAACTCCGGTTTCTACTTATGTTCCTCCTTTACCTTTTCCTCATGATTTCAAGTTCTAAGAAGGCGGAACTAGAAAAGGAGATTTTAGACGTCTAAAGAAGATCCATGTGAACATACCACTCATTGATGCTATCAAGCAAGTTCCAAAGTATGCAAAGGTGTTGAAGGAATTGTGTACCAACAAACAAAGGCTCAAAGGTAATGAAGTGCTTAGTGTGGGGGAGAATGCTTCGGCAATCTTGCAACACAAACTCCCACTTAAGTGCAAGGATCCGGGTAGTTTTGACATTCCCATCACGATTGGTAACACAACTTTTAACAAAGTTATGTTGGATTTAGGCGCATCCGTTAATGTTATGCCTGCGTCAATGTATAATTCACTTGATCTTGGTCCTCTTAAAAAGGCTGAAATTGTATTGCAATTAGCCGATCGCTCTAATGTCTACCCAATGGGTATTGTTGAGGATGTTCTTGTGCAGGTTAATCAACGTGTATTTCCAGCGGACTTTTGTGTGTTAGAGATGGATGAAGGTTCACCGGATTCATCTCTTCCATTGCTACTTGGGCGTCCCTTCATGAAAACGGCGAAAACTATAATTGATGTGGATAAGGGAACGCTAACCATGGAGTTTGATGGAGAAACAATACGTTTTAACATTTTCGAGACGATGAGATATCCTAGTGATGTCCACTCTTGTTTCTCCATTGATGTTATGGATACATTGGCACAACAAATGTTTGAATTAAACGGTGATGATGCTTTGGAAACCGTGTTAACTACATCCATGGATAATGGTGTAGAGTGTGGTAATGAAGTAAAGGAAGCCCTTGGTGATCTTAATTCACTCCAAGGATGCCCGAAACTCATAATATCTCTTTTATTTCTTTACCATGCAGTGATGAAAAGCTTGTACCTTCAATAGTTAAATCTCCGATTTTAGAATTGAAACCTCTTCCCGACCACCTTAAGTACTTGTACTTGGGTGATAATGAAGAGTTACTTCGGTGATAGTGGTAGGCCTAGAAAAGATGTTTATGTTTAGCCTACGAGTAATAACCGCAAGTGCACGGCGTCTATCGGAGACGCGGCAAGTCATGGGTCGAACCACGTAGACTTGTGGTGCCGTAAAGGTGATCTAAAGGCTTCTTCTACTGAATTCTAACAAATGCAAGTAACAACGAGATGGTTTTGTTGCCGAAAAGGCTAGATTGGAAGTTGTGGCAATGGAATAAATGAAATACAAGCGGTGACAACGGGGATGCTAGGGTTTCGGTTCCACCACTAATTCCTATCATGTGTTCAACTCGGTTGAAGTTCTTGTTCCCGTAGTAGCTAAGGGCGGTGTGTCAATTCCACCGCTTGTCTACGGAGTTTCACCTAATGATACTTCAAATATCAGCTAAGGTACTAACTCCTAAGTACTAGTTGTCTAATTAAGCACAACTAGTCGGGAATTAGTAATTATGTCTAATGTCTAAGCCGAGGTACCAACAACACAAATGTTTGCCTAACTACAATGGATACAAGGCATCCATTGTGAGAGAAGAGTATTGCAATACTTCGGAATTGAAAATATCCGATAAATAAAGCACTCAAGAACATTCAACATAATTGAAATCACAATCAGTAAAATTAGGTTTCACTGTAACCCTAGCAAATAATTTAGAACATACTTAAAACGACAAATAAAACTAAATTGCTGCTCCGGGCTAGCCTGCATGCACTTCTACACACCCAGGTTCGGTTATTTATACATGCAAAGGAAAATTACCCAAACCCTAATTCTCAAAATCGAAATAAAATAGAAAATAAATCAAACCCAATCTCGGATTGCCTCCGAATCGTGCTCTCCTCCGGGTCCATGCGTCTCGAGCTCCATGCGTCGACCGAATTGATGTATGAGAAACCCTAGCCCCAATTATCTCTAATTTAGCTTCTAGGGTTGATAGAAGCTAAAAAGAGATAACTAGACCTAGAGAGGGTACTGAGGTGGTTGATGGTGCGCTTGTTGTGGTGAAAGAAGATGTGGATGGTGATGATGGAGACAGGAGATGGAGAAGAAGGTATGGGAGAGCAGAGCTGCGCTCATTTTCGGAGAAGGAGAAGACGAGAGAAAAGAAGAGAGGAATGGGTTGTTTCGATAGGGTATAGGGTTAGAGATTTCGTTGTGAAGCAGTGCTGACGATTGACGATGGGAAGGCCTCGAGCGTTGGATGAAGCGGCTACGATCCGAACGGATGAGGGAGACTTGGAGTGATCCGGTGTTGCACGAGAGCAGCGAACTTCGATGCGGCGTGGAGGCAGCGATCGTTGGATGTGGAAGATAGAAATCTCAACGGCTTGGAGTGTACGGGTTCGGATCCGGGTCGTGGGTCGGGTCTAGCTCAAGCCCATGTCTTGTAGATGAGTTGCTACTTGTTGGGTTGCAATCTGCAGAGGGCGCTGCGGCTTTGGCTTCTCGCTCCATAGATGCTCGACTCCAATTCTTTCGCTCTTTTGGCTCCTCAATTTCTCCGAGCTTTATTTATTACCTAAAAACACAAAATTAATTAATACAAATATTTATTCTTGAAAACAAAGAAAACACGAGAATCCGAGATAATATCTGATTTATGAACACAAAAGATGAGCTAAATGCCAATAAAAAGGTGTATAAATATGCAATATTTGGCACTCATCAGATAGTTTCTAACAAGCTTAGTGATTTACAGAGCAAAACTCTAAGGGTGCTAAGGAAGTACAATACGGCCATAGGATGGACAATTGCCGATATCAAGGGTATTAGCCCCTTCGTTTGCATGCACAAAATTCGTTTGGAGGATGATGCAAAGCCTAAAAGGGACGCGCAACGTCGTTTGAATCCTCACATGATGGAAGTTGTGAAAAAGGAGATACTCAAGCTTTTGGAAGTGGGTGTTATCTACCCCATATCCGATAGCAAGTGGGTAAGCCCGGTACAAGTGGTACCAAAGAAATCAGGTGTAACGGTGGTGGAGAATGATTATAGAAAATTGAATGCCACCACTAGAAAAGATCACTTTCCTTTACCTTTTATTGATCAAATGCTTGAACGTTTAATGGGACACTCTTACTATTTCTTTCTTGATGGCTATTCAGTTATAATCGATTGTGATAAATAGGAGGACCAAGAGAAAACCACTTTCACTTGTCTTTCGGTACTTTTGCTTATAGAAGGATGCCTTTTGGCCTATGCAATGCTCCAGCCTACTTTTCAAAGGTGTATGGTAAGTATCTTTTCGGAGTATGTTGAAAACATAATCGAAGTGTTCATGGATGACTTTAGTGTCTTTGGTGATTCATTTGACCTTTGCTTGAACAATTTGTCTTTAATCCTTGAACGATGTGTTGAAACAAATCTTGTGCTTAATTGGGAGAAGTGCCATTTCATGGTAACTCATGGCATAGTTTTAGGCCATATAATATCTTCTAAAGGCTTGGAAGTCGATAAATCTAAGATAGACCTTATTAGGTGCTCACAACCCTCCTACTACGGTGAAAGGAGATTCGTTCTTTTCTTGGTCATGCAGTTTTTATCGTAGGTTCATCAAGGATTTTTCCAAGATAGCATCACCACTTTGTAACCTATTGCAAAAAGATGTGGTTTTTAACTTTGATGAGAAGTGTATGGCGGCATTCAATTGTTTGAAAGAACTTTGATTTCACCCCTATCATTAAACCACCGGATTGGAGTAAGCCGTTTGAACTCATGTGTGATGCAAGTGACTATGCGGTTGGTGCGGTGCTTGCAAAAGGTGTGGGGAAGATACCTCATGCTATGTATTATGCTTCTAGAACGTTAAATGAGGCCCAACAAAACTACACAACCACTGAAAAGGAGTTATTAGCCATTGTTTTTGCTTTAGAAAAGTTTCGCTCTTATCTAATTGGTACAAAAGTTGTTGTTTTTTTCCGATCATGCAGCTTAAGTACTTGCTTACAAAGAAAGAGGCGAAACCGAGGCTCATACCGTGGATTTTACTCTTGCAAGAGTTTGATATTGAAATCAAAGACAAGAAAGGGATTGAGAACACCGTTGCGGATCATTTGAGCCGACTTGTCTGTGGACAAGGAGACTATCCCGTTGCGTGAAAGTTTCCTGATGAGCAACTATTCTCAATTGCCTTTGGAGAACCATGGTACGCTGATATTGTTAATTACTTAGTGTCTAAACAAATCCCAAAGAACTTGTCTCGTCAGAGAGGGACAAACTTAAGAAGTTAGGAAACCAATACATGTGGGATGATCCATACTTATGGAAACATTGTAGTGACCAAGTAATACGTAGGTGTGTTCCCGAAATTGAATTTAATTCTATCTTGTCTTTTTGCCACTCATATGCTTGTGGGGGACATTTTGGGAGTAAGAGAACCGCTCTCAAGGTACTAGAATGTGGTTTCTTTGGCCAACTTTGTTTAAGGATGCACATGCATTTTGTATCACATGTGATAGGTGCCAAAGAACCGGCAATCTAGGTGCTCGAAATCAAATGCCGCAAACTATTATTCAATTTGTGGAGGTTTTTGATGTACGGGGAATTGATTTTATGGGCCCTTTTGTCAATTCTAATGGGAATTATTATATTTTGCTCATTGTGGATTATGTCTCGAAATGGGTGGAAGCTAAGGCCACCCCAACTAATGATTCTAAAGTTGTTTTGATTTTGTGCAAGCTAATATATTTGCAAGGTTTGGAATTCCAAGGGCTATAATTAGCGATGGAGGTTCACACTTCAAAAAATGTGTTCTTGCAAAGCTTGTTAAGGAAGTACAAGGTGTCGCATAGGATTGCAACTCCCTACCATCCGAAAACAAATGGACAAGCCGAAGTTTCCAACCGAGAGGTGAAATCCATTCTAGAAAAGACGGTGAATCCAACAAGGAAAGATTGGAGTTCGCGACTTAACGATGCTTTGTGGGCATATAGAACCGCATATAAAACACCTATTGGGATGTCTCCTTTTAGGCTTGTTTATGGTAAACCTTGTCACTTACCCGTGGAAATTGAGCATAAGGCGTTTTGGGCTATTAAGCAATGCAACATGGAGTTGGATGGTGCTGGAAAGCAAAGGAAGTTACAACTTCAAGAGTTAGAGGAGATTCGTGAATGATGCATTTGAAAGCTCAATGATTTACAAGGAAAAGACGAAGGCTTTTCATGAAAATATGATTTCTAAGAAACAATTTTGCATTGGGCAGAAAGTGCTTTTGTTTAATTCTCGCTTGCAATTATTTCCGGGTAAATTAAGGTCACGTTGGATTGGACCTTTTATTGTGACTAATGTGTTTTCTCATGGTGCAGTGGAAATTCGTAGTTTAGCTACAGGTAATGAACTTAAAGTGAATGGGCACCGGTTGAAACCATATTATGAGAACTTCTCTTCGGATGTCGTGGAAGGAGTTAATCTTGTGGAAGTACTCCCTCTGGAGGAGTCATAGAAAACAAGGAAATAGTCGGGCTGACGACTTTAAACCAAGCGCTAAATGGGAGGCAACCCATCGGTTTTGTATCTTTTATCTTTTATTTTCTTTTCTTGTCATGTTTTTACTTTTTCTGATTTTGTGTCACTTTTTTCCGTTAGGATTTCCCACCTCGACTTTCTTTGGACGATTCAATTACATTGAGGACAATGTAAAGTTTAAGTGTGGGGGAGTGGTTTGCGTAACTTTTTGCAATTTTTCAACTTTTGTGTAATTAGTGAATAAGGAAACTCCAACTTGTAGTTAGTTTAGAGTCACATAGTATACATGTCGCTAAGATTACATCGAAATTCTCATAATAGTGACTGAACTTAGAGATGACAGAGAACATGATCGGATTTCTTAATTGTATGAGAGTTAAAGTTGGATTTAACCATGCCAGTGGCAAATAAGGTGCAGACTGAATTCGGTATTAGAACAGTGATCCCCTATAGTGGAGACTACCCAAGTTACATAATGTGAGGCATCAACCTTCAATTCTTTGTACCTGTCTAAATTTGTGCTTTTAGAGTGTGTGTCACCGTACGTAAATTCCGGGCAGAATGGTGAGCTTTCCAACTTCCCACCATAGAAGCACTATTTTGATCTCTTAAGTGCTATTTTTATCAACCATGTTGGTGACATCGAATTGCTAACTTACATACCACTTGTGATCTTGTTCGCAGTTAGCACCATCCACCTTATCTCTCTCTACACCAACAGGTCCATAGAAACACCATCATCATCAACAAGAGGAGCATCACAAATTCGAAGGAAAGTTGAATACGTTCGAGGTTTACAAGCAATAACACATAAATGGGCAGATTTCAGATTTGAGTAAAGCAACAAAACAGGGGCAGAATTTTTATAAGTTGAAGACTATAGTACAAGAGCGGAAATTATCAAGGATGAGAATTCGAGAAGTCTATGATATCAAGACATATAAGTTGTGAAGATTCAAGCGGTAAAGTACTTACACCATGGCATTGTACTTACATTTTTTTTTTATTTTTTATTTTAGTTGTATTTTACTTTCTCTTGTCTCAAAAAAAAAAAAAATGGGTTTGTATAGTTTGTTTTTATTTTTGTATTCTTTCAATAAAGCCTATGGAAAGAAGGAATATCTATAATGAAGTTTCAAGCGACAAGAAATTTGAGGGAAAGAATCATATTGTCAAGATTCTACGAAGTTCGAGAGTTATCATCAAGAGTTGAAGACCGAAGACGAAGATGAAGACACCGATAGAAGACCGAAGACGTTTCTATGGATGTTGTGAGAGTGGTGCTAGCTGCACGCCGAACGGATTCACTGTAAGTAAGCATATTTCCACCTTCGTTAAATGGTTGATTTCCTTTCGAAGAGATCGTCAGAAAAAATGGGTTTTCAAAAATGAATAAAAGATGTGGGTTTTCAAAATATTTCGGAGGGTTATGCCTTCCTACCATTCAACGTGTCGCAGGATTCTCTCTTCATTCCAACCTGGACACATGTGTGACCCATAAAAAGTTATTTATTATTGAGAGCAATATCATAAAACCCTTTCTTGTGAGGCAGAGTCGAGACTTTCGATCACTCCGAACCCGAATTTTAGTCGAGAAGGGATGGTTATTTCTCTCTCAACTTTTAAGAATGAGACTGTGTTCATTTATGTGTCTAACTTCTTATGACTAGTGTGCAGAATCTCTATGTCTTCTTAGCGCGATGGATGCTATCATTACGGAGAACTAGTAAGTTGGAAAAATAGGTTTTGTGGGTAGATCTCTAGTAAACCCTCACGAGACTATAACTCGTCCGCTAGGGACACCTAGGGGTTTAAAGGCTTGTTATTTATGCTAAAAGTGACCGTAGCCTCGACGACACGGAGTTGTTGTATTTTATTGTTTTGTTTGATTTGCTCGAGGACTAGCAAAGTCTAAGTGTGGGGGAATCTGATAGGTGTCTAAAACACCTAATTTACTATCTAGTAGTTACGCTTTCTTTGCTATTTTTCTTGTGAATTATGCACTTTACGTGTGTTTTTGAGTTATAAGGTACTCTGGAGTCGCGCGGAGGAAAAGATGGAGAAATCACCCAATTGGAGTAAAAAGGGCAAAATTGTCATTTCGTGGCAATCACTATTCGGAGCGAAAAGCGCGAAAGCCTCAGTTTACAGGCAAGCGATATTCGGATCCCAGTCAATGATAAGGGGCAACCAGCTGTAGCTCAAAGAAAATTGTTAAGGCTGTCTCTGTGGTGGCCATTGTCAAAGCAGTGGGTGCCTAGAGTAATCAGATTTCCTACATACCATCTGGAATTTAGAGATGGAGTTATTCCCTCATCATTACCATCTCTGTCTGAGGGCGGCAGCGCTATTAGGAGAGGAATAACCCTTAGAGATTGAAGAGGAAATGGTGATTTTGTTCTATCAATCGGAGTATCAGAAGAAGAATTCGCTATGTGTGAAGATGGTGAAGAAGAGAAGCACTCTTGTGTAAAATTCAATATTAGGGTTTATGTGAGCTTGAAATTGAAGAAATGGTGGAGCAATAGCGATCGGTGAGATTCTCGGGTAAGGAAGATGAGATTAATAATAGAGATGATCTTTGTTGAAGAGATGGTGTTGTTTGATACGAGTTAGGATATGATCTTAGTATGAAATTGGAAGAAGATTCAAAACGCAAGAAAGGGGATCTGAGATTCAAATTCAAATGAGATTCTTGAGAAGTTCAGACACAAAGACGGGTATGAAGTTGTGTTCAGTGGTGAGATCTGTTGATTGAGCTCGACGGGTATTGTTGTCCAAGAGATTTGGGTCTGGCTCAGATTCAATGAAGATTGGGGGTTCGATGGTGATACAGTGGAGGAATTGGTAATTTTGTCAATGCTTGGTGGTACAATTGGCCACTGGAATTGCAGGTGATAGGATTAGTGGTTTGACCTGAGATAGATGTTGATTGTGAGTTCAGGGGAGAATGGAGAAAGTGAAGCAATTGATTCAGGGTTGCAGAATGGAGAAGAGCTGTTACCATTAAGTTGAGCTGATGGAACAGCTGTGTTGCAGATCAAGCTGATGGTATGTTGTTGCAGTTTGCAAGATGGAAGAAGCAATAGATGGTAAATGTGCTAGGATTCACAGGGCAAGAAGGCTGGAGCAAGCAATGGCTATGTGAAATGCAGGTGCCATAACTGGGTTGTGACTGAGATGGGTTGATGGTGATTTCTGTTGAAGAGGTTTGAAGACTCAAATGGAGTTGGAACTGCAGAGATCACAGGTGAGATGGAGATGGTGGTGCTCAGATGGTGCTTTAGTGAAGGTGGTTGAAATGCAGAGATAGAGCTCAGGCTAGGGTTTGTTGGTGATTTGAGGAATGAGTGCAGATTTGGTGCTTCACAGCTGAGATGTGCTTGCTGGTTCTGCAATTGAATTGTAGTCCAGGGAGATAATGAAGCTTGTCTCTGAGTCACATGGATGCTTAGGTGCAGAGTTGCGAATATGGGTTTGGTCTTGTTGTGGAGTATTGTAGTGGAGCAAGAAGTTTAAATGGGTTCTTAAGGTGGTGGACATAGTGAGTGTGTGCAAGAGCCGAAATTGCAGTGCAGCCATTGTTAAGGAGATGTGTACTACTGGGAGGTGGTTGCTCTGTAGTTGCGGCTGTGAGGATTTCGATTGAAGGCTGCAGGTGTGGTGGTGTCTTTGAAGCTGCAGGTGGGTCACTGAGGTGAAGGTTATGACTGAGATTGGAGATGCTGCTACTGGGATTACAGGGCTGGTTGAATGGTGTCAATAGGGTTAGAATGAAGCTATGATGTTATGGAGATGGGTTGGTTGCATTAGCTGTGCTATGGAACTCAATTGGTTGTGGTTGGTTGTGTGTTGAACCTGATCTGTTGCTGCAAAGTGATTTGGATTTCAAAATAACAAAAACAGGGAAGATATGGTTTGATTAAAGCTGCAGTTTTGAAGGCATAGCCATAATGGCTGAAGAGGCAGCTATGATGCACAAGGATGGTGCATCACAGTGTTTGGCCTGTGCAATGGCCTGGCATGGCCAAGTTAACTCAGATCTGACTGGCACTACCTGACTCAGGTCTGACTCTGAGTTGAGTCATCTGATTTGACTCAGTGATCTAGACCGAGCTGACCCGTTGACCGACCGAGCTGACCCGTTGACCGACCGTTTTGACTCGGTTGACCGGTGACCGGGCGGACTTTGCCGGCCACGTGAGCCGTTCCGGCACTTCTCCGGTCGATTTCCCAGCCACAATACCAGCTTTCCATGACGACTTTTTGGACGTATTTTCTACACGGGTCTCTCTCTTATGGGCTTGGTGGATTTTTATCTTCGGACTCAAGGCTTGACCTAATCTTGGAAGGGAGGAAAGGCTATAAAAGAAGAATTCTACAACTTTTGGGATATCTTATCATCTTATTCTGGGAACTTTGGAGAGCCGTTTTTGGTTACATAACTAGGGTTTGCTTTTGTTCATCTCCTTCTTTAATTCAACTTATATTTTTGTGATGAACTCCATAGCTATGAGTAGCTAAATTCTCTATTATTAGTTAAGGATGTAGTCCGATTTCTAAAACTTGTGTTTGCTTTATGTATTAGTTTTCTCTCTTGATTATCGTTCAATTCTCTACTATTTTTATGATCACATGATTGAAGTATTGTGATAGGATTATGGTGTTTGATTAGTTAAGTGGCCAATTAATTGAACTTGCATCTTAGTCCATAGCTATTTTAGGGTTTTTCATCAAGCGATAACCTTGAATACAAGTAGCATGATATGTTTACGGTTTGTAGTGATACACTCTCGTAATCATATGTAGAGTTTGACCATTGTCCGAATTGTTTTGCGCAACGCATGACAATTGCATTGATTAGCCTATTTCTGAAACTTAATGCTCCTAGGAAGTGAACTTGATTAGCGCAAGGCGTTAGGTTATTCTTTAGGTAGGATTCACGCACGCAGCCCTAATGTGTGTGTTGATGAACTTGAGAAATTAATAGATTATCTTGCTTTCTTGATTCTCTAGGCTTTTGATAACACAAGAGATTAAATCGTAATTCTAATCGTATATGCAAGCACATGTCTAAGATTGAAAATGAATTCCTTGACCAATATCTTTCTCCATTGATTACTTTCTACAATTTACTTTGCTTTTAATTACTTTTATCGCTTACATAGGAATCAGAAATCCCCCCAATTGGTTACTTTAAGAAATTGATTACGAAATAACTACAATTGCCTCTCTGTGGATACGAACTCTTTCTTATCATATACTTTAGGAAAGTGAAATTATTTTTGACGCATACTGACAAGCGATCACAATACCACCACCATTCCAGGTTCCAACCATTTACACCTCAATTCAATAGACAATACAAGTAGGCATGCTTTTATAGTTTTATTATTTCATTAAAGTTTAAAAGCTAAAAAACATACCAAGTAAAATCAACACCAGGTTAAACTGGTGGTAGTGGTGGTGCGAGGTACTTATTGGAATTGCGAAGTTTGCATTAGATAAATACTCCAACTCATTAACACCCACCTCTCAGATAGAGACAATAGAGTTTACTAAGGAAATGGAACAACCCAGATCGACCATTTATTATCAATCACCTGCAGAGAACGTCGTTTCATTTACCACTATCTTATTAAGAAACCGAATTAGAGAAAAGCAACGGTATCTCACTTCAATTACAATTAAGCATACACTTCATTCATCATATATAATCACGTGATACAAGTAGAATATTAAATTTAGGTTACCTGGATTCGATTGTCATCCATCGCGTCCCAAACTTTCTGCTAGGTTTTTTCCCCAACAAAGAAAAAGAAAAAGAAATATATGGGAGAATTAGCCGAGGAAAAAAAATATGTGGGAGAAAGAAAAAAAGAAAAAAAGGCAACACACAACAACTTTGGTTAAGTTAACTACTTAAAGGGTGACAACGTCATTTCCTTGCAATTCAGCGCCAACCAGGTTGACCGATTTGACTCCGTCCGTCAAATTTGGTTGACTGAAACCTTGTCCGGATATGAGGGAAAAATGAAACCCTTGGATTTCAGTGACGATTTCCCTTGTATTTTCACACATGAGACACATTTTAAAAATTAAATCAGTAATACTGCGAATAATAATGAATTCATATTTTTAAATTGAATTTTATATACCAAAAAAAAAAAACTAATCAAGAGAATAAATCATGCTATAAATTTCGCATGTGTAAACTTTTTTTTTTTTTTTTAAATATAACATTTTTCTTCAACAATATAAAAGTGGTGCAATCCGTATATATAAAAATAAATTTGGGGTTTAGCAAATCCTAAATTTAAAATCGCTTTAGAGTTTAATGGAAATGTCAATTAAAAGAATTTTGATGTTTAACGATGAATTTACAATCTGTAATATGCATAAACACCTATTACCTCGTTTTTTTTTTTTTGTATGCAAATAATAAAAAGTATGGGTGATAATAGGTAATAAAACAATATTCAAATTCATCTATTCAAACGTAAATATTAACATATATTTACAATATCTTTCAAGAAGGTATGTTAGAGTGAATGCTCGGTTGAACCCACATATCTTGGTATCACTTACGTTGTCAAGTTTAAATGCCAAAATTATTTCTTGATTTAGTCAGCTTCGGTTTGGAATAAAATAGGTAATAGAGTCTTAGGATTTTCGAAATTACCCAAGAAGAATTAAAAATTGAATATCACATGAAGTAATCAATTTGAAGAAACTTCACTCGAGGTAATTAAGAAACGAAGACCGGTCTTTCCTTCGACTCTTTTGTTAAATCTAGCTAGTGATGTTTCAACTTTCCAAGCTCTTTCTTGTCGAGAACTCAAAACTAAGCTTAAGAGAAAGATGAAATGACGATGGTACCCAAATACACCACGTTTTCGTTTCAACCCTAAGTCTGATACCAAGTGTGATCATCTATGGACAAAGTAGAGACAATACAACAACTAGGTATTCACTTGATAATAGTTACGGTTCAAAACCGATTTACTATAGGATCAATATCAAGTGATTAGGATTAAAGTATAAGTGTACTTACTTTTAATTATAATAAAATACTTATAATTGCATAAAGTAAAAGTACGTAAATGACACAGGATGATTTTGTTAACGAGGAAACCACAAATGCAGAAAAACCCTGGGATCTGGTCCAGTTTTGAATAGTCTCAGAATTAAGCCGCTACACAAAGTACAAAGTCAACTTCGTATTTGAGACCAAGTAATCTACCCCTAGTTACTTAGTTCCCTCAGTATCCCTACGTCTACGACCATTTGTTAACGCACGTGAATCCCAAGGCAGAACTATCTTAAGTTGTTGTACCGATATAAAGTCTTAAGCATTCAACTCCTTTTGATCGTCTTCTTAACAGTAAAGGAACAAAGATGTTTGGTATACTGCAATAATCTTTTAGAAAAATATTCGTTGAGTTATGACAAAGGCTCTCCCGTTTAAACAAGTAAACTCCTTTGTCGCGTAAGATCATCAATAACTTATATTCGAATTCACAACTATCGGATTCATATATTAAAGAATACTACCAAATGATAGTTGCCCATCTAAACGACTATATGATCATATAAATCTAATCAAACTTGGATCCCAGCTGATCAAGATGTGTGCACAAATCACTAGATACGAAAACCAATAAGAAAAATATTCTTGTCTTCAAATCTTCAATTGCCTTCTTATGTACTTGCATAACACAAACTTGAATTCACTTATGATCGATCACACACAGAACGGAGTCTGTTAACAATGGATGATCACAAGTTGTATTTAGATTTAACAATAGTTCTAAAGATCCCGTCAATACTTTGATCTTGTTTGAGTAACCCTTATGTTAGCTCTCAAGAATAATCAAACTAGGTGCAATCAAAGTTTCAACAACCATTTGTCAATTAAATCAATAATCAAAAACTGAAATAACAATGCAATTATCTGTTTTCCCACCAACGATACTCGTAGAGCTTATTGATTCCATAAAAGTCTTTAAACAAGCGGTCGCAAGAGATTTCACCTAATTAGGGTACTTTCCTCTCCGGATAGATGGTTCCACCAGAAACAACACGAAGTTTGTCTGATTCATAGGATAGTTTGCAAGAAATGCAAACTCAACTATTTACAGACCAAGGTTGTTTGGACAACAAGGAAATTCCAAAACCGCGTGTAGACTGTAAAAAGTAACACCAGAAGCTAACGAGTTGTGAACCGTTAGATCATCTTATCTTATCTTATCCTATGATAAAGAAATGACCCATTTCTATGACGGTTAACAAACAAGATTTTTGTTAAGCCAGGTGGATGGTCAAACACGGTTTTACGCTATGGAAAAGCAGTGAGCGGAGGTGATGAAACGCGCGGATCAAAACAATTCGCCAGCGGGTGATAAAAATATGCGACGGACGATGATGACCCGCGGCAGATTCAGAGAAATCCCCTATAAGTGGGTTTGGATGTAGAATTTTAAAGCTGGAATTTATGGGTCCAAGGGATTTGGTAGAATTACGTTTCCCTTTATATGTTTGGTTACCTGAATCCTTGGAATCACGTTTCCTACGCGATTCAGTTTTCCAGCAAATCCTTCATATGGAGTCCGACCCCTCCCCCTAAGATTTTCTTGGAAACTTATCAAGGGATTTATGGACCCACTTTTTTTTAACTCTAAATCCCGTATATGTGCAATTTTAAGATTTGAGGGTAATACCAAACGGTACAAAGACTTTAATATAAGAAAACTCTATAAATCCTAGGAATTTTAAGTGAGTTACCAAACACACAAGTAATTTACACGAATCCCAGAATTTGTAATCCTATGGGATTATAAACTCCTAAAAACGGTGAATTTCGCAAAACAAACACACCATATGGGTAAAATCTTAATGGCTCTATTCTCAACGGATACAACTTTCAAAAGTTATAAAATTTCCCGATTGAATTTATTTTCACTCACACTACTCCACTCCACTATCTTCTTTCTATTCTTCTTAACGAATCTTGCTACAAAATGAGAAATGCGGTAAGAGCTACGGTCAAAAGTTCGAGGTATATCGAAAACATGAAAAAATACAGGGCCTCTCACAGATGTAGATTTTAATCGAGAATCGTGAAACAGAGTTTGCTTCGGCGAGTGTCGTTATTGTTCCAGCATTAGTTGAAGGTCATGTGTCGGGCCATCAAGAGCAGACTGAGAATTATTATAAAATGAGAGGTGGATTTAAAGAATTAGATGTTATTTATTCTGGTCTACCCGCTGCAGTCCGAACAAGAGTTGATAAACATCCCTGGCGTGCGTTTTATTTTGTGAAGCCCAGAAAACACAATAAAATTACGAACATATTGGTAGAAATGTGGTGGTCAACCACGCGCACGTTCCATTTCATAGAATTTGAAATTGGTAAGTCTGTTTATCTAAAATTAAACTTTTTTAAAAAATTATTAAATAATCCAAAGTTGATATTATTCTTGTAAATAGGAATTACGCCCTTGATTTGTATTTCGTTTGTGGGATTCCAAGTGTAGTGGGAGAGCCCGTACCATTCAACCAAAACGAATGGATGTCAAATGATAAATTGAGGAATCTTCTTCCTTTTTTTTTAGATTCACAAGTACGTGAAGATCATAAAGATTTGAAAGGAGGTGGATATTACATTGTTCAGCGTCGAAGTGTTTCCTTTTATACGAGAATGAAGCTGAATATCCTGAACTCGAAAGCGTGTTTATCTTATGGTTAATGGGTCAGAATTCCGAACTCGATTAGTGTTTCTCATATTGGTTGGGTCAGAAGATCTTGAAAAAACACCATATTATGATTGGGGGTCTGCAATTTTTGGAAACATATATTATGTGCTGGATCAAGCGTCCATAGGTATACCTAACTTCACCTGGTTTCGAAGCATTATAGAGGTAAATATCTAAATTATTACTTTTAAATTTAAAGAATTTTTGTGAACAAGAAAACCGGACATGGTTACAAAATACTAAATTATGGATTAATTTGCAATATTGGTGGTATACCTACTTCCATGTTGGTAAACCAGTTCTTAAAGATAATATACTCGTAAACTTCTGATACTTGATATGCATGGACTACACGACTAACTGTGCGAAGGAAACTAGTTGTGACGGCTCATCTTCCAGTTTTGTTCAGAGAAATTTGTCAAAAGATAACAAAAACATCATATGGTGTGAAAAGAGAACATAAACATCCACCAAATCAAAACATATCTCTTGGAAATTTATATTAGTTAAGTGCTAAACTAATATTAAATATGTTCGAATGAGAGATTTCAGAATTACAGGTTGGATATTAGTTGGAAATAGGAAAACCAAAATTACAGAAGATTTTTGTAAAAAGTAAGAATTAAGATAAGATAAGATAAGATAAGAATAAGAACGAATAAGCACCATTTTCATTTTTTTGTCGATCCAGACTACGAACAAACCCTCCTCACCCAGCTAGGGTTTTCAATGGGTAAGTTAGATGATCTTGCATTAGAAATCATCTCAGATATATTATCTCGTTTACCAGCTGAGTCGGTTTTAGAGTGCAAACTGGTATCCAAACCATGGAAAAATCTTGTTTCTCATTCATCCTTCTCTCAGCTTCACTTTAATCGTCTTAATGCTCATTCCGATTCTGGTAAGTTGGGGTATATTTTCCCTGGCAAATTTAGGGGCGCCTCCAAACGAATTAGGGGCGACACAAAAGGACAAAATATGTCATAATCGGAAGGTTAATCCATAATCGGAAGGTTAATCCATAATCCCGTTTTTTTAATGGCCAAACTACCCTTTACAATCGGTAGGTAACTATACAATCGGTAGTTAATCAACAATCGGGAGTCAATTTAGTTTATATAGCTACCGAATATAAAGTATCCCCAAAAAAAATCCTCTATCTTTTGAATTTTGATTATCCTATAATCGGTAGTAAATAAAATTATCTTGACTCCCGATTAAAGTAGACCTTTGGCAAAAATCCTACCATAATCGGTAGTAATTATAGTTCACATAACTACCGAATATAGAGTGGCCCCAAAATGAGATTTTGCAAAAATCCTCTTTTTTTGAATTTTGGTTGAGCCTATAATCGGTGAGAAAGGAAGAGCTATCATGACTTCCGATTATACAATCGCTCTCTTTGCAAATATCCGACCATGTCCCGGTAGTCAAGATAGTTCATATAACTACCGAATATAGAGTAGCCCAAAATGAGATTTTGCAAAAATGCTCTTTTTTAATTTTGGTTGAGCTTATAATCGGTAAGAAAGGAAGAGCTATCATGACTTCCGATTATACAGTGGCTCTCTTTGCAAATATCCTCCCATATTCGGTAGTCAAGATAGTTCATATAACTACCGAATATAGAGTAGCCCCAAAATGAGATTTTGCAAAAATCCTCTTTTTTTTTTTTTGAATTTTGTTGAGCATATAATCGGTAAGAAAGGAAGAGTTATCATGACTTCCGATTATACATTAGGTCTTTTTTTGAATTCCTATCATAATCGGTAGTCAAAATAGTTCATATAACTACCGAATATAGAGTTGTCCAAAAATGAGATTTTGCAATCGGTAGATAACTAAACTACCGATTATGAAGGGGTATACAAGTATTTTCATCCTATTTTGTATTTTGTGTCGCCCCTAATTCGCTTGGGGTCGCCCCTAAAAATGCTGGCTATTAGCATATTTTCCGATTCGGTTTTAATGTGCATTATACCATGTACGATGAGATTTCGGCACCTGCATTAGAACTGCAAGGGCCAACTTCAGAACTCCAGCTATAATAATTTCAGGTTATAATGCTCTCGGTTCTTGCAATGGCTTAGTTTGTTTCAATGCAACATATGGTGATGACTGGGTGTACTTTCAACCTGCTTTTATCTCGAATCCCATTACTAGAGAATATGTTATGCTTCCTAGAATCAAGATAAAAGTACAAGTGATGTGTACAAGGTTGTCAGGATATATGAGTTTCCTGTCAAACATGTACAGGTTGAGGTTTACATACTTGGAAGTGGCAACGGATGGAGAGATGTTGGACAAATAGACCATCCTCCCAGGGAAATCATCCATTGCTGCCCTAAATGTTTATTGGTTTACACACACAGCTTGATAAATCCTCGGCGTGAACCAGCATTGTTCCGAAGAGAGAGTGACCGTGAAAAATGTTGCAGTGCAGATGAGTTCTCAAATCGGTCAATTACAACTTACTACTGATTATTTAGTCTCTAAATCTTTCATATTCTATCTTCAATTCAATTCAGCTTTCCGATCCAGAAAATTGAAGAATGACTGCACCGGCAAAGTGAATGATTTTTTTTTGTATTTTATTGACAAACACATCCGGTACATAGCACACTTAACTGGACCAATTTCAGATAACACACACAATGTAGCATAACTCATACTAGTAACAACTCACAGTAGTAACATAACTTATAAAGTACTAATAAGGCAACATAGGCACTTTGCATTTCCGATCGTGATAACATCTTCAGGCAGCCTGTGAGCCGGAAATCTCAATGGACTTGACGACTTCAGGTTTCTTCTGTTCAACTTTAGGAACACACACAGTAAGAACTCCATTTTCCATTGTAGCTTTCACTTCCTCCATTTTGGCATTCTCAGGTAGTCTGAATCTCCTCAAGAACTTGCCGCTGGTCCGTTCAACTCTATGCCACTTATCATTCTTCTCTTCACTTTCTCTACTCTTTTCTCCACTTATCTGTAGCACTCTTCCTTCTTCCACTTCAACTTTCACTTCCTCTTTCTTAACACCAGGAAGATCAGCTCTGAAGACATGAGCTTCCGGGGTTTCTTTCCAATCAATCCTGGTGTTTGCTAATTGTGATGTCTCCCTTGCAGCATCAGAACCACCTTGGCGGCTAGTCAGAGCACCGGTAGAGAAAGGAAAGCCTTGGAATGGATCCCAAATATCAAGAGAAAATGGATCAAAAACGTTGGACCTTTGGTTGCCAAAGAAACTTGGGATGATCGACATTTTGGGTTTTCTAACTTAGAATTCGATGAATAGGGTCTCACTCGAAATTGATGAATTCGCTTGCAGAATGATCGATTGCTGTATGTAGCAGCAAATTGCTTTGCTTGTGATTGGATTGATTTGATTGTCTTCGACAGATAGGTGGTATTTATATTGGAGATTTTGGTAAGGATGAGTCCAATTCTGGGGTAATCTTGATTATTCGGGAAGGAACTAAAAGGAGATCAGCTGGTTGGACACCTAATGTAATCTTGATTGTTCTACCGGTTTCTACAACCTTCTGGTGTTATCGGACGCTCAGCTGGTTGGACACCTAATGTAATATTGAGCCCGGCCCAACTCCACACTAGGTGCATTCAAGTGCTTGATTCTTCAAGAACCGTTTTTTCGGGACTACTCAAAAATGGTGGGAGACTACTCTCCATTTTGTTGGGTGGATATTAGAAATAATAATGAGTCACCCCTTATCTAAGTTTTTTTTAATACCAAACTTGCCCTTGGTAATATTTAGTGAGTTAATTAATGATTAGTCAGATTAAATTGGCTTATTGAGGGATTAGTGAGAGGGAGTAGATGTCGGTGGTGGTGATTTGAGGTGGTCGGTGGTGGTGATTTTGTTTAAACGCTACCTCTATATATAACTCCCTCTCATCTACACCCATCACCACCGACCACCTCAAAGAAGAATTATTGAGAGGGAGTAGATGAAGATGAAGGTGATAATGAAAATTAGGATTTTGGAAGAAAAAAAGTTAAGATCTTTTTCTTTAAGAGCCACAACAAGAGTATGATGTTTTGGGTACTCATGAAAATTTCAAATTTGGTTAACGATGCTTGAATTGGCCAAAATATTCCTAAAAATGAACAATTTACAAATTAATTTTGGTTTGGTTAAAAAGTTCGGCTACGAAATCGGAAGAACAGGTAGCCGAACTCATATGCAAGTGTAGTTCGACTAATATTTCTGAAAACACAGGTAGCCGAACTCAGCTTTAATGGAGTTTTTTCTTTCAGATAAAAGTTCGGTTAGGAGAAGAAAACTGCGACGTAACAGAACTAGGAGTTCGTCTAGGAAAAAAATTGCGACGAACCGAACTCAATATGTGGTTTTCAGAGAAAAGTTCGGTTAGGAGAAAAAAGTTGCAATGTAACCGAACTTTTTGCGACGTAACCGAACTATGAGTTCAGCTTGGACCTTTTTTTTTCGACGTAACCGAATTTTTTTCTGAAAACAAAAACCTCCATTAAAGTTGAGTTCGGCTAGTTCGACAAAAATTTTCACATAATTCCACCCGAACTTCTCTCTGTAACTTCCATTTTCAACTCATTTTGATGATTACTTCTCATTTTTTCAACGGAAAACGAATGAAAAGTAATGGGTTTGTTATAATTTTGATTTTGATTTTGTTTTGTTAATGATTTAAATTAAGCTATATATAGAGGTGGCGGTGGTGGTGATTTGAGGTGGTGGTGGTGGTCAGTGGTGGTTGGTGATGGTGATGGGAGGAGGTGGTTATAGATATATAGGTGGTGGTGATGGGAGGAGTGATTATATATATATAGGTGAAGGGTAGGTTAGTCATTTCCACACTTTAGGACACCCCTTATAAGTATAGGGTAGACATTTCTATCACAAAGTAGTCCCCACCATTTTTGAGTAGTCCAAAAAAAACGGTTTTCTTCAAGATCAGCAATATGCGTTTGTTTTAAAATACCAGAAAAATCAAAATGGGGCGGTGGCGCAGTTGGCTAGCGTGTAGGTCTCATAGCTATTATAAGTTTAGAATTGTCAGGAAATCCCATACACGTGAATACAACTTAGCCAACAAAACAACTTAGGTCTCTGAAAGGCAATATATTTAGTGAAAAAACACTACAAGCAAGATTGTCGACCTAACTATTGTTTAATTGGAGCACCTAAGTAAAGCTTAGCTATAAAGTTAAGATACGACATGCTTGGATGACTTACGAAATTATAAGATATATAAACTTTCAGAGTAGCCAAACAGGAAATCATATTATAAACTTTGACAGCAGCCAGATAGTTCGTTCGCCTCGTGACCTCGTCTTTGAAATTGCTTCTTTTTTGTTTTTGGTGTAGGGGATGATGACCTTCTGTAAAACCTGTTTCTTGAGACTTACATCGACCAATTCAAGATCACACATTTTTCTACAACTTTTGTGTCTTTTCCAATGTTGTGAGCGCTCTCGAAGTCATGCCAGCCAATCTCTCGACTTTCCAACTCTTCACTTGAATCCTTGAGCTGATTTGATTTTACATGCTGAATTTTAAATGGTCGCCTCAACATGCCAAAGGTTGTTAAGTTGCTCCTTCTCGAGAAAACAAATGCGTGAAAATCAGTTGTTTTTGCCTTTGATTTTGTTAGTAAGCACCGACAATACAAAGGTTAAGGTTTTGTATATGAACCGTACTTTTGATGAAATTAAGTAAATCCGGGATTAATGTTTGTTTTTGCCAGTAATGGAGTGAGGGGACTTGGTGCACTGATCCATGGAGTCTTTGAAGTAAACTTGAAACAAAATACTGACCCTTTTTAACGCGTCGGATGTGTGTTTTTCAACTCACCAACTAGAAACATATATATATATATATATATTGTGATAAACTGACAAGACTGCAGGAAACCAAATTATACAAGTATATAGGCAGATATATCATCAGTGAGAAACATGTAAAGGTTGTATTGAAAAAGATAATCTCTTACAGGAGTTATGATTAGCTATTTATGACAAATCATGTTGTAGTGTTATTACACACATAATGCACTTCTCACACACTCACAATTACAAAGACAGGTCAAGTCAACTAAGGTTGACTTGACTAATACACACAGTTTCTAATACACCCTCTCAAACTGTTAAGGGCTAGACTAAACAGTTTGACAGTGTTACAGAGACACAAAATAAAATCGAAAATATGAGATGAACCGAGAAAAACTGCAAAAGACCGGGAGCAGATGAAATCAAACAATCAAGTAGATCAAGAGTCTTGAGCCGAGGAACCAAGTAGCAAACCAAAAAAAGCAAGAATCGAAAACACACAGTTTATCTAATACTAAGTAAATCGTAATCTGGGCTGATGAAGAATCTTAAACACCGACTCGATCATGGAAGTCAGTATGCATCAAGGAATGCAATAACTGAGAAAGTAGGAAAATAAATTTTTTTTGTAAAAATATCTGCTATCTGATCTTCACTTGAGATATGCTGCAACTTTAAGAAACCCTTCTCCACTAGTTCCCTCACAGTATGATATTGAATTTTTATATGCTTGGTCCCGACATGAAAAAAGATTAGAAGGCGTAGACAAGGCACTTGTATTATCACAAAGAAGTAATATTGAGTTGAAACAAGTAATATGTAACCTGAGATAACAAATCAACAAGCCATTTCAATACCGCAGAAGCCACAGACAAGCATTTATACTTTCTTTCTTGGTCAAGACTTAGAAACAAGCTTGGTTGTTTCTTAGAAGACCAAGAAATCAAATTTGAACCAAAAATACAACATATCCAGGTTGTTCTCTTGTATCCGAAAACCCGCCCAATCAATCCGTATATGCTTTTAAATGCTTCAAACTATCTCTTCTCGAGTGATTCCTAAACTAATAATACCTTTTAAATTCCGAGAATTCTCTTAACTAATTGAAAATGTATATCTGTGGGTGAATGCATAAATTGTGACACATAATTGACTCCAAAGCAAATATCAGGCCTTGTAATTGTCAAGTACTGCAAACTTCCTACAATAGTTCTAAACTCAGTTGGATCTTGTAATTTTGTACCATCATGTATGGGATACTCTTGCTCCCTTAGTTATTGGAGTATCACATGGCTTACTATCTGTCATATTAGCTTTTGACAACAATTCAAGTGTATACTTCTTTGAGTCAAAACAATAGATTCACTATCCCATGATAACCTTCAATACCCAAAAATATCCAAAGTGCCCAATTCTTTCATAGCAAACTCTTTCTTAAGAGAAACAATCAATGCATCAATCAGTTGTGGAGAACTTCCAGTCAACAAAATATCATCCACATACAACAATAAAACAAACATTCCATGTTGAGAAGAGAACACAAACATAGAATTGTCAGAAACTGCCTTTTTGAAACCATAAGTAAGAAGAAAAGTACTAAATCTATGAAACCGAGCTCTGGGTGTTTGTTTCAAACCATATATACTTTTCTTAAGATGACAAACATAATTTGATGGATAATCAGGATTTATAAACCCTTGTGGCTGAGACATATATATAGACATCTTCATCTAAATATCCATATAAGAAGGCATTACTTACATCCAATTGCCTTATTTGCCAATTATATGCTATAACCATGCACAAAAAAACTCTCACAGTAGTGGGTTTAACTACATGACTAAATGTTTCATTATAATCAATACCATCCTGTTGGTTATACCCCTTAGCCACTAATCTAGACTTTAATCTATCAATAGTACCATCAGATTTTTGCTTAACCTTATACACCCATTTAGATCCCAGGATGTTCATATGAGGTTCTGGAGCAACATAATCCCAAGTATCATTATCTCTTAATGCAACATATTCATCTTTCATTGACAGTTGCCATTTTGGATCAGTCATTGCTTGCTTAAATGATTTTGGCTCAGTAACTGTAGTTAATAATGAAGCAAAAGCAGAGGAAATAGGATACTTGATAGAAACATGATCTGGAAACAATTTAGGTTTAGAAATGCCTTTTTGAGCTCTAGTAACCATAGTGGTAGAAGGAGAAACATTATCTGAAGTAGATGAAAGTTGAATTGGTAAAGAATCATTAGATGCAGTGGAAGAAACATGCATAGAAGCTGAGTAATAAAATGTAGATTCATCAAAATAACATTTCTAGAAATATAAGTTTTTCTAGTGAGAGGATTGTAACATTTGTATCCCTTGTGCAAAGAGTTGTATCCAAGAAAGACACATTTAACTCGATTTAGGAGAAAGTTTATCGGTCTAAGATGAGTCAAAATGTGGATAAATAAACCAAAAGTTTTCAAGAAAGAATAATCCGAATGGTAACCAAAATGTAACTTCAAAATGAAACTTGAATTGTAAATTTTTGTTGGAGTTCTATTAATAAGATATGTGGCGCTTAAAAGCATCATACCACATGTCTTTGGGACAATAAGCATTAAAAAATAAAGTATTACCCATCTCACTAATATTTCTATGCTTCTTTTCAGCTAAACCATTTTTCTCTGGTGTTTTTGGGCAAGAAATTCTAACTAGAATGCCACTATGTTCAAGTGTTGTTTTGAAAAGACCTTTCACTAATTGAAAGACAATCTACTTGAAAAGAAACAATTTTGTAGAAAACTGATTTTCAGTATGAGTTTTAAAATGAGTAAAGCATTTAGAGGCATAAAATTTTAGTTCCATTGATAAATCAATTGAACCTACTATAATCATCTATGAATACAATATAGTACCTATAACCATTCAAAGAAGGAATTTTTGGACCCCAAATATCAGAATGAATTAAAACCAATGGTTTGTTTGCATGAGAATCATACAAATGAAAGGGTAGTCTTTTGATTTTAGCAAGCTGACATGGATCACACAAAGAGACAGAATGAGGAGTTGTTAAAACAATATGCTTTGAGGAATGTAGCTTTTGAACAATATGACTAGATGGATGACCCAATTTGTTATGCCATATATGAGAAGGAGCAGAAATAGCAGCAGACAAAGCAAGATTAGAAATGGAATATAAGAGAATTTTGAATTGGATAAAGATTATTAACTACAGTACCATGAGCAAGAAAGACATGTGTATAAAGATCTCTAATCTCGTATGTTGTTGGAGTTAACTTGAAATAAAAATGATTATCCTTTGTAAACCTAGCAATGGATAGTAGATTATGCTTCATAGCTGGTACTAGTAAAATAGTGTTCAACCTAAGGCTAGTTTTAGGTGTTTGAATACTAGAATTTCCAGTAAAAGTAATCAAAATAGACTTACCATTGCCCACTTGCACTTGCTCCTTTCCTTTATAGGTAGAAATATTTTGTAAAAGAGCATCATCACCAAATATATGAGTTGTGGCACCAATTAGCAAGCCATTGTGGAGTCAGTAGAAGTAGAAGGACTAATAACTCAAATCTTCACCCATCAAGTAAAAGCCGATTGTTGAGCTACATTTGTTGTCACATTCCCATTATTTGAACTTGAACCATATGCTGGTGGGTAATACCTTAAGTGGCACCTACTAGCATAGTGCCCTTTGTTTCTGCAAATTTGAGTTATACCTGAGAATATTCCCTCCTACCATTACCAGCACTTGAACTACCTTCATAAAAAGCATTAGGCCTATAAGTTGAAGTATTCTTGTTATTGTTGACATTATGAAAACTGCCTGAATTCTTGTTATTATATCCATTTTCTGAACCCTTATTCTTACCCTTGCTATTTCCAACACTCAAGAGACATATTTCCGAACCGACATTTCTTGAATAAAGTCCTGAAGAATTTTGAGCATCAAAATCAAACTCGGAGTCTTGATGTTGAGAAACAAGCCATTGCTCATGATTTAATAACTGGGTTTTAACTCGCAAAAGTAAAAGGTACTTCCCTATTTTGTGCCGAGATCACAAAATTATCATACTCTCTTCCTAATCCATTCAAAGATACATAACCAAATCGACTCAAAAAAACCCTTTCTCCAATTCTTTGCTAAAGAATCGCCTATGGTCTTCAAATTTTGTAGATATACAAGAATACTGAGATTCCCTTTCTTCACATTAAACAACTGATTCCTTAACATGCTCTTTCTAGCTACAAATTGGTTCCTAAAGCTTACTTCAAGGAAATACCAAATTTCTCTTGCAATTGATAAACCTAACACATCTCCAGATACATAAGGTGTAAAAGTAGCCTTTAAACAACTCATAACAAAAGAATCTACCTTCTTCCAATAGACCCATTGTGGATTTAAAATCGAATCCTCATTGACAACATTATATTTAGAAGGTTCCTTACATCACCATTAACATATCCATACGTATCAAGAGAAATCAAAATACACTACACCATTTTAAGGAATTTGTAACCCGCTTTGCAACTAAGATTAGAGCCGTTATAAATTTCAGATTGCTACTTGCAACCGTAATTTTTTCGCAAATGCAGGATTGACGTTGCGAATATTGTAATTTCACAAGCAAGGTTGCGAATCGCAACTGCGTTGGGTTCAAGCGTGTGAACCACGTGCGTGGTCGGGAACACTAGAACTTATAAACACGCCCTACCAAACTTCTAAGTTAAGACTTCTTTCTTTTTTTCCACCCTTAATCCCAATCTATGGTATATCCCGCCCTAATCGAATTCCATCTTCATTTTTCTCCGCCAAACCACGAGACTCGCTCTCCCCGCCTATCCTCTCCTCTCCATCTTCATCTCCATCTCTATCTCGATCTCGCTCGGCTAAACTCTTTAGGATACATCCCACCACCTTGGTCCATCGATCACTATGTCAAACAAACTCAACCAAAGATAAAATCAACCGCGTTCAAGCACTTGCTCCTAGTCAAGAAGAAAACTTGTTGAAAGTCATCACAACAATCGAATCAAGAGGAAAAATCATCACAAATAATGAAAAAGATAAGTTTACTCTATCTCAATCTTTTTATTTCAATAATAATCGTTAAATCTTCAAAATTGATACCGATTTACAGAGGGTTTTGAAACCCAAATCGACGATCTCATATAAAAATCTTTCTTCGATTTATGATCAGAGTTTAGATCTGTGATCTCCTCATCTCGATCTACCTTTTGAGACCAAAATCTCAAAAAAATCCACCTAATTTTTTTTCAAGGGTTCTTCAGAAGTCAGGAAAGCTGTTTAAATAAAATCTCATATAGAAAATCAGTTTTCGACCAGTAATAAGCATATTTGGACATTTACCCATTAAATTGATTTATTGAATTTCAATCTCTCAACCTTATATTGAATTAGTATCTGTTCTTGATAGATGGTATGACTTTCGATCTCAATTTTTTAGCCGATTGAATAAGCATCAAAGATATACAAAATAACATGTACGTAATCAAATTTTATGTCTCAATTTTATGATCGATTCGGAACCTCTCTGAGAATACGTAGTCAAGTTGAAGTAGGGATGACTAATGATAGGTATGATCTAATGTTCGAATTAACCGAAATATCAAAGACAAGCAAGAATCCTCACCAAAGATCTCTTAAGAATCAACTCCAAAAAGATAAGTTTTCATTATATTTCTTCCATCTTAGAAAGAGATATATCTACCGCGCATCGAAATAACATAAGCTTGGGACATTTTATATCTCTCATGTGAACTCTTACCATGCGGTGTATGATTTGTTGCTTTTAAAGCATAAGCTTGGGATATTTTATATTATAAGCATTAGCACATTGTTAATGATCTTGATCTTGTCCTGTAGACAACAAGCAAAAGACAATTTGCCTATTAACATGAATAATTTCTTGCATTCTTGAATATGAAAAATTGGGTAGGTTCTGATACTAAATTTAGGGCAAATTTGGTGTTTGCTGTTTAGTTATGAAAAACAAGAAATTAAAATTGGGTTAGTTTTTTCTTATACACATTTCCTCCAAAACCCCACAAACTTGTTTAACCCCTAATGATTTGGTATCCATGTGTTTTGTTTGTGTTTTTCAATTGATGTCAATGTTTATTGTCAGTGTTTACACAAATAGATAGGAATATGCAGTTGCTTTTAGCTGACTACTTGTATTTAATTTTATTGGGTTATGCATATAAGAGGATATTTGACTTGGTTGTGTTCACTCCTCGTTGAATGAATTTTAAATGATGTCTTATGTCATAGAAAAACTTCGGTTGCATTTCGCTAGTGGTGTACTTGGAAATTTGATTATCTTTAGCAGTCAATGTCGAGGCTAGGTCAAGAGGCAAGGCGTCCTCTAACAGATGCTCAAGGTGAGGATGTAGCACAGACTCATCTTTGCTCCAATGGATTCCTCTTTTGATGCACCTCTCTTACCTTCCGGTTTCCGTATTGTTCCTCTTGATTCGGGATTGGTAAGTCTTTTATCGCACACCGTTGTATATGAAGCATTAATTTTTCCTTGTGCTCAAATGTGTCGGGTGTACCATTTTTTCCTACTAGTCATCCCATAGTTCCCGCTTGTTAATGTGTCTCTTATGTGTATTGCAGGATTCTTATGATCTTGATAGCCATTATATTTGGTTCCGTGATTTAAATTGATGGTAAGAACAGTTGGGTGGTTCAGATTATCAACTCAAGTATGAATTTGTCAATATTTTTGAATAAATATTGAATATTTGGTTTTGCGGTGTACCTTGGTATTGGTACCTCTTATTGGGTTTTATCGATGTTCAAGCCAATTTTTTTGGGTAAGTAGTTGAAGAATTTATGTTTTATTGGTGGAAGTAAGTAGCAAAATTAAAATTTGGGTGTGTTTTGGTGTAATCATTGGTACTAAATTTGGAATGTGTTTTGATTTGAAGTGATTAAGGCATATCAATATTCGTCGATAATGAGTGTCACGTTATTGGATTGATGGACAACACCATGGGTTATGATCTTAACATGGATATTCATAGGGACTAGATATAGTTTATGTCAGTTCTTTGGTGCATCTATGTGTGTGATGGGTCTTTGTTTGGTGCTCTTGTCGGATTCGGCCGGTGGTGGATCATCAGATAATTAATTTTCTTAATTCAGTTCAGTTGATTAAGTGAGCAAGTGAATGGATTTATATAGCGACTTCAATGATTAAAATATCGCATTAAGCAATATTGTTTGTTCTGTTATCCGGGTACTAATTGAAATCATTTCCAGGTGGGTCGGCTCCTCTTCTTGGTGACGCGCTCGTCATTGTTGGAACGCTTGGTTATGCACTAAGTAATGTTGGAGAGGTAAGAAAACATCTTGTGCTCAAATTTATCCATAGCTTGTCACTAGTGAGAGTTCACTGGGTATGTCTAGGGTATATCATAGTTTTTCTTAAGATCTGGAGGATAACAATATTGATAAGTCGATACCTATAGCGTTTTTCTGTACCTTCATAGTTTTTGATGGTCATGATAAAGAGGTTGATGCTTTGATTTACTTGCATAACTTGTATGTCCTTGGTATATGCAGGAATTTTGTGTTAAGAAAACAGATCTTACTGAACTTCTTACAATGTTTGGTATTTTTGAAATGATTGTGAGCATTTTCCGTGTGTATCCTTTTTGAAAGTTTAATTTCCATTTCATGCGGTTGGGAGGATCTCATGCTATTCAAACTCTCAATTATGAATCGACGTTTGGGTACCCATCATTTATGTCTTCGTTTATCGCCAGAGTGTAACTATCCTTGAACTCTACTCACTTTTCCTTCTAGTTTTACCTTCTTTAAACTTATGCACAAAGTAATTAGCGAACCCGATCACCTCATCACGAGATCCTCCGGTTATACTATCTCTCATTTGTTGTTCTTCCTCCCTGCTCGAGATGGGCCTCGCAGATTCTTTGTAAGCTTCTTTTCCAATATGTCTTACTATATACTTATCCAATATGTTAATCCAGCTTATTTCACTAAATTCTTTGCTTTATTAAGTCAAGTACACTCTTGTGTCTTACTTCTGTATATATGTTTGTGCATATGTTGATTACGCAATTCTATCAATCTCTTTTGTGTTCTACGTCATATATTTGTCTAACCGATCATGTAATGGTGATTAACTGTTCTAGGCTCTCCATCAATCACAGTCAGAAAGGCGTGGGAAGAACATTCATCCTCACCGGTTGGGTTGGACAAGTTATGCTGGTCTGATAAAAAATATGGTATATGTTCATTTATGTAAAATTTCATTAAGGATGATGATGTTGTGGAATCCTCAAGTCAATCTTTATAAAATCATGTCATGACCCCAGCTCCAGTCTGTTTAAGTCCTTATAAACTGAGAATGCTCGATGACCACACTACTGATTAAGAATTAACCATGAGAAAGCCTTACTTAACTTTCATTCAGCTCTTTCTGAGTTCTGTAGAAATCAGTTTAAAAAAATAGTTCACTATGTAATATTGACTTATCCAGAAGTTAGATATAGATATCCCATGCTCACATATTCAAGTAGTGTAACCACAACAGAGAATATTAACTTTACATTATTCTTATGCTCACATGTTCTGTAGATACAGATGCCCAGCATGAACCAAAGAGTTTACAGATTTAGGAAAAGAAACTAATGTTAGTGAAAAGCAGCATATGGATTGAATTGCGTCACAGACTAATTTTTCCTACTTAGGTGGGTAGGTGGGTGGCTCTACAATGCCTACTCGCTAGTTTTATAAGTCGAACTAGCACATGTTTTAACCATTGCTAGTGGTGAAATTTTATGGGCCTCTCGGTATGCATATTGTATCTTAGATGTGTGGTTATCTGTATATATTTATTTATTTGTCTCTGTAATAATTCATATCGAATAGCTGGCCCTTATTATTTTCATTGAGAATTGGCTTTAAGTAAAACATTCATTTATTTGTCAATAGAGAAGACTGAAGTTAAAGTTTCAATGTTTATTCCCTTTCCTTTTCTAATGCGAACTGAAGCTCAGTTCTTCAAAAGGATGAATGAGAAACAAGCTACAAAAAAAGAAGCCTATCTCGTGGTCCATTGCTGACATGTGATTCGGTGCTAATACATGTTGTTCCTTTTAGTCTCCTCGGTGAGTTATTGGATACTTGTGACAACTTATTTGTGTATGTAATTTTGTAATTTGTACTTTGAATGTATTACAAGTTCGGTTCCTATATGGCTTGATTTTGGTGGAGTTCTTGAGGCCGAGTGCAATGAGAAGTGGTTATTCTGTTGAGCCAAGAGTTATGGCAAGTGATTTGAAGTTTGTTACTGCAGATGGATTTAAGGGTTTGTAGGAGATGAAGTTATTACAAGAATCTATTGATGTATTGATGAAATTAATGAGTTGTTCAATGAGCAAAATTCAACGACAAGCAGCATCGAATATATTGGACCCGTAAGTCTTAATCAATAGGCTCAATAAATTGATCACCCCACGAAGGGTTTTAATTGCTTAACTCACAGTTCATTTGTTCCGATTTTTTTCGTAAAGAGAGGGAAGTCTATGAAGTAATCGTGGAAGATGGAAAGCTCATCTACAAACAAGGTGGAGAGTGTGGACGCTTTGGGGATCATTATGTCTCACGTGTTTCATCTTGTGCCACATGCGGCGCTAAAAGGTGGAAAAAAGCCATCTCGCGGTGAGAACCATTTCTTGTCCCTATCTTTAATCAATTAAAGTTTTTGTATCCATTTTTTTAGTTTCGTAATATTTCTTATTGAATCAAATTTTGTGTGCTAGTTCATTATCGGTGCATCGACGATTTTCAGTATCGTCAAGTATATTTTACTTGGCTGTGTTTGATATTAGTGCATCTCGCACTATGTTGTTTATTTTGATTTATAAACCCCATCAATCTTTGTTACAGTCTATTAATTTCGTAGAATGGTTGTTGTTGGTTTCAGTGTTTGCTCATTTAAATTTTGTTTACTCATCTCAGTTTGGAGACTGAAGTCGCCTTTGGTGAGCAAACGTAAATCACAAGTGGATTGAATGATGCAGTGTTATGAGATCGTAAATTAAGGTTGGAGAACAAAGCAAAGAACCATTAGGTCCCTTAGCAATTTTGCAAGATTTGTAAGTTTATGTATAGTATCTCCTTATAGTGATTTAAGTTAGAAGAACTTAGGAATTTCAGTAACTTTCCATGAATCGAACTTAGGAACCAAGTATGTTTCTAATGTGTACACTAGTTTGTTGTGATACTTAGAATACATTTGTATCAAATACTCATACTTTTTGTTAACATCAATTGAAGAATCCATTTTTCATAATATGATACAGTTTTGTATGTTGAATGAATGAATGGCATAGTTTGTATATCTGTGGAAATGATGAATATGGAGAACTGGGTAACTGCAGGGGGAAATGTGGGGGGAAATGGATTTTGACCAGGTCAATGAAGACTTGACCTTTTTTTTTATGTTGCAAAATATTAGCAACGTCTTTAATCTGTTGCTAAATTAGAACCAGAACCAGTAAATTAAAACCAGAACCAATAACATTTTAGTTCCGGGTAGGGGTATTCATGTAATTAGAAACAACTTAGCAACGGCAGACCTTGGTTGCGAATAAACAAGGTCGCAACGGCACAGTAGGTTGCGAATCTCCGTTGCTGACCAAGAATCGCAACGGAGCTTATGCCGTTGCGAAAAACTACAACATAGTGTTTTGAAATGTCAACCTGCCGTTGCGACCCCGGTCAGCAACGTCCAGGCTCCGTTGCGAATTCCCAAAAATGGTGTAGTGATAGACTCAAATTGGTCATGCCAGAGTAAAAAATTTGTTGAATCAAGTTTGATCGAAACAAAATTTGCTATATTTGAAAATGGTAGAGTAAAATTAAGGGAGTTACCATCTTGTGCAGCGGAACAACTTGCCATTTTTCATCTTCGTTGATAAGTAATTACGGACATGAACCACCAGAAGCAGAAATTTGTTGATGAAGAACCAAGAAAACTGAAGACAGATCTTGATTATTGTTCTTGATAAAAATTCTTAACCTAAAACCAGGACAAGAATGATTTGAATCGTAAAAAATTGTATGAGATCCACTACACCAAATTCCCGGATTCGTAACAGGCATTCGTAACGGCTTATAGGCCGTTACAAATGGCCGTTACAAAAAATTCGTAACAAGGTCGAGCCGTTACGAATTTTTTTATAGGCGTGCCAGTCGCACGCTTGGTCACACCACCTGCAGATTTTGGGCTTGCGAATCACACAAGGGACAATTTTTTCCACCCCACACCAAATCAACCGTAGGATGTTTCTCCCCTTATCCCCTTATACTCGATCGATTCAACCTAAGAACTTTTCTCTTCTTCATTTATTTTTTTAGTCTCTCTTTCCTCAGAAGAAAAAATCTTCTTCTCCCCTTACACTCGAATCATCAGCTGAATCGATTAAGAGATTAACAAATTTCAGGGTTTCAAACATCAGATGGATCGATTAACGTATTGGGTAAGTGTTTTATCCTTTTTGATTTCGATTTTAGGGTTTGTTTTCATCGTCTGTTTTAAGGGTTTCATATGTGAATCGATTTAAGGGTTTTTTTTCTAAAGCGATTTGTTAATATGTGAATAGATTTATCCAATCATTTGCTAAAACTGTTAATCTGATTTCATTTTAGGGTTTGAGGAACTTTGAAGAACTTTGAACAGAGATATTTTTTCTCCAGATGCTGGCATTACATAAGAATCACGAGGCTCCTATTTATTCCGTCCGCCCTCATTACATGGAGAACATTCAGGTTAGAATCCATTTGAGTAATCATACTTTCTTTTGTGCCTCTTGTATTTCTTTTTTCTTTTTATAGAAATCCTTGCTAGTTCTCATTGTCTCTTTCAAATGGTGTTATGTACAGTTTATATTCTCAACAGCAGTGGATGGAAAGATAAAAGCATGGCTTTACAATAATTTGTGATCTAGAGTGGATTATGATGCCCCCGGTCTCTGTTGCACAACAATGGAATATAGTGCTGACGGTTCAAGGTTAATTTGGGAGACTTGTTTTTAACACTCTTGGTATGGTTAGATGATGAATGGCACACCAGTCAATGTCGATGTAACCGCACCTAGTGCTATAATTGCTCTAGCTTTGATGTTTCTGAAGGTAAGACATTGACAAGTAAAGTTTAAGTAGTTTCTTAGCATTCTAATCCCTGCAATATGTCCTTAATCATATCTTTTCACTTATCTTCCTACAGAATCAGAGGTTACGACTTCAAAGCTTTCTATCCCACAGACCCATTTTGACTTGCAATATGTAAGGCCTTATTTCATCATGCTGCGTGTCATTGCTCGGAACTTGATAATGTGGAGCAGGTATGGTACTATTATTTGGACCGACAGTGAAGTACCCCTCGATGAATGTTTTATTTAGTGTCGATTTGGTGCATGCAGAGTTCAGCTATCTGGAGAATGGATTCAATCCCAGATTCCTGAAATTGTGAAGATTGGGGTTGTAAAGTGGTTGTTGGCAGGGTTGAGGTATGATGGTACCAGAAATAGAAATGCATATGAGTTGCTCTATAATTATGATATCTTCTTCTTAAATGAGGTTATTTTTTGCTCTGATGTGGCTCTACATCTTTGTTACTTGAGATGATTAAACTTAATCAGTCAATTTACCTTTGCAGACTAAGGCTGTGACTGGTGCAAGTGTGAGGAATTTGCCTAAAGGTTTATCACTATATGTAGATCGAGACACATTGGAAATATGCTTGCACCTCATTGTTCTTTCCCTCTCAGTGGTAATTAGAAGATTGCTCTCCCGATATGCTTGATCGCTTTTATTGCTTCCAAAATCGACCAAGCTTTTGAACCTTGTTAGGTTATGGCAGGATCTGGTCATCTCCAAACTTTTCGTTTGTTAAGGTTTCTTCGTGGTTGAAGCGCTCCAGATGGACATGCTAATTATGGTTTTCAAATGGTTGTATGTTTTATTTATTGTGTAAATACAACCATTTAGTATTTAAACATTACTTTTGTTGAGATATGATTTCTCTATCTCCAGCATGTTTATATTTTCAATATTTTTTTCAGGTTAGTTTAGCTATTGGTTTTTTGTTCCTTGGTGGAGGAATGCGGACCTTTTCAACTTCAAACAGTTTAATTGCTGCTTTGCTGATTACCCTCTATCCCCGCTTGCCTACTGGACCAAAAAGCGATAGTCGATGCCACTTACAGGTATATTAAGAAATGAGTTTCCTTGTGAGTGGCATTTTTTCAGGACTAGCAGGGAGCTAGTCATATCATTTACTTGAAGAGATATATCTCATTTGTTTTATAGTAAGCCCGGTAGAGGTAACTTGCTGACGGCGCATTTTGTGCGGTGTTCGGCACTTGTATGACCTTGCCTGCAAATGGCTCGCTGGGTGCAGATCGTTGACGTTGACATAGGTTTGCCGTTTTATGCACCTCTTGATGTCACCGTTGCAGAAACCGAACAGAAACAAGCTTTGTGAAGTTACACCTTGTATTCTACCGTAACGCTCCATTGTAAGTTGAATTACTCACGTCGACCGACATTGGACTCATCTACCCGAGCCGTTAAACAAATATCTACCTAAATGATAAATACTAACTTCACTTCTAATCCAAGGTTACTTGTATCTTGCTTATAGCTGAAAACTCGTTAAAGTTTGTGGACCTAGGTATTGGCCTCAGTGATAGAGCTAATTCCATAAGGTACCGTATGTGTGTGGGACTCATGCTTTTGTTCCATTTTGAATTTGTTATTAAAACAAGTACATAATTGCTAATTTTGCAGCCATATTTTATATTTCACGCAGATAAACCCTGGTGGAGTTCAGGAGAGAAAAGGGACCCCTTTAATGGTGTCATAATCTATATCAAACGGAAAGTTGAAGCTTGTTCATATATGGATGACCTTGTAGGGTGCCAGTCACTGCTCTCACGAACGATGCACAAGGTTAGTGGTAGGCTGAGAAGATGGTCTGTTTTATGCCTACATGTTATAATCGCAAGTGCAACAGTGTCTAGTCCGTAAGACAAGGCAAATACGGGTCGAACCACGTAGACTTGTGGTGCTGAAAGTTGATCTAAAGGCTTGCTCTACGATTTTCTAGTAAGTGTGTAACATAAATGTTGGTTTGAGTGTTTGTCGATACGAGTGACTTGTAGTTGAGATTCTAAACTAAAGTGCAACTAGATTGTAAAGCACTAGGGTGTCGAATCCACTACCTAATCTTAGCTAAGGCAGTCCACATTCAATAATGTTCTTGTCCCTTGTAATGGACAACGGGCAAGATGCAAGTCTGCCGTTTATCCGGAGGTTTCAATGGATAGTTTCCTATCAACTAAGGCAACTAAATAACCCCTAGTATTAGCTGTCTTGTCACAAGACAACTAATCATAGATTAATTTCATTACTTAGATGACTAAACCTATCCTAAGATGGATATTCTAATCGCAATTAAGGTATTTTTCTCAAGCACTAGTTGTCTTCTCAGGGCACAACTAGTCTAAGGATCAATAATGGTCAATGAAGCATGAATTGCAACACATTCAACATAGAAATAACTCCGACTACAATGCATACATGGCATACATTGTGAAAGTAAAATGCAAAAGTGTTACGATTATATGTATCCTAAACCATATAGCACAATCAAGAACAATTATCAAAATATGAACCAAAATTAGCAGATTATGGGTTTCATCTCAACCCTAGCAAATTGAATTAAAACATGGTTAAATACAAATCAAATGCAATTAAACCTAAATTGGTGCTCTGGCTAGCCCCGGCATACCTTCAAACATCCACAGTTCACCTATTTATACATGCAAAGAAAACCAAACCTAAATTCACTTTAAAATAGAAATTAAATGAAAACCTCTCACCCATACTCTCTGCATCGTCGTCTCTTCTATCAATTCGGCTATTGATTGATGTTTGAGTGAAACCCTAGCTCTAGTTTTCTCTAAGTTAGCTTCTAGGGTTGGGAGAAGCTAATAGAGATAAAACTAGACCTAGAGAGGTGGAGCACTCACGATGGAGAAGTCGTTGTGGTTGTGCGGCTGTAAGGGGTATGGAGGTGGTGTTGATGGGTCACTGGTCTGGGAAGAGAGGAATGGGTTTTGCAGAGGTATGGGGGAAGAAGAAAGAGAAGATGGAAGAGAAAATGGGGAGTTGGTCGAGAGGGTATAGGGTTAGGTGGTTTTTCTTTGTGGAGCGGAAGCATCGAGGTTTGATGAGGAAGGCGGCGACCGTTGGATCCGAGGGAACTGATGCGTGGTTGATGGATGGGCTGTAGGAGATCTTGTTGTTGGGCGAGTGCATCAAAGAACGATGTGTAGGGAGGAGCGACCATCGGATGCAGCTAGGTGAGATCTCAACGGCTCGGGGTGGATGGGCTCGGATCCGGGTCATGGCTAGATCAAGCCCATGTCTTGTAAGTTGGGTTGCGACTGATGCGCGCGCGGGCTTTGGCTTTCTGCTCCATAGACGCTTGTCTCCAATTCTTTGCTCTTTTGGCTCCTCAGTTTCTCCGAACTTTATTTACTACCTAAAAACACAAAATTAATTAGTACAAATATTTATTCTTGAAAACAAAGAAAATACTGAGAATGCGGGATAATATCTCGATTTCTTCGAATACAAAGATGAGTTAAATGCCAATAAATAGATGTAGAAATATGCAATATTTGGCACTCATCGATTAGTTGTATAGTTAACATGATACCCTCATATACATCACAATCATCCTTGCAACATCCTATGCATGACGATTTTTTTTTTTCTTTTCTTTTTGACAGTTTGTGATTTGGCAAGTTTACGATCTTGTGCTACAAAGTGGCAATGGGAATAGTGAACTAGGTTTGTTTAAAGTTGATCATCTTGGTCCGTACGTTCTCATCGATCCTAGCTTAATAGCTTTTGCACAGCTTTGCTGTGACCCTTCTTGGAATGGTAGGCAAGTGTTATTCATTAGTAGTTTTTGTTACGTGTTTGTTTTCTTATCATCTTGTTGCACCCTTTGCTTGTGTATTTAAGCTTGGCTAGTAAATAATCTTAGAAGTTAAGAACTAAGCGAAGAAGCGTTGCATTCTACTCTATTTAGCATCCAGTAATTGGTTTTTGAGAACCGTTCAAAAGAGCTTCAAAGTCGATACATATTAAAAGTTTGGCTAATAGTGTTCTATGTCTTGGTCTTGGTAGAGCCAGGCGAGGATCCTTTTGCCAAGGGACAAACAGAAAAGAAGCATCGTGTTGAAAATAATTAAAAGAACCGGTTACGGAATCTGAAGCAAGCTGCGAAAGTTGGTGCTTTGCCAAGGTATGAGATAGATAAGATAACATAAGTTTTTCTTAAAAAACGTTAACTTGTATGTCCACTTGACATACATTCATTGGTATTAAAAGATGCTAAACTACAAAGTAGATGACTGTATATACTTCAGTGAGATAGATACATCTACTTTATAATTTAGCTATATTTTGAACATTATTTCTTCCAGTTTACTTGTCATAATAATGATGCATGTTGTATTTTGCAGGATTGCCTACATCGAGTTTTCTGATGCCCAAGCTTTCAACAAAGCAAGCCTGCAAAGGATATAACGAACTAGCTGTTGTTATTTGAATGATGTAGAACAAAGGAGCTTCACGCTTTGTAAGTTCCATGTATTCAAGTTTTGTAGGCAGTAAGTTTGTATTTGTATGTATTCCTTTAGAAAGTTTCTTTGAGAAATTTGGTACTTAGAGAAATTTCAGTTTCTTTGTTATATGTTCAGTTTCTTTGTTATATGAACCTGAGATGAATTGAATGAATGTGATTATGAATTGAATGAATGTTTTTGGCATAGATTGAAGAAATGTTGTTGAGTGTGGTCATGAATGTATTGAATTTAGAATTCCGGCTTATTTCCGGCAGAAAAATTACTGCCGGTCAGCCTTGACCTGGTCAAAATTGGTCAAGGTTGACCGGCAGTAATTTTTTGTCACATAAAAAGTTCGTGACTGCTCTAAGTCATTTGTTACAACGACTCTGTTACTAAAATTAAGTACGGGCCTGAGTACATTTACCACGTGGCAAATTTAACGGCTCAAGCACATTACGAGGGCCGTTACAAAAAAAATTAAATAACTTATTGCAAAGCCGTTACAAAAAAAATGTAACACCCACTTTTGCAACAAAGCGAGGCCGTTACAACCCGCTTTTAATGCTGCCTGGTTCTCGCTTTCTAATCCCAGAATTTGGTATAGTGAAAGATGTTGGTGATTCAGTAATCTGCTGAAAAGTTTATTTGTGAAAGATTATTTACATAGAAAATTTGTTTAGAAATTTTTAGAATTGGATCGTTCCCACCGATACCATGAGAAACAGGTAAAGATTGTATTGAAAAAGATAATCTCTTATAGGAGTTATGATTAGCTATTTATGACCAATCATGCTGTAGTGTTATTACACACACAGACTTCTCACACACTCACAATTACAAAGACAGGTCAAGTCAACTAAGGTTGACTTGACTAACACACACAGTTTATCTGATAATCAGGTAGCAACAAAAGCAGTTGAAGAGCTTTTTGATTACATAATAAGCAGTGTTCAGTACCACCTCATCAGCTTCTATGGACAAGAAGGTTAATGGCGACACGGGAAGAATGATTATATCTGTCGAGCAAATCACAAAAAAGAGAAAGTCTAGTATGGTCGTAGAAAGCAATGGAGATCTCTCACATGCTAGATGTAGTACCTAATAAAGACACCAACAACAATCCTTATGCACTGAAGGATATGGGAAGTTGGCGCCTTTAACGGATGCAGTTGTCAAGGTGGTTTGTGCTGATTCTGTACCAAACTGTTCACTTGCATGGCGACGAGTCCAGCAATACGCCTCAAGTAGTAGTCACGACAAGAAAGAGGGGATAGATGTTTGCACGTATGGCTATTAAAAAAGAAGAATGATAGTCACAACAAGAAAGAGGGAGATGAACATCAGTCATTGGGTTGGAGTAAAGAGCAGATAAGGGTTGATGAAACCGTTAGCCGTTACGAAGAGTGACGGTGTTTTGACTTTTGTTAATATATTTGACTATGTCAACCTTTATGACATTTTTATCCCCTCTTAACAAATAAGGCGAGTTCAAGGTAATCATCAAAATTATATTCGTGTAGGTCTAACGTTAATGAAGAAATAGGGGAAGTGCCCGTGGCATTTGTTATCAAAAGGCTTAGAAGTGAACTTTCTGAAGAGAACGTAATCAACGTCATTCTCAATCAAATGCAATGTTTGGGGTGTGATTTTGGGTTTGCATGGGAAGCCTTACACATAATATGGATATTAGAGAGACCAGAATGTGAGTCACACTATGATTGAACTTAGGTTGGTTAGCAATCCACGTCAGCTAGGGCAACCTCCTAAGTCATATGGGAGTGCTAATATAGCAGCTAGATTAGCAGTCCACGTCATCTGGGATTACTGTCTAGCGCTGTTTGGTTCAGTGTTTTAAATTTCAGCCGTCATATCAAATTTTGTGATTTTTGTGATTTGTGTGACTTTTGTGAGTTTTATGAGCGCCGCACTATTCAACGTAAATGTCACTTTTCGACGTTGAACCATTCAGCGCTTTAAATTTCACCATCAGATCAAATTTTGTGATTTTTGTGATCCGTGTGATTTTTGTGAGCGCTGAACCATTCAGCGTAAAGGTCACTTTTTGAGCGCTGAACCATTCAACGCTTCAATCTCGATGCTAGTTGAACTGCGAGCACTTGCTAGGAGAGAGAACTAGTGTTAATTTTTAGACCACATTTTTTTTTGAAATGCAACACTTAACTGCCAATCTAGCAGCTCAATCTAGGCCATAGGGGTTAGCCTAAGCCTTATTACATAATAATATCCATGCGCCTGCCATACTTTTCCTTTTTTGGAACAGTGTAATTATAATATGAGTTCATGATTTTGCAACTAAACTGCCTGGTTATTTTACAAGTTACATTCTTGGTGGAGCCCTTCAATGCTTTTAAAACCTTAAATAGGTTTTCTGCTTAAATTACTTTGGACCATGTATGATGTTATTAATTGCATGAACGTGCTGATTCTTTATCTCTTTCTCATATGTATCTTTCTGTAATTGGTTCCCCAAAAGGGTGTGCTTGATGATAAAATCCTCTGTCAAGTTCTTAGTTATTGATTTGGGTTATTAATTTTAATCTAAGTGATGTCCTTGATGTATTTGATGTGTTCTAAACAGCACAAGAATGTGGTCGTGCCGGAGTGGTTATCGGGCATGACTAGAAATCATGTGGGCTTTGCCCGCGCAGGTTCGAATCCTGCCGACCACGGTTTTTTTTTGTATCCTGCTATCCATTTTCATTTTAACTTCTGTGGGATATCCGCATTCTGCAAGTAAGAAATTCCAATCATGTCCAAGTTTCCTCAATTTTTTTCAAATTTCTGTTTGATTTTGTGTTCTAGGGTTTGTCTATTTTTATGTATGAAATTCATCTAGTTTCCTCAACGTTTTCTTCAAAGTTCCTGACCAATGTTGTGTTCTAGGGTTTCGAATTATTGTTCGATAATCATCAGAATGATCTCTTATACCACATGTATATCTATCTCTGTATGCTCTTATAGATGCAATTCATTTTCAGCATACAATTTGAATACATGCATGATCCAGTAATCCAGTAGTGCTTGCTGGAATTCACCCTTTTTTGAATTTCCACACAGACGCTTTTCACACGCATTATTGTTTTGCAAGCACTAGTTTTGATTTTCTAGCATCTCCAACTGTTGTTGTCAATCAGACATTATGTCCTTACTTATGAGTACACGATATGTTTTCAATCTGCAGTATTGTGATCATGCATTAATACGCTGTTCATTATTATTTGTCTGATAGGATGCTGACTGCACACTTGCGCAACTTGTACAACTGCGCATGTGTCAGAATTTGAACACCAGGCCAACAAGCTTATGTGTTGTACACTTGTACCATACCTTCTACAACTCGGATATCACTAGAAATAGACCTGATTGCTAAACTGAGAAAACACATAACCCACACAGTATACTTTGTTTTATTTGCATAAACCCTGAGCTTAATTAAGTCATATCATGATGCTAAGAGATTTTACTTCACAGTAGAAGATGATGAGTTCTGGATATGTGTCCCCCTCATAGAATTTGGGTAGTTGCCTGCTCTCCAAGATGCAGTCACTGTTGTTGGCTACCCTAACAAGGTTCCACGTTACTGAGATTTTGAGTCATATTGTTTCCTTTATTTCTCTTACAAACTAGCCTATTATATAGCTGATTTATTTTACTTTTTATTTCTTGCAGCTTAAGCGACGTGAGACAAAAGGCAAAATACTAAAACGGAAAGCTCATTCCATCTTTTTTTTTTCATCACCATTATTTCCAAAGCACCGGGTTGATAAAAATACAAAATAAGTATTCTGACTGCACACTTGCGCAACCTATACGACTACGCATGTGTCAATATTTGAACATATTCCCAAAACTTGCTTTCAATGGTAATCCCGTCAGAAACCTTTTTTCTCTGTATACCATGTTTGTGAGACGAGCATATTCCCAAAACTCGTGCTCCCTTTTTACGCGTGGAAACACCAGCCGAACACCATAGCAGGATAACAGGTAATTCCACCAGCATTGCACCACTTGACGATGCAGAAAAATGTGAGAGTTAGATTCAGCAACTTTCTTGCACATGATGCATCCATTTATATCAATGTAGTACTGTTCTCATTTTATAAGACAACGTCCATGCGAAGAAAACCACTTTCTGAGGTACCAACCCGGGCAGGGATGCCTTGGTCGTGTTTGCTTTTCACTTATGAAATTCACCAAAGATGAACAAGCTTAATGCTACAGCTCAAACTCAGCTCAAAATGGGGAAAAAAAAAAGACATCCCAAATTACTTGCTAGCTTGAACTGTATCAGTTTACAACAATCACTTAGAAAGTATTACAAGTGTACCTATATTTACAAAGTCCAGACTCGGCTCTCAAAATGTAAGAGAGTCACGCTGAACATAACAGGCCACTGCATGATCAGATCTCTCTGATTTATTTGTTCCTTGTGCATGCTGCAACTGGCGCGCACAAGTGTTCTCTGGTGCAAAAGCAAGTCTCAAGCTGATGTTGGCGGCAGAAACACAAGACCAGCCAGAAATATTTCGGAACAGTTGACACTAAATCTTTATGAGTAAAAGTTCCACGGATTCATCATTATTGTTGTGTAACTCACATGATATAGAAGTAATCACACCTCAAATTATCAGGAGTTGATGGAAATCAAAGTTCTGAAATAATCAGCTCACCAAGAAGTTGGTGCAGTAAGATTTTAGAATTTACTGAAATAATAGCGCTTAACAACACTCTAGTAACACCACCGGGCTGTTCACCAGAAATGTGGTGTCACCCAACACATTGCTCAATAATGTTCTCGAGTTGCATATCTTCGTTCCTCTTCCTTCTGACATGGGCTTCTGATTCTGCTCTTCTGCTGGGACATACTCCACTTACACGGCTTCAACTGTGCAACTGGATTTCCTGGTCAATCATCGGACTATGGTTCCACTATTTGATTCTGTACCATCCAGCATTAATGAAGGTGTCCGAAGGAAACAAAATTTACAGTCCCTCTCAATAGTTACTGTGTGGTAACCATAGTAATTTATAGTCTGTAAATCATTAGTTAGGTTGAATGCAATTACCATCAATATAACAAATTCATATCCATATTAGAGCTTTCGTTTACTAATAGAGGCGGAATATTAGAATTTTCTGGTCCCACCAGATAGAGCTCTCAAAACACGATTTAATGTTGATTTGTTTTTTTTTTTTAAATTCAAATCAAATTGTATTTCAACCCAATAGTTCGTAATGCAGTCAAAGTACTTGAAGCCACGTTGAGTAGTATTGAAGTGTTGTGCTTGTATTTGTATTGCAGTTAGTCAATAATATAATATTTTTACAAAATTAGTCGATACTTAGCTTAACCCTACAAGCAAGTATTATTCAACCTCCAAGGTAGGAATAATTTTTTAGAATAATTATATATTTTTTTACCTTTTTAAATAATATATTGATCAATATACAATTTTTAAAATAATTTATTATATTATCGATAATATTTTATTCTCAAATTTAAAGAGTATTACATTAACTAGTTGGAAGCCTAACAAGCTAAGCTCCAACAACATACTACTACATTAATTGAATCGTTCTTTGTCTTAGCCTACCAAATAACCTCATGGGTAACCTAGCCAAAGGAGCCAAAGCGGAAGGGGGCGAGATTGTGTCACAAGGGGGCAAACTAACCCTACCTTCCATGTTAATTTCTCCTAATATTACGTCATTGGAGGCTCGAACTCCGTGACCTCCCTGGAACGATGAAACTTCGGGGAACAGGGGATGACCGGATGAGCTAGGTACCGTTAAAATAATAATTATTTTTGGTCACATGCCTATTGTTTTATAGAAGTTATATTATACATGTTTTGCCTTTTTGCTACTATGAAAAGAATTTTCGAATTTTTGTGGGATGAGTCTACCACGAAGAATAAACTTCATCCGGTGAAATGGAAGAAGGTTTGAAGTGGAAAAGAAATGGGAGGTCTAGGGATCAAGTGACTCAGAAAAACTATCAACAAAGTTCTTTTGACAAAATGGTGGTCAAGATGTAATGCTGAACCTGAAGCCCTTGGGAGAAAATTCGTTACTACCAAGTACGGAACGCCAAACCACATTAGAAAAACTAAAGCTCATAAAAGTAGTGACGGGGCAATCACTTGCATCTTTATAAACAAGGTGCCACTTATTTCTTGAAGAAAAAAAAATAAGGGGTTGCCACCCTTTATTGAAAAGATATAACTCAATTGGAAGACGTTAATTTTATTAAATGCATTTATTTCCCAGAAAACAAACGTTTTCGTTTAATTAGTATATTCCTTTATGACTCAATGTACTTTGGCAGTGATGTATCATCTATAAATACCGCCACTGTTTCTTCTTCCGATGCATAAGTTTAAATTTATTTCTTATTCTTCTTGTTACAGATAATTCTAATAAGTAGTACTATTTTCTTATTATTATTATCATAAGATGAGGAATACAGTTTTATTGATCGTTGTGATATTTGCAGCATTGGTGAGTATGTTGGCATCGATTACTTCTGCAACAACAACAACTGCTGATAGCCAACTGCAAGAACCAAACGCCTCGAAAGAAAATGGCTTGGCCATCTATGGTGCTGCTGGTATGGGTACTGATTATGGGCAGATTTCAACCGAATCGTTTTTGGGTTGTGTAACAGCAGTCCCAAGCATTGCTGTTAGTTGTGTTGGGTGTTTCGCGGCAATGCTTTCAAATATTATAGATGGTTATTGGATTAATCCTGAGGCGTTAAAGCCATATAGAGCGTGTTGCGATGATATCCTCAATGCTGGTGAAGAATGCTTCGCGGCTCATTTCCAGAAATATGGCGATAAATTGTATAATGCCTGTCGCAACGCATTCCCACAAGATGGCCCGTAATTATATATTGGGTCATTATTTCTTTGTTTTGTATTATGTGTGTCTATGGGTAACAAACAACAATAATAAAGAAAAGCACTCTTTCTGGTGTCCCAACAACTTTGATTACTTTTTCTTTGGACGGGAATACCCATTAAATAAATCTAATTACAAAGTTGGGCCCATACATTAAATTTCACAATTATTGTCATTTATGTTGCACTGCTACAACCATCTTCTCCCCAACACCGCCAGCATTTACACCACCTCCGCTAGCGCTACACACCTCTGCCACAACTAGCACGACCTCCCGGTGCCAGCAACACCTTCGTTGCAACTCATACGTTGAATTACACAATTACTATTTGTTGGAAAATTTGGGTAAAAACAGAGGATGATAACACTAAAAGAAATTTTTGTACTACAAACTTTCAAGGCTCATAAGATTTCTTTTAGACGATTATTTCTACCCTCCCAATATCAATTGGCGATTGCAACAGTATGCGAAATAATGCCTTAGGATACAATGAAAGCCCAATAAGAGAAATTGGATTCAAGGTTTGCACCCTTGACCCAATCAAGAACACACTAGAAAAGAATTCCGATGATGCTTTATAAAGAGACTAAACAGTTGAATTGATTGTTTAGAATGGGAGAATACCTTCACTACTTATAGGGATATTCATGCCTATTGGAGATGTCTCTTCACTTCCAAAAGACACATAAGATGTCTATTGGGAATGGTTGTGTCTTTTATGATCCATCACACCTATTAAAGGTGCTCTTCATCTCCAACTAACATCCATTGTGTTTATCCAACACGTAACACTTCCCCATCATAGTGGCAAACCAAAATTAAAACCATTTTATTTTCTAAGATATTGAAAATATCCAACAATCTCCCCATATTTTCAATAACCTTAAAACATGAAAATAAAATTAAAACAAAACTTTTAAATCAGAGTGGCTGCATCACTCAAGTGACTTCCTACGTACCCGAGTGGGATCAAGCCAACGTAGTTCAAGCTAAATTGAGACTAAGCATCATCGTTGAAATCAATACATAAATGATAGGTATCTTTTGGATTTGAACCTTCACTTAGTGTAAGAAATTCAAAGCCTCATCGAGGTTCTATGGTGAAACTAGTCTTGAACCAAGTACCCCTTGCGATAAAACCGGAATCTCCACACATACTGATTTCAGAGATTGTGTGTTCTGTAGCTCAGCACATTAATGGCCATGTGCTATATCCTGGATTCATGAGTCTTCTTTAGAGAACGGTCTTATTCTCTTAGGAAACGGCCTGATTTCCATACTCATATAGGTAAGTCTCGAAGGTGTTTCTGCGAGACACCTTGTGATAAAAGTTAGACTTATTAAGGATTTTCATCCATCCCTTATCTTGCAGAATCCCTGCACTAAACAGAAATGAGAAGTTTTTACTTAGTGCACCATAATCACATCCATAGCTTGTTGGTACCACATTGAACCTTGTTTATCCTTTTCAAAACATAGGTTGGGTTTCTGCTATGGGTGATCAACCTTCCTTCACAGACCTTAGTCCCATTTCTGTATACTTCATTGAAAACATTTCCTTTGGGAGACTCTTCATGATAAGTCTGCCAAGTTTTTCTCTGTTTCAATGGTCAACTGCAATTACTCCCTTCTTGAGTAATTGACTTACCGTTCAATGTCCAAGACTAACATGTCTTGACTTTTCATTATAAGTCTTTAAGAGACGTTATAGATCATAGTCTTGATTTACAAATAATCAAGACTCCTTGAGATGGCTTCTTCCAAATTAGTAGGATCTCTACAAGTTTGTTTCTAAGTCATTCTTTCTCATTACATGCATCTACTCATGCAATCAGTGGAAACATTATTAAAAATGTTCCTATTTGATTTTACAAATAATTGTAACTTCTCTAGTGATCCTAATTAACATTTACGGTTAATTCACAAAAAAAAGTCATTAAGACCTGCATACACTAGAGGCAGATAAAATTTGTAGGCAACTTGCTTGTTATTTCAACAAGCACATTATTACGATAAGTAACTCCTCTACTCATGCCCAATCCTCTACAAATTTATACCCAAAGACATAGACAATGTCTATTTAACATTTTACATTATGATGCAAATGTTCATATTTTATGCGTCGGCAATATCGTAACACCTCATTGTCGAATAATTGGTCGGCCGCCCAATTTTCCAATACGTTACATATTCACCGGTATTCCACTTGCTTTTCGATGTCATTTAAAACATGCCCATTTCCAATATTTGGAACCTATAATTCTTTTTGCAAGAATTATACTCATATCATATATTTTGTTATTTCAACAATTATTGATGATTTTGGTTATAAAATAACCTACCAACTAGAAAATTTTACATTCATAAAATTCTCCCCCGTTTCATGATAATTTTCAAATACATAAATTAAATGTCATGAAACACGCTTTCGTTTAGAAACCTTTTATGCACAATTTCCCTCGCATTAAATGGCATACAAGTCCTAATAATGGGAGAATATCTTATATCCCCTGATTTTTTTTTTTTTTTTTCAAAAAAAATCTACAAAAATATAAATTTTCTAGTGCATGCATACATATGTGACTAGTAGTCTTTACATGATCTCCCAGTGTTCGTTGGTAAGATATTATACAGTAAAGGAATTCTCATTAAATGAAGAACAAACGGCCTACCAAAAATGTCTAGTTTCATGACACCATGAAACCTCACTCAAACGAGCATATGAAACTCAATTTCAAACAGTCAGGGAGAAATGCAAATTAAAGCACGTCTAAACTAGTTCCAATTAGACCAGCTATGATTTTCCTTTCAAGTAAAGGGATCTATAATATGCTATAGAATGCCTTTTAGAATGATACGATGGGATCAAATAATTGAGAACTCAAATATGACCTTATTCAGATGAATAAATTAACAAACGATTTGTACGAGTCATATATTTCCAGAGAGAATCATTGGGGTTTTGACTCCCAGATTTTCTCAATTTATTCTTCCAACCCATGTTTATTTAGACACCAAAATAATGATCCATGTAGTCACTATCAGGAATCAACATACTATGTTCATTAAATTTAGATCATGCCTTCACGATAGAAAATAGAAGAAAAAGATAGATACACTTATCTGATTGATGACAGTTTTCCCAGGCAGTAACCTTTCGCATCTAAGCACCAATGTTCGGAATCCATCATCTCATAGAGATTGATTTTGCAATGGCCTGATGCCTACTGTAAATTTCGAAGTAGATTTTGCAATTTCCTTGTCTTTCTCATTGGGTCTTCCTATGACCTCGCCAGGCAATGATGACACCAGATAAACATTATCTTCTTCATGTAGTATAACCGTTTTGGTTTTTCTTTTTCTATTTAGGTTTCTCTTCTCTTCTTTTCTTCATGAAAAATGACCCAAAAAACCATACCTTTTGTAACTGTTTATGGATCGTAGGGAGGAGTTTTTGTCGTTCTAAAACAAACCCGGTCCCGCCGAGTAACATCAAATATTCTTTTGAGATTTTGCGTTAAACCAAAACTCTGTCTTTGTATCTCCCGGAGACTAAACTTTTCTAAATAGGAAACGTGTTCTTAAGATTGTTTGAACCTTTTGTTGGAACAATTTCATCCTCTATCGTCGAGAAACTAATCGTCTAAAATCATTTGGAAAATTTGGGTAAAAACAGAGGATGATAACACTAAAAGAAATTGTTGTACTCCAAACTTTCAAGGCTCATAAGATTTCTTTTAGATGATTATTTCTACCCTCCCAATATCAATTGGCGATTGCAACAGGTATGCGAAATAATGCCTGCAGGATACAATGAAAGCCCTACAACAGAGAAATTGGATTCAAGGTTTGCACCCCTTGACCCAATCCAGAACACACTAGAAAGAATTCTGATGATGCTTTATAAAGAGACAAAACAGGTTGAATTGATTGTTTAGAATGGGAGAATACCTTCACTACTTATAGGGATATTCATGCCTATTGAGATGTCTCTGCACTTCCAAAAGACACATAAGATGTCTATTGGGAATGGTTGTGTCTTTTATGATCCATCACACCTATTAAAGGTGCCTCTTCATCTCCAACTAACATCCATTGTGTTTATCCAACACAGAACACTTCCCCATCATAGTGGCAAACCAAAACAGAAAACCATTTTATTTTCTAAGATATTGAAAATATCCAACACTATTGCCGTTACAGAGCTACTACCACCAGCACCACCGCCCTCAGCTCTGCCAACACCACCAGCAACACCACCATTGCCAATCAAAAATCCCAATTTCAATTTTCAATTTATCCCAACTTCCAATTTCAATACATCTCACTCTCACAGTCACCACCATCCTCGTTCAAACCACGACCACCACCCTCCTCCACCATTTTCAAAAAGTTGCTCTTCGATTGTTAGCAAACCCTATTTTCTAAAAACCCATCGTGTTTACGTTATGTCTTTCTAACAACCAAGGCAATGGACTTTCTTTCTTACGATTCCTTTTAATATTCTTCCTGTTAATCATTAGATACGTAGGTGATGTTCAATGCTCCAAAAAGACAACAAATAGTTCATCATTCTAGCTTAGATATATGTTTGTCGATGTGCTGCTTGATAAAATGCCTCAAAGAAAATACCAGTGAACCCGTTGTTTGTATATGTGTTGTACCTAAGAGATGTCAGATTAGCATGAGTCCACCTGAAATTTCGAAATGAGCCACACTTATATGTGATGTACTGAGTTATTCTATGATGTAAATAAGGAAGAAGAGATTGTACTCTAAGCATTCAAGTAACTCAGTATCACTGTACTGCCTTCATTAACTTAATCTTCATGATAATAACTGCGATTCAGGTACATGTTATTTAAGAGAAAGGACTAGACGAAACTCCTAAGCATCACGAATTTGACGCACGCGCTAGAATTGCATCCGTAAAAGTAAAACTTAAAGCAGAATTAACTGAAGTAAAAACAGCTAACTAATTTTACTAAAAGCTAAATACACCCCAGGGATGGTTGTAGGCACTCTGGTATCATGAAAATACTCCCCCTTCGTAATATCCTTGTCCTCAAGGATGGTAGTGTGGAAAGTGTGCTCTGACATGCGATAAGTCCTCCCAAGTAGCATCAGCCGGCGTAGTGTGAGACCATTTAATCAGCAGTTGTTGCATTGCCGTTCCGTCGAAAAATCGGCGGAGTCCAAGGTGGCGATTGGTTTGAGTATGATTTCACCTCTCGAGTCCACCAATGGCGGTGAAGGAGCAGAAAGTTGCAGAGGCGCCTATTTTTTCTTCAATCTGGGACACATGAAACACTGGTGTATCTTGAGTTTGGGGGTTGTAGTTTGTAAGCAATCTCACCAATTCAAAAGACAGAAAGGGTCCATAATATCGCGGATAACTTGAAGTTCTTGCGCAGGGCCATAAAAGTATGTCTATAAGGATGTAACTTCAAATAAACAAGATCACCCACAAGGAATGACCTATTTGTTATTTTCTTGTCAGCAAACCACTTCATTCTTTCTTGTTCCTTATGAAAATTCTCTTTGAGAATGTCTAAAACAGCATCCCTTCTTTGTAAATATTTTTCTACAGAAGCTACAGAGGTATTAGATGTTGTAGGAAAAGCCAAATGAGGTGGTACATACCCATATAGGGCTTGAAATGGAGACATCTTCAAGCTGGTGTGATAGTTGGTGTTGTACCACCATTAAGTCAATGGAAGCCACTGAAACCATTGTTTTGTATTATGGTTTTTCATGCATATCAAGTATCCTTCTAAGCAAGTATTAACTCTTTCAGATTGGCCATCTGACTGAGGGTGGTAAGCTGTACTCATAGAAGATGAGTGCCCAAAGTTCTGAAAAGTTCCTGCCAAAACTTGCTTGTAAAAACCTTATCCCTGTCGAAACAATTGAAGTTTGGAAGTCCACGCGACTTAAAGATAGTATTCAAAAACTCCGAGCCCTTTGTGATAGGCTGTGTAGGGATGAGTAAGACCAATAAAATGACTATACTTGGTGAATCATCCACTACCACCATTATAACATCTTTGTTATGTGACTTAGGAAGGCCCTCAATGAAATCCATGTTAATGTGCTGCCAATCCTAGGTAGGGACTAGAAGTGGTTGTAAGAGTCCAGCAGGGTGTTGATGATCAAGTTTGTTTTGTTGGCAAGTCTCACACTGGCCGGCCAACATCAAGTTGTCTTGCTTGAAACCTTTCCAGTAAAAGTATGTTTTAGCTCTAACATAACTACCATGAATACCAGAATGACCCCCAATGGCAGATGAATGAATAAAGTGCAGAAGGTGTTGCCTCAAGTTAGAGTTGGTACCTATATAAATTCTCCCCTTGAATCTTAGAATGCCCTCCAAGTATGTAAAGTTAGGAATCTGCATATGGGTTAACCAAGAGCATGGAATAAGAGAAGAGGCCACTGCATCATTGGTGTAACTATTGATAATATCTTGAGTCCAAGCTGGAGCAGATAAGGCCATAGCACTGAAAGTTGTTATGGAATCAGAATGAGGAAGTCTTGAAAGAGCATATGCAGCTTTGTTATCCAACTATTTTTTGTAATGAATTGTGTAATCAAATCCCAAAAGCTTGATGAGCCATTTTTGTTGCGGTAAAGTGGTAATCTTTCGCTCCATAAAGTATCTAATGCTCGCTAGTCGGTATTGATGATGAAATGGTGACCGGTGAGATGGTGTCTCCATTTGGTCCTTTGCATTAACCACAGCCCAGTTAACTCATTTTCATAAGTGGATAGCCCTAAAGTCTTTGGCCCTAAGGGTTTGTTATAGAATGCAATTGCTCTACCATCTTGCATGAGAACATCACCAATGCCTCTAGAACATGCATCAGTTTCCACAACAAAAGTTTTGGTGAAGTCAGGAAGGGCAAGGAAAAGAGTGGTGCACATAGCCTTTTTAAGGGTTTTGAAAGCATTTTCAGCTGATGGAGACCACAAGAAAGGAATTCTTCTTCAATAAATCTGTGAGAGGTTTACTAATATTACCATAGACCTTCACAAACTTTCTATAATAGCCTGCGAGGCCCAAGAAACCTCTTAATTGTTTAAGAGTAGTAGGAATAGGCCAAGACTTCATACAAGCAATCTTCTCAGGATCAGCAACCACTCCATTTGAAGTAATAATGTGGCCTAAGTACTCTAGAGAGTCTTGAGCAAAACAACATTTAAAAAATTTGACAAATAACTTATGTTCCCGGAGCAAGGAAAGAACCAAGGAGAGATGTTAAACATGTTCTTGGATGTTGGGGCTATAGATCAATATGTCATTAAAGAACACAAGAACAAATTTTCTCAAATAGGGACCAAATAAAGAGTTCATAAGTGCCTGAAAGGTGGCAGGTGCATTTGTTAGGCCAAATGGCATAACTTTGAACTTATAGTGGCCATGATAGGTTCTGAAGGCTGTCTTATGTATATCAGGTGCATGAACCCTGATTTGGTGATACCCTGCCCTTAAATCCAACTTAGTAAATATTCTGGCTCCATGCAATTCATCCAATAACTCATCAATTACAGGTATAGGGAACTTATCTTTCATAGTTATGGAATTGAGCTTTCTAAAATCAACACAAAACCTCCAAGTGTTGTCTTTCTTCTTCACTATAAGAATGGGTGAAGCAAAAAGGGCTATGACTATCTTGAATAATCCCATTTTTTAACATTTCTTGTACTAAGGACTCCACGCTGACTTGTGTATATATGAGCATTTATAGGGTCTGAGATTGACAGGTTGGGAATCTGGTTTAAGATTTATTTGATGGTCTAGAATTCTTGGTGGTGGAAATTGTGTTGGTTCGTCAAAAACATCAGAAAAGGTGTTGAGCAACTCCTGAATTGATGTGGGTATTGTAGCAGGTGGAGGAGTCATTGTAATAGAAAAGAATTGGCCTACTAGAGCTGGAGTATGTTTCTTGATAAATTTTTTCATAGCATTACCACTAAGTAGCATGGGAGTGGGTTTATTAGAAGTACCTTGCAGAGTTATTACTTGACCCTTGTGAAGAAAAGAAATAGATAGCTTGGCCAGATTAAAAGTGACATCACCAAGAGTTCTCAACCAATCAGTGCCCAAAACTATATCACACCCTCCTAAAGGAATTAATCTTAAATCTGTAGCAAATTGTTGTTGTTGCATTGTCCACTGTAGTTGTGGAAAGATCCCAGTACTTGTGGTCTTAGCTCCATTGGCCACAGTGACCAACATGTGAGCAGTTGGTTGAACTTCACAACCCAATTGATTTGCTAGAGCAGTATCAATGAAACTATGAGTACTACCTATGTCCACTAGGACGGTGATGGCTCTTTTTCTTAATGAATCCACGGGATCCTAATGGTGTCGATTGACACATTGCTGCAGAAGGGCATGGAGAGAAATCTCCATATCCTCGAGTCAACTAGTTGGTCTTCACTAGGAGCATGAGGAGGTGAAGCAACCAGATCATCTGCTTCATGGTCAGCTACCATCATAAATAATTGTTGGGATTTACATATATGGCATGGTTGGTATTTTTTATCATAATTGACAAAGGCCTTGTGCTCTTGTTTTACTCATCTGCTCATAAGTGAGTCTTCTGATGGGTGGTACATAAGGGGTTTTAGGCGGTGGTGTAGAATTTTGAGGGATAGGTGTAGAAGGATAAATACCCATTGTGGAAGGAACTGTAGGTGTTCTTGGTGGTGTAAATTTGGTGTAAGTGAAGGTAGTTGGTGTTGGTTTAGATGGAATGGTTTTGGAGGTTGAGGATTGTGATGAAAGAGCAAGTTCTTGTAGTCTAGCCAAATAAAATGCTTGAGCAAGGGTGGTCGGCTTGTGCATCTGCCACAGAACTCTTTAAAACATCCTTTAATCCACTAATAAAGCTCAACACAAAGTAATCTTCAGTAAGGTGAGGATTTTTACTCAACATTAATGCTTTTAGCTGCTCAAAATGCTCAAAATATTCTTCAACAGAAGTAAGCTGAGATAACTTGGTAAAACAACCCACATAATTATCATTTGCTAGATCTTCAAAATGACTACAAATAGCTTCAACAAAAACAGGCCAAAAGATGAATGTTTTACCAGTAAGGAAGTACAGAAACCATGAATCAGCTTTTCCATCCAAGTATAAAGAATCAATTTCAGTCTTTTTCTCATCGAAGTGGAACGGATCCGAAAAAATCTTTCACACTTGCGGATCCAGCTACGAGGATTGTCACGAGAAAATCTAGGAAGTCTGGTTTATGAACTTTAGAGAAGGTATTGAAAGGATTCTTTCGATGGGTGTTATTTGAACCTTCTTCAGAATTAGGTTCAGGTGGATCTGGTGGTGTTTTAGATATAACTTGAATAAGTGCGTTAAACTTAGCTTGGTTTTCCTCAGAAATTCTAACCAAAGAAGCAAGTAAGGTATCTTGTCGTTGAGTAGCTTCCTTACGCTCTGTGCATCACGGGTGTGTAGATCTGTAAGATTCTGCTTTAGTTGAGATAGTTCACGGGGTGGTATCTACATCTTTGATAGTTGGACCAGTCATGGCGTAGAAAAAGAGGGATGAATCGACTGGGTGATACCAAATGTGATGTACTGAGTTATTCTATGATGTAAATAAGGAAGAAGAGATTGTACTATAAGAATTCAAGTAATTCCGGTACCACCATCTTGCCTTCGTTAACTTAATCTTCATGATAATAACTGCGATTCAGGTACATGTTATTTAAGAGAAAGGGACTAGACGAAACCCTAAGCATCACAGACTGCACGTGTGCTAGAATTACATCCGTACAAGTAAAACTTAAAGCAGAATTAACTGAAGTAAAAACGGCTAACTAATTTTACTAACTAAAAGCTAAATACACCACATGGATGGTTGTAGGCACTCTGGTATCATGACATCATACTCGATTCCAAATGATACCGGCCTAGATAATTAGTGTAGTACTTGGTTTACAAATTTGTATACCAAAAGTATTTGATGGAGCGTGGAAAAGAAAAGTTAATTAGTGAGTGTAAATAGGTCTCCTCTTACAACTCCTTATTCAACTTTTTCTTCTTCGTCTTCGTCTTGATTTTGAATTTCTTTTTTCCTTGTTTTATTTGCAGGATCAAACTCACCACATTTTGATTTGTTTGATGTTGCTTACAATGGAAAGTTGAATCGATTCAAGATTTAGAGAAACAATATTCATCTATCCTTCATCTTAATTTTGATTGTTTTCTTATATTTTTGTTTGATTAATTTCTAGGGTTGGCTTTGAATCATGCTACAGTAAAAACTCCATATATTAATAACCTTGGGATTTTACAAAATTATTAATATATGGAGTTTATTAATATAGGGAGGTATACCAAAAAAAAAGATGAATAATATATTGAAAATATGTCCTATTGAATAATATATCTTTTATTATATATTGAATATCCTTTAATATATTGAATAATATATCCTATTAAGAATTTTTAAAGATTTCTCTACACTATAAATAGTACTAGTTATATTAGAAGATAATTCATTATTTTTAATATTCTCTTCTTCTCAACCAAATCAAAATGTCATCCAATGTTAGGAAAAGAACTCATTGAGTGGTAAAATTCGTATAGAATTGTGTGAAAGAAAAAATCACATCCAAATTGGACGCAAAAAGATCTTGCGAAATGGTTAAAAGATACCTATGAGTAATCAAATTGAATAGTTGCACTACACTAATCGAATGGATATGGACGTCTTCCTTAATCATCCCAGTGAGTAACAAGTCGTATATGCTTCAACCGAAGAAGAAATAATCGATGGAATTAGACAAGAAGCGGAGGCAGATAATCCCTATGATGATAGTACGAAGATACCAAAAGTTTCATGCCAAGAAGCTTTAAACATGCTCGACAAGTTAGAAATTTTTTGGCTTCAACAAGATGGTGCACATAGCAACGAGGTCTTACACATACGCCAATCAAAAGATGCCATAACAATCCAAAAAATTACATCATTTTCTCAACCAACTATAGATAAATATTTTCCTACATCTTAAATTTTGATATAACAAGATCTATAATTTTCATATTATGTTGATTTTATTAATATATGGAGGTAAATTCATTAAGGTGGGACTAGAAAAAATCTATTAATATTAAAATGTGGAGTTTATTACTATTTGTGGCGGCCCAAGTTGGGACCATGATTTTTATTAATATATAGAGTTTATTAATATATGGAGTATCAATATATGGGGTTTTTACTGTACAAGTGAAGGGATTGGAGTAGCAGAAGAGATAGGAAAGCTTATCGACGAAAAGGGAGGAGGACCTCTTCATGTTACTGCTGCAGGAGGAAGTTTAGAAGTTTGCAAATACTTGATTGAGAAGTTGAAGCTTGATGTGGATTCTAAATATGGAGAAGGTATTATATCTTTTTCCATTTAACAATTAGAATAGCAAGTAGTAGTTTATGAGTTAGGTTGATTTTTCAGATTGCTAATGTTGATTTGATAAGCATGTATCTAACTACCCTTTTAAATTTTAGTTTGTAGCATTGGTTTGAGTAGAATTTTTGTTAGTTATTTCTCTTTGGAAAAATTAAGTTCTAATGTTATGGGAATCTTAGAGTTGCCTACATATTGTTGTCAATGTGAAAGCCCTATTGTTCGCAAGAAAAAATCGAACACTTTGTTTTTTAATAAAGAAAGCCTCAAAACCAAAAGATGTCAAGAAATATTAAACTATTATGCTATTTACTGTAGAGAAGGAAGTGGTTGGAAATATGATTAAGAGTTGAGATCTATCAAGTCATTGTGTCTGATATTCATCTTCATTTAAGTTATTATGCTATTTACTGTAGAGAAGGGAGTGGTCGGAAATATTGTAAAACTCTTTCTCTAAAACAATAAGATTAACGTTTCTATTGCAATCTTTTCGTTTTGTCTTTCTACTCCCGTAGCTATTCTCTATCTATCATATTGGGATCAAGAAACTGATCAATAATGGAACCTCAATGACGCTCTTTAAGATGGCTATATATAATTTGAGGTCAGATAAGAAGCATTGTAGTACATGGACTATTTACTGTTTCTCACACGAGAATTTGTATTCCCAAAACTAAAACAACAAGCACATAGGTTAGACAATCGGTGTGGCCTGTGCTTAGGGCTCTGGCCTGGGCTAGCTTGAGTTGTTAGCATAGCCGGTTGGCTTTGGATGTCTCTGGACAAGCAGATTTTTAATTGCGAAATTAGAATGTGTTGTTAGTCTCAAATTGCATGTGAATTTATCAACAATTTGGAAAATATTTGGTAGAGGGACGTCCATATGAAGGAGAGATTTCACCAGGCAAAATCCAAAGGAATAGATGCTTTCCAGGAAAAGCAGTATCATATGGCAGCGACTTGGTTCAAAAAGGTAGTTTTTTAATCGATGAAATTTGCGTGTTATTGAACAAGGCTCTATATAGTTAATAAGTTCTTTTTTACTGGAGGTTATTTGATATCCAAATGATGAGTAATTTGGACATCTTTCCCCTTCTGTTTTACTTAAATATTCTTGGAGTGAGTTAGTTACCCTACCTTAGCTGGTCTTCGTGGCACCTATGTCAGTTAGTGTAAATTAGCAATAACGGCTTATTAAATTAACCAATCATGTGTATAATGAGTTCAACTGGGTTATTTGTCTTTTGCACAAAGTATTATTTCTTCATTGGCAGATATGTAACCTTTTTTTTTTTGTCACTAACTATTTTCACATTCACTTAAACATATGAGCATATAAGGTGTTGATAAAAGCTTCCTTTATATCTTCCTTTATAAGTACTGATTTTAATTTATCATTCTTTTTATGGTATGGAGTTTTGCAATGAAAACTGAAACTAGTTCTGGTGTTTGGTGTCATCTGCTAGTTCTTTTGATTGATTTTGACATCTGAACATGTATGTTTCGCGCTTTCTGGTAGTGCATGGACCTATAGGAAGTAATATATGCCAATATATCATTATAACGTATTATCAGATTTATCAGTTGTATTACAAATTGCTAGAGCCTAGCTTTTTATGCCAATGACCGTAGATACTCCTCCTGATAAACTGATTCAACATCATCAACATATTAACTCTTAATATTATGTTGATTACTTTAATGATTGTCTTTTTTTGTAACGGAAATAGGCCTTGGCCATCTTTCCAAAAGATGCAGTTGTGCTATCCAACATGAGTGCCTGCTATTCGCGCCTGGATGACGGAATCAATGCGCTTAACTATGCCACTAAATGCATGCATGAAAGGCCTGAATGGCCTAAGGCATACTATAGGATGGGTGCCGCACTTAATATACATAATGTATGTATCTATCCTTGTTCTCCATTAAACTATATCCCCTTTCAACTTCTTGTTTCCTTTTTTGTCACAGAGGTACGTTGATGCAGCAGATGCCTTTAACAAGGGTTTGAAGCTTGATCCGGAAAAAAAAGAGCTGAAAGAAGCGTACATGTAAAGTTTTTACCTTCACTTCCAACATCAAGAACCCTGTTATGATATTTTCCATCTTTACTGATCTATTTAGTTTCCTCATACTAACTTTATTTTGTATCTATCAGGGAAGCTATTGAAGCTAGATTGAACTCTCTCCAAGTGTAGGAAGATAATGCTGAGTAATCGTGAGGAGATGAAAGTATTAAGATCTTTGATCTTTTCTTTTTTGCTTTTTCTGTGCTCATGAGCAATTCAAGGTGAAGTTGATAATACTGGTTTTGGGTCCCGCTTGGTACTTCAGAAAGTCGTCGGTGTAAATTATTTGCTAAGCCAGATAACAAGTGGGATCACCAAAACAAAGTAGTTCGAGCTATTCTGTAAATACTGGAATTAGGCTCAGTATTTTAAAAGTTTTTTTTTATTTTTTATGATCAGATTTTTTTCTGAAGGTTGTTAGATAAAACCTTCCCTAGGATTCAAGTTATTTTTATTTTGTTTTTGGAAAAGAAAGTCATATGAAGATGCTCCGTTACTTTCCCAAGAGGTCAAGCCTGCACGATTGCTAAAGGGGAGCAGGGCATATCCCAATACATATAAACCAAAACAATTCCCTGAGATTAGTACTGGTATCCAATTCCCTTTTAGCAATCATGCAAGGTTGTAGGAACTCGTTCAATTCGTTAAACGAGGGCATTTCCTATGGACTTAACAAATCTTGGATTTGTTCATTTTACCCCCACTATGGACTCAACTAACATGAAAAACAAGTGAACAAACCAACAAATTTATTGGTTTGTTGAGTGTGGACGAAGAAGAGACATGCGTTTGATTTATTACCGCGCGGACAAAGTCCACCCCTGAGGGATGCAGAATAACCATGCGGATCGCTAGCGGGTAATGTAAATCCGCCAACGGGTTGACATCAAACACCAACTGCTATATCTCAATGGTTACAAACTCTCATCCTCCAATGGCTAGAATTTTGAACTCTATAAATACTTCGTACTTCAACTCCAAATTCACATATTATACACCTCTAGTCTTTTTACTCTTATTTGAGCTTAAAAAAAAAACTTTACTTCAACAAGTATGTCAATGTCTCGACCCTTGTTAGTTTGCGAGCCCGTATACCGTAACTATTTGCGAAAATTATGTTTTGTTACAACAACATCTTGCTCAAAGACATTATTCGGGCATGAATTTCCCAAAGGTTATTCACGAGGCATGTAGCGACACCCTAATCCGAGTCGTCGTGCTATATGCGGCGTGGTCGTTTTAAATCGATTAAGAAAGAAGTTGACGAATTTGTAGCTTTAACTATGCAAGTCAATCGTTTTAGATAGGGTAAAGCAGGATGACGAGTTGGTAACAAGATTAAAAGAGGAATTGCGAAGATGGAAAAAAATGGTTTTTCACTTGAAAATTGTTTTGAAATCCTTAAGGCGATAAACAAATTCAACCCTTCTTTGTTGTTCCACCTAGTACTTCTCAATGAAGTTAATGTAACGCTTTTAATTTTAAACATATGTGATATGTATTTAGCGAACATTCATTCTTTTAATGGAATAAAATTTGAATTACAAAGGTAGCGAAATTTAAAATTACAATTTCTCTAACGTCGTCCATTCTTATCTTCTTGGCCCGAGTCCATTCTCTCTAAGACCCGCGATTTCCCCACCTGCCAACAAATTTGCAAAATTTGAATAAGGATAAGGAGATGATTAAATACCACTAAGTGATTGGAAAGTACTCGGTCCTCCAAACGTATAAGCGGTTTGTTGTTGTTGTGGTGGTGTAACAGTGTAGTAGTGGTCATGTGGGTTGAAGCGCGAGAATGACGATGGAAATCGCCTAACATCTGGGTGATATACTTGAGGTTGAGACCTAGGCACAGTTTGTGGTGAAGTATTGTGTGGTAATTGTATTTCTCCCACCACCGTATCATTCTCGTGCCATGATCTGTATCATTCTCATGTCATGATCCTGGTAGAATCGGAAGACTATAAACGCCCATCAGCATTTACAGTTGGATTCAATCCAAACATTGTGTCTGTCTTCCATTTCTGACATACATTCAAGTGTATATACCACATTTGCGGAGCCATCCAATGCATATCGTTAAGTTGCCTCTTCAACTCATCATTACTGGCATCCACATTGTAGACAGGATAATCAAGTTTCATAACTTGGGAAACAATGGGGATCATGGTTGGATCACCTTGTAAAGTAATACTTGGCATCTCCCAACATATTTTTGGCAAATTTGATGAAGATGATGAAGAACTTGCACCCATGGTGGGGTAAGTCATAAAGCATGGATCTTCCGGAGGCGGCTGGCTAGGAACGATGTTTGTATCAAGACCCATGCATGATAAACCTGGTAAACAAAACCCATAGATGTGCATGTTATGTGTACAAGTTACAGGATTTGCAATTGACTGGTACCAGTTTACATATTGCGGTTCATTAATATCCACTCGTGTGTTTAGTTCACACCCCACCCACGGCGTTTGTCGCCGATCGTAATCGATGAGAGTTTGCATCCGCTCATGGAGGGTTAATTGCAATTTTAAAAATTCCACGTAATTGGTACACCGGTCTTTTCATGCAGTACCAAGCCCCGCTTTCCATTTCTAGAGTATAAAGAACAACTCTTCAGAGAGAAAAATCAAGAATGTTAGAGCACTGTTCGGTCGAACTCGCAAGCGTTACCATCTCAAGCTTGTTTGTCAAGTTTAGTTGTCAAAAATATAAGTCTTGATTTCTAGTCTACTTATAGCTAAGTCTCGGATTAGGACAGAATGTGTAGTTGAGCTTTATACTTCACGACATTCATCGATTGAAGACGAAAAACTACTAAGGGGATCTTGTGGAACTTCATCAACAAAAGGTATGTGGAGACTTGAACTCATCTATCACTTAGAAGTCTATTGTTATTCTAACTCCTATTGAGACAAAAAGTCGTATAGCTATATAGACTTCATTTTATACACATTTGATATTTTTGTAGTTTAACTCGTTTACATATTTCTCAAATATGTGTTGGTAAGCTTTTCGCTTTAACCAAGTTCATCTTTATTCTTGAAGAAATTTAAAAGATGATAATGTGAAAATTGCCTAGTAACGTCTTACATGATTTGTGTGAGACGGTCATTTGATGTAGACTCTGAATTTTTCGTATTGATTAGTTGATCACTTGAAAATTGCTTTGAAGCTAATAGTTTGTGTGAGTCAGCTATTCTCGTCTTCCAAGAATGTTTCAATGATTAAAATGGAGTTTAGAATAATTAACCTTTGATTGGATATATCACAGTATGCAAACTGTTGCAAATATACTCCAAGACCGGGAACCATAGTATGCACACCCGTATGCGTACCGGCACAACAGTTCAAGTTCGGGAATTCAATGGAGGTTGGTCATGTACGACAGTATGCGTACGTACATGTTTGCATACTGGCGAACCCAGACCAAGGACTTGTACATGTATGCGTTTCCACAATGCTTATATCCAACAATGGTTATATAATCTAAACTCTCATTTCAATCATTGAAACATTCTTAGAGGACATTATATAGTTGTTATTCACAAACTATTTTTCGTCAAAGCCATTTTCAAAGTGATTGAAACATAACAAGACTTTCGTCACTAGGTAAAGATGAACTTGGCCAAAGCAAAAGCTTACCAACACATATTTCGATAAATAGATTGGCGAGATAAACTCGGCTCGAAATAAAAAATGTGTATAATCAAAATCTACATAGCAAAACGACTTTTGTCTCAAGATAGGAGATAGGGTAGATAGACTTTTGAGTGATAGATAAGTTCAAGTCTCCGCATACCTTTTAGTCGATGAAGTTCCACCAGTTCCTTGAGAAGCTCTTCGTCTTGTATGATGATCGCCATGGAGTTCTTGAGATCAAATACACTTTCTATCCTAGTTTGAGACTTGGCTGTAGTAGACTAAAAATCAAGACTTATAGTTTTGATCACTAACATTGACAAACATGTTTGAGATAGCAACGCATGCGAGTTCGACCGAGAAGTGCTCTAACACTTTCTTACCAAGGTAACATTGATTTCAAACCCCGATTTAATGAATATATAAAGGAGAACTCTAGCAATCTGGAAACCTAATCCCCACACTTCATGTGTGATACTAGTTGCGACTAGAGTCGATTCTCCTTTAACCTAGGTTTTTTTAAAACCATTATACAAAGTTTAATGGTTAAGCAATAAACCTCTGCACCGTATTCCTAATACTATGTCTAACTAAAGTATAATCATTCATGACTTCAGCGATTACGTTTTCAATAAGCACGACTTGAAAGATATGTTAGGAATGAAACAGTTCAAGTCAAATATTACTAACCTCAAGATGAAGGATGATATCGTCGTTGTAGCTCTTACTTCTTCACATTCTTCAAGTCTTCACGTAATACTTGAGAGTCTCATATCCTAATACTTTCAAGCTAACCTATATGAAGTTGACTCTAGTATATAATCAAGTGACTCCTTAAATGAGTTTTGGTTCACTAAAATATGACAACTAAACTTGACATACCAACGCTTGGTGGGTTCAACCGAGCTATGCTCTAACACCTTTGAACCATGTGCATTCACCCGTGTGTTTTATAAAATAATTCCAGTTACCATAATCATTAGTATTTGGATCAAAAGATGCACCAACATAATGCTTTGTCTACTAGTTGACTACTATGCGATTATCATGTGCATGCTTATCATGAGATGTAATCGAAAACTCTAAAGGAGTGATGTTATCTAATCGATCCTGCACAATTGTGTTAAAAGTCAGCAGTTGATATTGTATCCTAAAAGACGCCGCTAAAGGATTTGGGTATTATCCCGAAAACACAATCGCATCGTTCTTTCCATATTATCTAACATCCCACTATTAAGACCTCTATTCTATTCTCGTCTTTTACCAGCTCCAACATTTTGAACTCTCAAGCCAAGAAATGATCCATTCTCTCACAGACTGACAATTGTTGATAATTTGATCAATGTTGATATTGAGGGATCTCTGGACAGCCTTAGCATGGTTGCAACTAATTAACAGATGATAAAGTATTTCATCATCCTGTTTACAAATCTCGCAGTGAGTTCCAATATGCTGCATGACTTGTGATAATCTTATTTTTGTGGGAACAATTACTTTCAAACACTTCCGTGTAAAGAGTTTTACACGATATGATAGTTTCATCTTCCATGGTGACTTCCAAACTTATTTTGGAACAATATATAAAGCTAACTGTTATTGAACTCTAACTTCCATGTTTATGATAAGCACTCTTCACTGTAAACTTACCATCTTTTGAAGGGATCCACCTAATCACATACTATTCTTGAGAATAAACTTGCATCTTTTTAATTTTTTCAATTTTAAAGGATAAATAAGGCATTAATAAGAGGTATATTCCAATGTTAGTTTCAAAATTATCAGTTCACTTACAAAGATAAATTGAAGATGAGTGGGATGCAAAGGTTCAACCTTAGAATCTAAACCAATAATCCATATGTCCACCCAAATTCTAGTTCCTTTTCCATTGTTAACCTCCATACAATAATTTTCTTGAATAATAGATAGACCCATCCCAATTCCTTTCCAAGTCTAGGAAGAATTATTCCTCTCATACGTAATATGTAAGAATTCTTCTTTCTTGAAGTATTTAGCTTTGAGTAGTTTAGTCAAAGACGTGGTCGACAATTGACATATTCTCCCCGGCCAGTTGTTGATGGTGGTTTTTAGCTTAGGAGTTAAAATCGTAAAACTATGCACCCGGCAAGACGTCACCATGACCTCTAGCGCATTTATTGACCATTAACACATTTATCGAATTAACCAAAGATGCTTACGTAAGAATTACCAGGTACCTTTTTCTTTCATGTATCATGTTCCACTAGCAGTAACCCCCTAACATTGATTGACATCACCTGTACAAAACCCTAAAATTTCATGCTACCGCGCCAAGGCATGCTGCCCGCACCTCCGTGCCCGAGAAGCACCACCGCGCCAAGGCATGCCATCCATGCTAGCCGCACCTCAGGTGCCCAAGAGCACTGAGGCATGCCGCCATGCGGTCGCACCATGTGCCAAACGGCATGCCTAGCCGTGACCCCACATACCAAGCCAAGCCACACCTTGCCTTGGCCCTAGCCATGCTAGCCGCACCATGTGCCAAACGGCATGCCTAGCCATTGGCCCCACATACCAAGCCAAGCCACACCTTGCCTTGGCCCTAGCCATGCTAGCCGCACCATGTACCAAACGGCATGCCTAGCCATGGGCCCCACATACCAAGCCAAGCCGCACCTTGCCTTGGCCCTATACATGCTAGCCTCACCATGTGCCAAACGATATTACTAGCCATTGGCCCCACATGCCAAGCCAAGCCACACCTTACCTTGGCCCTATCGATGCCCACGGCATGCCAACTTAGCCGCGCCACCACGCTGGCCTTCCCTATGCGGCCACTAAAACGAAGGCGTGCAACAATCAACGGCCACCCTTCCACCTTAGATGCAAATCTTAGCCGTCCAAGGTCGCCAGCTAACGCATGGTAACGTTTGTCCCAATGCCAAAACCCTAATTTTGGCCGCGCCTAAACTATGCCTTATCGGGCATGATATCCCTCATGAATTCTTCATGAGTTTCTTGTGAGCTGTTTTCACCTCCGAACGAAGTTCAAAAACTAAATATCCTCGCGGAGATAGGAAATTATTTTCCGGTCGATTTGAGGGGTGTAACATCAAAATCCGAGTCCATACGAGAATTATACAGCTATTCTAGTTAAGGGCGCTAATTAGGGTTTTTAAACGGCGTGCGACCATCAAGGGTCGCCCTTTAATCTCGAGGAGCAAATCTAGCCGTCCAAGGTTACAGGACAACCCATGGTAACCTTTGACCCAAAACCCTAGTTTGTCCATGCCAAAACGCCAAGGCATGCCATGCCCACGGCATGCCAACCCAGTAGCCGCGCCACCTTACTGGCCTTCCCTATGCGGCTACTAAAACGAAGGCGTGCGACAATCAATGATCCCCCTTCAATCCCAGGATCAAATCCTAGCCATCCAAGGTTACCAGACAACGCATGGTAACCTTTGGCCCGAAATCCTAAGTTTGGCCACGCCCAAACTGCGCCAAGGCATTCCATGCCCACGACATGCCAACCTAGTCGCGTCACCTTACTGGCCTTCCCTATGCGGATAATAAAACGAAAGTGTGCGACAATCAACGGCCCCCCTTCAATCCCAGGATCAAATCCTAGCCATCCAAGGTTACCAGACAACGCATGGTAACCTTTAGCCCGAAATCCTAAGTTTGGCCACGCCCAAACCGCGCCAAGGCATGCCATGCCCACGGCATGCCAACCTAGCCGCGCCACCTTACTGGCCTTCCCTATGCGGCTACTAAAACGAAGGCGTGCGACAATCAACGGCCCCCCATTCAATCCCAGGATCAAATCCTAGCCATCCAAGGTTACCAGACAACGCATGGTAACCTTTGCCCGAAATCCTAAGTTTGGCCACGCCCAAACCGGGCCTAGGCATGCCATGCCCACGACATGCCAACCTAGCCGCGCCACCATGCTGGCCTTCCCTATGCGGCTACTAAAACGAAGGTGTGTGACAACCATCAATCCAAGGATCAAATCCTAGCCGTCCAAGGTTACCAGACAACGCATGGTAACCTTTGACCCAAAATCTAGTTTGGCCACGCCCAAACCACACCAAGGCATGCCAACCTTGCCGTGCCTTCATACTAGCCTTCCCTATGAAACCAACGGAAGCCTGCGACAATCAACGACCACCTCTTCTCTTAAGATGCAAATTATCGACCGTCGAAGGTCACCAAGCCATCAAGTCTCTCAATCTCGACTTGCCAGACGAACAACAACATGCTACATGTTTTCCACAAAAACATTCGAGATATCAACACATATCACAAACTGGGGGATCCACTTTGGGTATTGGTTTGGTGGTTTACAGCGTGCGGCGTACACTACGCCCATCATAAGGAAGTGTCATAAGGATGAGGCGGTTAGTAAATACAGGGATAATGGTGAAACACTCTTTTTTATGGAACATCAATTCCATGCGTTAACGGTTACCACCTCCTCCCATTTACTCACACATTATTCCATTCCTTAATGAGACCAGAGTTTGTTTCACTCCGACTTGTATAAATAGGTCTTACCTATTTCCACCAAAAAACAAGTTCAAGAAGAAGCAATACAACACTCAGAAAAATATTTGGCTAGCTCTCCCATCTGTTAGCTTCCCATTTTATGATACAAGTCGTGAAACCACTACTCTTCAGGTAACTCCGGTCTCAACACTTTCTTCGCTTCCTCTCCCAAAACCAACCCATTCTCCTCCTCTTTGTGACCGAAGCAAGTCTAGAACGACCATTTCTTGGTTTAGGCCGGATTTGTACAAATAGATCTCTCGAATCTAAAGTACTCCCGTGCAGTACATTGTTTAGGGTCTAAATTCGTTTCTCACCCACACACCCGAAATTACCAAAATCGGCAAAAACCATTTCACCCTCAAACACCAGTTTGGTGAGAAGATCATGATTAAACTTTTCTAAATCTCTAAAAGCAAGCCCCCCCCAAGTCTTTAGAAAGACACATTTTCTGCCAAGAAATTAAATTCAAACCTATATTCGACTTATATCGCCACCATAATTTTCTCTGAATTGAATCCTGTTTTTTAAGAAGTTTCTTAGGCTTCTTGAAAGTACTCATTTGATACATAAGGACAAAATTAAGAACTGCTTTTACCATTGTTGTTCTGCCAGTTTGATGAAGATTGATACACTGCCAAATTCCAAGTCTTCATTCAAAAGCAAATCGGATTTCTTCAAATGCTTTGACTTTAAACTTTCCAATAAGAAGCGCAGGCCCTAGATATTTCTAATTTTACTTCAATGAAATAAATCCCAGAGTATTGTTGAGAGTGTTGCAAACAGATGGATCCATATTATTGCTATAAAACACTGAGGATTTGTCAAAATTGATGACTTGACAGTTGTGAACTAAAATCCGCAAAATTTGAAGAAGATTATTCACACTGGTTAAATTAGCTGGAGTGAAAATGATACAATCATCTGCGATCATCAAATGATTAATATGTGGAGCTACTCTTGCTGATGTTATGACTTTAACTTCCTTAGAATCATGAGCAACTAAAAGAGTTCTGGAAAACCATTCCAATGTAAGAATGAAAATATAAGGAGATAAATGATCTATTTGTCTAATGCCTTTTGAAGGAGTGAATTCATCACATGGGGAGCCATTAAGAAGAATAGACAAGGAAGTATGCTGATACATTGATGAATAAGTTGACACCAATCTTATCCAAAGCCAAAACTCTGAAGTACTTTGATAAGAAATGGACATTCTAGTCCGTCAAAAGCTTTTGACATGTCTAGCTTAATGCCTCGCACCTTTCTTTCTTCTCATGGAATGAATCAATTCATGTGCTATAATAGTGTTATCATTGATCATCCTTCCTGAAACATTAGATGCTTGGTAAGGATATATAATTCTTTCCATTGATGGCTTCATCCTAGATACTAGTATCTTGGAAATGATTTTGTTGGGAGTATTACAAAGACTTGTAGATCTGTAATCAGCTGGATTGCAACCAGCCTCCTGCACCTTTCTTTCTTCTCATGGAATGAATTAATTCATGTGCTATAATAATGTTATCATTGATCATACTTACTGAAACATAAGATGCTTGGTAAGGATATATAATTCTTTCCTTTGATGACTTCATCCTAGATACTAGTATTTTGGAAATGATTTTGTTGGGAGTATTACAAAGACTTGTAGGTCTGTAATCAGCTGGATTGCAAGGCTTGTTCTTCTTGGGAATTAAGGAAATATATGTCTTGTTGATCTGTCTTGGTTGAAACTTTGTAGAAAAGAAATTCTTAACCATATCACTGTATCGCTTTTGTTTAATATGTCCGGTGCTACTGTAGTACAGTGGTAAAGCCACTGCGTGATGATACCAGTTACCTGAGTTCGAAACCCGCCAGCACCAAATCTTTACCTTTACCTATAAAAAAGGTTAATACGGAGATTTAATGGATCCCAACATTTGAACGTAGTTTTTTTTTTTTTTCTTATTTAAATTATATCATATCATCTACAGAAGAGCCCTTAAAGTTGACCGGTAACCTAACAACAAGCTGGGCACCGACCCCTTTTTTTATTTAATTTAATTTTCTTTTTTAAAAAAAAAGGCATATGCCCGTCCTGCCCCCTGGCAGCGTATCCACCAGCTTACTCCCCTCTGAGCAAACTCGCCCCCATCCCCATAGTAAAATTAGTATAATTACACGAGATCTCCAATGTTTGAGCAGTGACTCGAACTGCTGACCTCCTACCTGAGAGTCAGACTCCTGACCAACTAGACTAACCCCGTATGATTAATTGAACGGATTTTTTATACTCCAATTTTAGTGTTTTACTACTAGGTCGGTTACATAAGGTCAATCTAGACACTCACGTCGCGTGATTATGAGATGAGGTTCTTAGTTACTCCCTCCGTCCCACGTATATAGGCGGAATTTTGGTTTTTATTTGTCCCACTAAATAGGCGGACTTTGCTTTCCAAGATGAATTTTTCCATATATACCCATATTTATTGTACATAGGTAATTGTGTTGGAGATAAGACGAAGGGTAAAACAAGAAAAAACATATAAAATTATGAATCTCATGCAATTTTCTTAATCTAAGAGAATTGTCTCTCTCCGCCTATATATGTGGGACGGAGGGAGTACGTGATAATGCATAAATTTGCATTTTAATTAAATTAACTTGAAAAACTGTGCACAAACAGTTACATCCATGGCCATAAATGGCATGCAAAATTCAACCCCAATGTTTGCTGGAGCTGGACCTTATAAGGCAGTCAATGGTATTTACTGATTCATCAATTCCTGCCGCCCTAACCTTGATGACAGTGCGCTTCTTCGTTGACTGCAAAGTATTGACCTCTCAGCTGAATGAGGCAAGATGACTGACTCCTTATTCCCAGCCCTCGATTAACGTCGTGGTGGTGAGTAATAGTTACCTACTTGCCACGAGCGTCGCATCATCACTTCCGTGTACAATTTTTTCATTAAAAATTCCCAAAAATCTAAGTTCATCATTCCCAATTTCATCTCTGCTCCTTGGCAAGAGACACTTCAAAAGAAAAAGAACCCTAGAATAGGAGCTCGCAATCAGTGCATGTCATTTTTCTTTCTTACTTTGTGAAAAACTTGTCCTCTTCTTTGGTTCTCCATTTCTGTTTTGAATTCCCGATCTAGTGATCTCTTTCTTTTTTCATTTTGAAGTTGAAAAATCGAAGTTTTTACAAGCTATGGGTTCAACTGTAGGTTAGAGGACGATCACATTCTCTATTCAACTCCTTGCTCAATAGTTTCCTAGTCCCGATTATCATTTTTAAGGAGATAACATTGATTCCGTATTCCCACCCTCGGTTAGCGGCGTGGTGGTGAGTAATAGTTACCTACTTGCCACGGTGTCGCACTGGATCACTTCCGCGTACAATTTTTTCATTAATAAATTCCCAAAACCGTCTAAATTCATCATTCCCAATTTCATCTCTGCTCCTTGGCAAGAGACACTTCAAAAGAAAAAGAACCCTAGAATAGGGAGCTCTGCAACCGCATATCATTTTTTCTTTCTTACGTTGTGAAAAACTTGTCCTCTTCTTTGGTTCTACCGAAGCTCTGTTTTGAGTTCTGATCTAGTGATCTCCTTCTTATTTTCATTTGAAGTTGAAAAATCGAAGTTTTTACAAGCTATGGGTTCAACTGGTAGGTTAGAGGACGATCGTATTATCTATTCAACTCCTTGTTCAATAGTTTCCTAGTCCTGATTATCATTTTTAAGGAGATAACATTGATTCCGTATTCCCAGCCCTCGGTTAGCGGAGTGGTGGTGAGTAATAGTTACCTAATTGCCACGGCGTCGTACCGTCACTTCCCGCGTACAGTTTTTTCATTAAAAAATTCCCAAAACCGTCTAAATTCATCATTCCCAATTTCATCTCTCGCTCCTTGGCAAGAGACATTTCAAAAGAAAAAGAACCCTGAATAGGGAGCTCTGTAACTGCATGTCATTTTTCTTTCTTACTTTGTGAAAAACTTGTCCTCTTCTTTGGTTCTACCGGCTCTGTTTTGAATTCTGATCTAGTGATCTCTTTCTTTTTTTCATTTGAAGTTGAAAAATCGAAGTTTTTACAAGCCATGGGTTCATTTGGTAGGTTAGAGGACGATCGTCTTCTCTATTCAACTCCTTGTTCAATAGTTTCCTAGTCCTGATTATCATTTTTTTATTTTGTTATGTATTCAGTAGCACCCATACCACATGCAGATTTGTTAAATGCTGCTTACAAGGTGGAACTCAATCGCTTCAAGAGTAAGAACAATAGTATTTATCTATTTTTTATTTCTTATTTCCATTATTATTTGCTCAATAATTTTGGGTTGGTTATATTTTAGGTTAAAAGCTTTGAATTATGCTAAAGATGAAGGGGTTGGAGAAAGGAGGCGATTGAAAAGCTTAAACTTGAATATGGAAGAGGATGTCTTCATTTTGCTGCTGCAGGAGGAAGTTTACAAGTTTGCAAATACTTGATTGAGAATTTGAAACTTGATGTGAATTCCAAAGATGAGAATGGTATTATATCATTTCTTTTTAACAATTGAAATACTAATTTGTCTTTTTACATGGGTCAATTTTGATTTCTCTATTATTTTTAATGCTTCTGATGAGCGTGTAAACCTTTTTAAAATTTAAATTATAGAATTGTTTTTTTGGAAAAATTAAGCGTTACTGATATGGGAATCTTAGAGTTGCCAAGAATATATGGCCAATGTGAATACGATTGTCGGATGAAAAAATAATATTGTACTTATTCAAACACTTTGGCTTCGTATAATAAATGTCTCAAAAGTTAAAGATATCAAGAAATTCTGTCTAGTACTGTTAAGCTATTATGCTATTAAGGGTAAAGAAGGGTAGTGGTTTGGAAATATGGTGAAGAGCTAAGACCTATACAGTCATGGTAAAAAAAATTGATCTTTGTTTAAATTGTTCATAATTTGCTACTGCATATATTCAATACATATGTCTGCTTATATCTATTTTACAGGTTGCACGCCCTTGTATTATGCATTTGAAGAGCATTTTGACACGGTTAGGTATCTTCTTGAAAAGGGTGCCAACCCTGATGCGTCAACTGATGCAAATCTCACTCCTTTACATTCTGCTGCTAATTCAGGTACTATCTTTTCAGATGAATTTTTAATTTTTCTGTTACATACTTGATCTTAATTGGTGCCTTTGAGTCTAAACATGCCTTCCCATCTTGAAATTTAAATCTACCTTTACATAATTTTAAATCTACCTTCACTGGTGCATTAGTACTAGACCTAATTGGAAAAAGTTGTCACTTTGTTAAAAACTCCACTTATCTGGAAATACTGATGGATGTAACTCATTTATTTAGTAAAGTAGTGCCCCCTATGTGATCACTTATTTACTAGTAGTCCTAACTACATAATAGGATTGGATTACTGGTTAACGAGGAAAAACTCTGGTCAATGTGTTGGATCGGTTAATTCATAGCCAACCGAAAAAGAAATCATGGTTAAAGTGACCTCCTTGCCGCCTCTTGATGGTCGGCCTACTAGTCACTAGTGAGCCATCTTGATTTTGTCCGTCCAAAATTATCTAATCTCGAATTCACATGCGATATAAATGCTCAAATCAATGTGAAATAAATAATCACGCCTTTCAAATGGTTCATGAAACATGGCGAAATGCTCCATTTAGGTGTAGTTCTTACTAGACCTGTATAGAGCCTAAACTTTCCCGGAGCAGGTTATGAAGTCTGAATATCAAGAAGATGTTTTATTTTTTTATTTTTTTTTTTAACTTTGTATCAAAACTTTATCTGTTTGAACAATCTTATGAGGTATTTTGTGCGGGTGATACAAAGATAATAACCTTACTACTTTCAAGGGGTGTTTGTGTAATATTGAAGGTAGATCGTACACGCCCTTCAATTATCTGCTCGTTTTGGTCATCCAGATGTGGTTAAACTATTGTTGGTTCACTGTGCAGATGTAAGTTGGGTTCTCCTGTTGGTATTTAACAGTTGTTAAAATGCAGAAAGTAGTCGATCAAGAAAAAGTATAGCTTGTCCTCGAGAATTTAAGCTTTAACTCTTGAAGCATACCAAGTTGCAAACCTTCTCTTTCTATAACTTCGTGCTATTTATTTACATGTACTAATGACTAGGACAAGCAATTTTGGGAACCTTGTTTGTTCGAGGGTCGAGAGCCGAAATGCCCCAATTTGGATAGGTCGTTTGTAAAAATGCCCCTAATTTGAAATAAAGTTAAAATGCCCCATTCATCATCTAAACCGTTAGTGGTAGTTAAAGGTCAAATTCCAGACACATGTGGTTGCACATGTGAAAAAAAAGACTGTTTTATCCCCAAATACAATGATTAAACCCGGATAATGCCACGTGGTGCTCTGGTGAACGGCCAAATAATGGAAAAGCGAGCATGCGAAAAACTTCGTGTGTACTTTCAATTACTAAAATAGCCTTCTTATTCGGATAATTCCCAACGTGTCCTATGATATAAGATTGTGACACGTGGCACATCTTTTAAAATGGACGGTTAGGATTTACTTGGTGGTTTTACCTAAATGACATATTTTTTTTTCTAAAAATTCCCAACGCGTCTGGCGATCTAAGATTGTGACACATGGCACATTTTTTTAAAAAATGGACTATAGATTTCCTCGGTGGTTTTCTGAATATAACTGATTGAGCATGCAAAAATGAAGTTACTCCATGTAAACTAATGACAAAAGGTATATATGGAACTAATGACAAAAAGGTAGGCTTCACCTATTTGCCACCCATGGTTTTCCTATTTGCCACCTACATTAATTGCCACCCCCAATTCTCTTATTTACCACCCAACTCTACTTTAGAAAATCCTAAATACTATCTAATGTATTGAATAGCTTCCCAATTTTTGGAGTGATGTAATCAAAAACACATATGGTTCACTGCATAATCATATTTGGGGTTAATGGCTAATTACATTTTCTTATCTACTTTTGTTTTTGGTTTCCACCGCAGAAGGATTGACAACACTTTGGAAATTCTTGCTTTATGAAGGAGATTATCAAACCTTGGGGTTATTTTTCTGTGGCGTCTCCCATTCCAACTTATCTGATTGGAGTATCCACAGGACTAGCGATGCATGTAAATTCTGATGCAAATAAAATGCAGGTATGGAGTTTATATTGTACATGCCCTATGTGTTATCTAACTTGGCTTCATTTCCTTATTTTCACCGTAACTTAGCAAATGAGTTCTTCGGGCTCCTTTTTTTCATTAATAAAAACCGTTGACAACTTCAGCTTTCTCATCCACCAGTTCTTCAACCTCTAACAGATTTACTTCCCGGTCTATGCCTTATTTTTTGCTTCCACTATGAGTCATCAAGTTTGTAATCAAATAAGTCGGCTTAGCAATATTTCGGGAGAAAGTATGGCTCCACGGGATGGCTTATGCTACATATTAGTCGTGCTATGGTGTTATTTCCTCAACTAGTCGATTTCTGTGGGTCATGCCGTCTCGGTTTTAGGCTGCGTTCTCTCCATAATAGAACCTCATTCACACTTTTGTGAGATGGTTACATATACCTTGAAGCCCGAGTACAAAACATTGTAGTACTTGGACTATTTTATGTCTATAACATGAGAATTTTTATTTCCCAAAAACTAAAAAAGCATGCACAGAAGCTAGCCAGTGGGTGTGGCGGACTCTATAGCATGCCAGGAGTCTCAGGCTCAAGCTGGGCTAGTTTGAGTTAGCATGCACGATTGGCTTTGTCTGTCACTCATTGTGGACTGTTAAACTGATCTAGTTATGGTGCGCCAACACCAATTTATTCCACCTCGCATCTCTTACATTCACCGCTAATTCGGATCTTTCAATGTGCTTGAATTCCCTAATTTGATATGAACTCATCAACAATTTGGAATATCTTTGGCAGAGGATAGTCCATAAGGAGAAGAAATTTCACCAGGCAACATCAAAAGGAAGAGATGCATTTCGGGGAGAAAAATATCTTTCGGCAACAATTTGGTTCATGGAGGTAGTTTCTGATCGATGATATTGTGTATGCCTTTGCGTGTTATTCAAACTATATTACATTTTTTATCCTTCGATTGTTACTTATATAATCTTGGATCATGAGTTTGTAACCCAACCTCTATTGGTCTTTCTTTGCACTTGTCTCGGTAGCGTAAATTAGCCAACAACTTATTAGATTAACCAATATTGTGTTGATAATGAGTTTAGATGGGTTATTTGATTTGTCTTTTTGCACGACATATTATTTCTTATATTGGCCAGGATAAGTAACTTTGTTTTTGTTACTCTTACATTCACTTAAACATATATGCATATAGGGTGTGTAGGTAACAATTTTTTCTACATGTATCTTCCTTTATAGTAATGATTTTAGGTTATCATTCTTTTATGGTCCGAAATGAATGAAAGCTTAAACTAGTTAAGTTTGCTAGTTCTTTTGATTGATTTTGACATCTTAACATATATGGTTCGGTTTTCTAGTGGTGCATGGACTGTAGGAAGTAATATATGCCAAGATATCATTATAAGTGTTATCGGATTTACGGTTGTATTCATAATTGTCAGAGCCTAACTTTTTATGCCAATGACCGTGATACTCGGATGAGTCGATTTAGCATCATCAACATATTTACTCTTCTTCTTATGTTGATTACTTTAATGATTATGTCTTTTTTGTTATGGAAATTAGGCCTTGTTCCTTTTTCCAAAAGATGCAGATGTACTATCCAACACGAGTGCCTGTTATGCGCATCTGGATGACGGAATCAATGCGCTTGACTATGCCACTCAATGCATTCGTGAAAGGCCTGAGTGGCCTAAGGCATACTATAGGATGGGTGTCGCGCTCAGTATACAGAAAGTATGCATTTCCCCCTCTAGTTCCTTACACTCCAATAAATGATATCTCTTTTCAATTTCATGCCTTTTTTTTTTTGTCACATAGGTACGGTGATGCGCGAGATGCCTAACAAGGGTTTGAAGCTTGATCCGAAAAACAAAGAGCTTAAAGATGTGCACATGTAAGGTTCTTATACCTTCATTTACAACATGGGTTTTGTGGACAAATCGGTGCAAAACCAATGATGCTACGTTGATTGCGGTTTATACCGCACCTCAATCCCGAGTGAGAGGGCCCACGGGACCCGCTTTGGAATAAGTAGGGGTGGGCATATGGGTCCCATTGAAATTTATGAGGTGCGGTATTATTTG